>PISX010001606.1:84862-125531 GCA_004024625.1 Mellivora capensis | reverse complement strand
GGTAATTCCATATAACAGGTAGTTCTGTCTTTCTTTGGTGGTTCTGAAATATACTATATGGCTTTATTTTTTTTTTTTTTTTAAAGATTTTATTTCCTTATTTGAGAGAGAGAGAGAGAGCTAGCATGAGTGGGGTGAGGGGCAGAGGGAGAAGTAGACACTCTGCTGAGCAGGGAGCTACAGGGCTAGATCCTGGGGACTCAGGAGGGAATCATGACCTGAGCTGGAGGCAGATGCCAGCTAAGCGACTGAGCCACCCAGGTGCCACTAAATGGCTTTGTTTTGTAGCAGATTTACTTTTCTAATGGCAGCTAGCTCTTTTCATAAGAGGAAACCATCTTGCTATTAAAAACTTTGTTCCCCACCCATATGACATAGAGTTGACTCCATTTGTATCTGCTTACTCAAGGCCCTTGGAAAAGAAAGCATAAATGCTAAACTACCAAGGTATTAGAAGCACTCCTTGCCTGGCCCCCAGTTCTACATGTACCTGACCATCTGGAATCCAGTTTCCATTAAGTGTCCAGTGAGAACGTCTGGAATGTCTTGTCAGTGGCCACGTTCAACATAGAATTTTAAGGGCATCTGGCTGCTTTAGTTCTCTGAGAAGCTGGAACAAATACTGCAATGATTGCTAATAGAGGGAGTTACAGTGACTTGATTTCAATCATTCTCTGGCTGCACTATTGAATTTCTGGTTCCTCCAGAAAGCTTGAAATTTGGGAGTCTAAGAGCATCCAGAGGATGGTGTACGGATCCCTGTGAGGTTCAGTTTGTAGCCTCCTGCCTCCTTTCTTGTTAGAAACTCTTCACCAGTGAGTTACTAAATGACTGCTAAATGACTTTTAGTACGTGATAACCCTCTGAGAGGTTAGGCTGGAAGGGAAAGTCCAGAGTTTGGATTAGAAAACCTGTTGAGTCAAAGGGGAACTTAGCAGAGGAACAGAATGAAAATTATTTCCTTAGACAGTAGACAAATATTCAGGAAACACCTCTGCACCCCAAAGATAGGCACAGCTGCCACACAGTGACTATTAAAGGGAGGTTCAAAGTTATGAGCAAACAGCTGATTCTCTTGGTTCTTGGGCTGTTGCTGTTGGTGACAGGAAATCTTGTTCCCCAAGCTGCTGGCTTCCTGTTTTATTTTTACTCTTAGTAGATCAGAATGTCCATAACAAGGAGCAGTCTGTTCCAAAGGGTTCTCTACTCTCCCTTTGAGGCTGAAGGGCTCTTTTTTTTTTTTTTTTTTTCCTTTTGGTCAGACAATATGTTGGTTCACTTTTAAGATCTATGATATTTAGCTTGGTTTAAGCATTTTCTATTCACAATCAACTTTTTTTTGGTGATGAGCTGGTGTTTTAAGATTTTATGTAAGTAAACCTCTGCTTTGCTTGTTCTTATATATATATATATATAGAGAGAGAGAGAGAGAGGAGTTTGCAATTATGGGGATGTGGGTATGTTACCTTTATGCTTTACCTTTTCATTTGAAGTGAATTGGCATTTTCCCTAGCATGAAAACCATTAGGTTGTTGTACATTTCTTTAATTTCACAAGATACACAAACAGGACCTGCCAGCCCAGTGTGCCTTTGGCTGTAGTCAGACCTGTTTTGTTTAGACTAAAACCTCCTCCTATCCTTGTAAAGCTAGGAATTTGGTAATCTAATTCTAAAACAATAGCTCAGCATGAACCTGAAGTGGTGGGGGATTTCCTAGGGAAAGGGGCTCAGCTGACAGGATAAGAAACGGTAACGGTAACCGGAAGGTTTCCGGATCTGCTCCAGACACTTCCTGCTGTCTCAAGAGCCTTTTGGCCCAGGTGTGTTGAAACGGATGTGTGTGAGAGAGAGAGAGAGAGAGAAAGAGCTGTTGGGTAGAAGAGAAAGGACTGGGGAATCTTACAGAACAGTTTGCTCAGCATCGTGTTTGACATATTGAACATGTAAAATTTTCCTTGATATTCTTTAATTCTGTCAATGTACAGACGAAACTTTAGTAGTGTTAATAGACACTGGCAGCTAGTATTTAGTTGTACATTAACAGTCATCTATCAGGGAAGAACTGGAGAAGTTACGTCCTGATGTAGATCAGTGGAATCAGTATTGGCAGCTTAATTCCATTGTGGAGATTATCGGACGACAGGAGCTCTTTTTTGATCCTTGTAATTGATCATCTGGAATCTGATCTGTGCTGATTATGGACACACCAAGGATGGGATCCATCCAGACCATTCAGAGCCTGCTGAATGGACTGTTTTCTGACCATGCCTCTTTGCCTCGAGAGACTTGTTGGTTGGAGCACAGTTGTTATTTTAAGGTTTTTAGGTTTTTATGCTCCCGGTGTAAGTCAGCCAGCAGTCACCAGTTCAGAATTTCTAAACATATCCAGCATGCCTTCTAATAGCAGATCTTAAAGACTGAAGGGAACAGGGTGGGGGGCTTAAAAAAAGTGATGGGGGAGAAAAGATTTTTTAAAAGCTGTTTTAGATCAGAGCAAGACAAAAGGAAAAAAAAAGACTGACACAGCCCTAGTGTGCCTGGAATTTGTGGTTGAGTAATACTTTCCTGTTATTTCTTTTTTAGGTTGTTTTTCATCATTCAGAGCATTGCCTGAAGCAGGTCCACCATGCCGTTAGTAACGAGGAACATCGAGCCAAGGCACCTGTGCCGTCAGACGTTGCCTAGCGTTAGAAGCGAGCTGGAATGCGTGACCAACATCACCCTGGCAAATGTCATCCGACAGCTGGGCAGCCTGAGTGAGTGCCGCAGAGAGCCTGTACTTTGCCCTCAGGGGTCGTTGGTGCTCTTTATTTAGTTTCCTTCTCCTCCCCTGTTCCTGTTTCTCCCCCATCTGCCTTTCCTAGGTAATGCGAAAATGTATCCCCCCCCCTTCCTGAAAGAGAGGTTCCTTTTTGGTACAGATTCTTCCCCTCAACCCTTTCTTCATCTACCGCCACCCTCTAGGTTCCCTCCACCTCCCCCTCCACCTGCTTCAAAAGAAATCTGTGGGAAGGGTAGCAGGAAGGGCTGCAGCAGAAACTGCAGATGGAATGACAGAGCAGAATTCTCTGTGTGTAAAGTGGGAGGTTCACAGAGCAGTATCTTGGTTGGGGAATGTGCCTGTAATTGCACGAGCTGTTCAATGTAGCTGACTTCGTTGAAGCCTCAAATGTGCCAGTAGTCTTTATCTCTCCGCACCCCCCTCCCCCCAACTTTTCTTCCCAAAGAGGAGTAAAGCAAACATACACTCAGATTCTAGCCGACTTGTCTGCCCTGGTAGACATTAATTGTGCTGCAAACCCCCAGGTCCAAGTTCAGGGTACAAATTACTTTTGCAGTCTCTGGAGTATTGGGAGTTTTGCAAGCTGCATTTACACACAATGACACAAAGTGTAACTGGAGCCATTCTTCTCTAGGAGGAAGATAGGGTTTAGCCCAGTCTGTTTTGGAGCTGAGGGAAAGCCAGCTCAGTGATTTATTTATTTATTTATTTTTTAACTGGCAAGAATGAATGAGATTGCCTTGGGTGGGGTATATGCATGGGTTTGGATTTCACTCTGAATCAAGCAAATTTTGTTTGAAGCTGAGGTATGGGAAGGGCAGATGCTTGGATAGGCTCTGAATTTGTCTAGTGCCACTCCAGCTCCTGTAAGAACGTCCCATCAAATCGCCATTTTAGTGATCTTCCTTAGCAGAGGCATCTTGGTATGAATTATTTCAGACACTCACCCTTCCTATCGCATTACTGCCCTTAGTGAAGGCAGTGGGACATCAGGAAAGCCTGCCTTCCCCCAGATAGTATCAGGCCCTACCTTTAAAACAGGGCCCCGAGGAGACAGAGCTCTGTGACCATATGATGTATGGGGTCTGAGATTCCTAAGCCTTTACCTAGCTCACTTGATCCAGGGCTTAGGGAAGCTTGGATGGGATGTCAGGAAGAAATGAAACCCTGCCAGTGCCTGTCTTACACAAAGGAACACTGACAGCAGTGCAGCTGACGAGGAAG
Source organism: Mellivora capensis (assembly GCA_004024625.1). Lineage (NCBI taxonomy): Eukaryota > Metazoa > Chordata > Mammalia > Carnivora > Mustelidae > Mellivora > Mellivora capensis. Next base: position 121,524 of record PISX010001606.1, on the reverse strand, counting down.
CACGTGAAGGCGGCAGAGAGTCTCACTGCTTCTTAAAAGCATCATTTCTGCTTCTGTCACCCTGAGAAGGCCAAATGGGTGGAAGTCAATCACACACTGGTTCCTTCTTCATAGGACAAAGGACATCTAGCTAATGATGCTTCTTACTCTCACTCAGCAGGAGTTAGGCTCTCTCTCAGGTGTTTTTCCAGGGTAGTGTTGATGGATGGCATTGCTCACTCTCCCACTTGTGATCAGACCACTCCCGTCTGGAGGAAGCCAGTCTGAGGGCCAGGGTTGGTTTGTGCCTATGGAAACAAGATTTCCTCACATTGTGGCGCTAACTCTTTATTCATCCAGTAAATATATATTGAACATATTTTATGTGCCAGATGCTGAGGGAATACAGTGATAATAAGAAGTGGTCTCCACCTTCCAGGAGCATATAATCTACCAGAGGAGACAGAAATGAATAATTCTTACGGGGAGAGGGGGAGAGGGGAACTCATATTTGTTGATTGCCTACTTTACACCAAGTTTTAGTAGGATATTGACATAGATGTCAAGTAATTCCCCTGGGTGATCCTTTGAGGGTAGGTGGTGGTATTCCCACTTTTCAGGTGAAGAAATGAAGGCTCAGAAAAGTAAGGTAACTTGCCTAGAGAGACAGCAGCCAGTAAGAGGTAAAGTCAGACTTCCAGAGACTTTCTCAGTTCTGTCCTGTACTCTCTGTCTCTGCCAACACTGCCCTGGTTCAGACCTTTGTTGACTTTTACCTGAACGATTGCCTTATCCTCCCTTTGGCTTCCCTTTCTCTGATCAACCCTCCTAAATCTATAAACCTAAAAATCTTGTAAATCTTAAGCCTATATCCCTGCCATAGTGGTCTGCTCAAAACACAAATCTCACTTTTTACTTTTATAATTCTGAATTGTTTGAATTTTTGAAAATTACGTCTGTTAACTTTTGCAATTTAAAAAGTGTGTGTAGTTTTTTTTTTTTTTTTTTTAAGATTTTGTTTATTTATTTGAGAGACAGAGTAGAGAGAACACAAGCGGGGAGGAGTAGAGGGAGAGGGAGCAGCAGGCTTCCTATTGAACAAGGAACCTGACATGAGGGTTCCATCCCAGGACCCTAAGATCATGACCTGAGCTGAAAGCAAACACCCAGCCAAGCCACGGAGGTGCCTTTAAAAAGTGGTTTGTTTGTTTTTTTGTTTTTTTAAGATTTTATTTATTTATTTGACAGAGATCACAAGTAGGCAGAGAGAGAGAGGGAAGCAGGCTCCCCGCTAAGCAGAGAGGCCGATGCAGGACTCGATCCCAGGACCCTGAGATCATGACCTGAGCCGAAGGCAGAGGCTTAACTCACTGAGCCACCCAGGCGCCCTTAAAAAGTGTTTTTAAATAAGAGTACAGGGGCGCCTGGGTGGCTCAGTCATTAAGCATCTGCCTTCAGCTCAGGTCATGATCCCAGGGTCCTGGGATGGAGCCCCGTGTTGGGCTCCCTGGTCAGTGGAAAGCCTGCTTCTCCCTCTCCCAATCCCCCTGCTTGTATTCCCGCTTTCACTTTCTCTGTCAAATAAATTAAAATCTTAAAAAAAAAGGATTCCAAATCCTTTTAAATAAACAAACAAACAAATAAATATACAAATGTTAAAAATTTCCCCTATTCCTCACTGTGGGATTGTGTAAGTTTCTTGGTCTTGCATTCGAGACTTTTCAAGACTTGCCTTCCTTTCCAATCATTTTTCTTTTTCTTTTTCTTTTTTTAAAAGATTTTATTTATTTATTTGACAGAGAGAGAGCACAAGTAGGCAGAGAGGCGGGCAGAGTGGAGGCGGGGGGGGGGGGGGCAGACTCCCCGCTGAGCAGAGAGCCCAACAGCAGGGCTAGATCCCAGGACCCTGAGATCATGACCTGAGCTGAAGGCAGATGCTTAATGACTGAGCCACCCAGGTGCCCTCCAGTCACTTTTTTTGCAATCCATTTTCTCCCAGGGATTTTACAATCTTTTAAAAAAAAATTTTTTTTAATGAAAAAGGAGGAAAAAGGGGGTAAAGGAAGGAAGAAAGAATCAACTACTTGTAGTACTTCTGAGATAGACCATAGTCTCTCTTGCAGAGACCTTGCTATTGTTTCTCCTGCCTGTAGAAACCTCCCTGTCTTTGTAGCTGATCTTCAAGGCCTAGCTCAAGGACATCCTCCTCCAGGCTGGACTGAGTGCTTTCTGAGCTCCTATTACGTGCCTGTAATTATTACCTACCACATTATATTGAAAGTTATCTGTATCTCTTATACTACATTAAAAGTTCTCTGAAGGGGCGCCTAGGTGGCTCAGTGGGTTAAAGCCTCTGCTTTCGGCTCAGGTCATGATCCCAGGGTCCTGGGATCGAGCCCCACATCGGGCTCTGCTCCGCGGAGAGCCTGCTTCCTCCTCTCTCTCCCTGCCTGCCTCTCTTGCCTACTTGTAATCTCTGTCAAATAAATAAATAAAATCTTTAAAAAAAAATAAAATAAAAGTTCTCTGAAGGCAGAAATCATGTCTTGTTTGTTCTTAAACCCCAGTGGTTATCCTGCGTAGTATCTGGCACTCAATAGAAGCTCAGTAAATGTTTGTTGAATGATTCATGCCTATATTCTCGCCACCATTCCATGCATTTGGTGCATAGAGAATACAGGGAAGGAAGTAATACTCCTATGGGGAGTCAGTGCATGGTGTGGGAGTATAGGGCAAGTTAGGGAATGCTTCACAGAGGAGATTAGATTTGAATCAGGCCTTGAACGATGACTAGAATTTCGTCTTGCAGACAGTGGGACAGGAATAGGCTCATATGTGCTTCACATTCATGACCTTGGCCTCATGGCCTCATGTACTACAGCCAGAAGTGCTTGGTCTGATTATGGAATGGATAAATCACAAAACTAAAAATTCCACAGTCTTGGACTGCTCTGTGATAGCATATCCAGAGTTTTTATTTTCCCTCAGTGCAGAGAGATTGGCATTTCACATACTAGGTTGCCGTATCTTAGGAAATATAGGCACAGCCAGCCAGCCTGCACTTTTTTTTTTTTTAAATTTTTATTTATTTATTTGAGAGAGAGGCAGTGAGAGAGCATGAGCGAGGAGAACGTCAGAGGGAGAAGCAGACTCCCCGTGGAGCTGGGAGCCCGATGCGGGACTCGATCCCGGGTCTCCGGGTTCATGACCTGAGCCAAAGGCAGTCGTCCAACCAACTGAGCCACCCAGGCGTCCCGAGCCTGCACTTTTGAGTCAGTATCCTGACCACCTGGTAGAAAGGAATCCTCACTTGGGTAAATTAAGAAATCATGCTGTGATATTGGGTTTTCTGAGTGTAGAGGGGCCATGCCCCTGGGGGACTACTCCAAGACTCAGACCTCAAGCAAAAGCAGTGCCATATTTGTAAAAATCAGATTTGACCTATTCATGTCTGCCTAAGATTCCATTTGAACAGTTCTGCTAAGGGGGAAAAAAATTGAAGACTGCTTTGGAATCTCTTGCAAAAATATGGTTGGTAACTGTTGTGAATGTCCTGATGTGATAGTGGATCTCTTTTGGTAATCTGAATGAATGAAATTTAACTCTGAACAAGGTGCTTTGGTTTTCTCCTTATATAAGTGTGTCACACTCCTATTTTCAGAGATTGGGGTAATATTTAGTACCTGAAGAATAGGAACTATCATATTACTGACTGGAATTATATCTTAAATTTCCTGCAAGTGTAAAACGGCGTATTTAGATAACTCATAGCTTGAAAGTCATCTGATGTGGTTGGGCAGTTTCATTGTAACAACCTAACATTTTTAGCCCATTTAATCCTATGACAATTTGGTAAGGTTGCTACAGTTTACCCTCATTTTACAGATGAGGAAATTGAGGCTGAGAATTGTGACTTGCTAAAGACTATGTAGGTATAAATAGAAAGAACTGAGATTAACTCCAGATTTTTCTGATTGAAGACTGCTGCTATTTCCATGTATAGACCCAGGGCGCGCCTGATATGATGATGTGACGGTGGGGAAACCTTCACACCACCTCCCTCCGTCTTCAGATAGCATTCTCAGTGTTTACATGTTTATATGTTGGGGGTAAGATTTTATCTTGAAAATTGCTGCCAAATTCAACCACTACTCACACTACCACTACTCCCTTCACCAAGGAGCAGGAAATCCCAGGTATTCTTGGTGCCTTAAGGATGGGTTGCTTTGGGGTTTTCTTTTCCTCCAGAATAGCTAGTCAGTTAACAGATTTTTTTTTTCTTAGTAATCCCTAAACCCAATGTGGGCTCAGACTCACGACCCCAAGATCAAAAGTCACATGCTCTACCAACTGAATCAGCCAGGTGTCCTGGTTAACAGATATTTTTGAGCCTGGTTTATTTTTCATAAGTAATGTTGTATGTTTATCTGCTTTAGCTTTCCAATCACAGTTTTCCATTACCTGAATGAACATGATGCAGTGTGTTTTTTATAGGAACTTAGCTGTATTACGGACGGGGATCAGATAGCATCGTCAGCCTGCGGAACAGAAATGCAGCTTCGTTAGCCAGTTTGTGTCTTTGAACCCAGGAGCTTCCCATGGTTGTTTAAATCGCAAGATTGTTCAGTATGCAAAAACTTGTTCCTTCCTTGATTAGAAACTCCTTATTGACTAAATTTACCAGCAGTTCAAAATATGCTGTTGATTGGTCTTATCCTTACTCTCCAGGTTACACTGGGAAGGTGAGCTGCAGTTCACCGTGAAGGTGCAGTTTTGGCCTTTGACTAATATTTTCCCCCTCAGGTGTGGACTAAGCACAAACAAAGTTTAGAAGCTAAAAGTCAGAGCCTACTTAAAATAGTTCTCAGTAGTTTTTTTGGTTGGGCACCATCACTTATGCCTACCTTCACCTTGCAAGTAAGAAACTCAGTATATTTATTCATGTGTGCCGCTTTTCATTCCTAGCAAGAATGTGCTTTGTGGCTTGGAATGACAATATGGAGGTAGTGTCAAATTGCTGGTAGGTTTCTTTGGCTGCAAATTCTCCTTGCATTCCAGGGTTGAAAGTATGGAACTCTTTTCTTTTTCTAAAAAATAAGATACTGTGGAAAGAGACCACTGGTATGTTGGTTTTCAGGCAGGGCTTGAAATTTTCAGCTTTTCACTTGTTCCCTCAGATGTAGATTTGAAGGATTATAACCTAAAGCAAAGACTTCCAGAGTTGTAGGTTATAGAACATAAAATAACCTTTTCACCTCTTAGAAGAAGTTTTAACTCTCTGTTTTGAGTTGTTGATAAATTCAAGGTCCCTCGAAGATACCGCAACTCATCATGGTTATTGAATGTACTTCGAAGGTTCCATTGAGGATGTATTTTTTTATTTTTCATGTAAATTGTAGATACCTACAAGGTCCTTCTAACTCCCATTCTGTTTTCAAGAACCATTTTACAAGGTGCTTTTACAGAGCAGCAAGGGGCGGAGGGCTATAGGCAAATGTGTAGACGTATTGTCTACTCTTCCAGGATTAGTTTTTTGTATTGCACCTTTTGATATTATTCAGCCTGCATTGAGTTCTTGACCATTCAGAGTTTGCCAAGAAGACTATTAGAGAACAAATGCAGACTGCTCAGGCTATGGAGGGCACATCTCCATCTCCAAGAGGAAGCATCTGCATGTAACCCAAACTGTCCTGGGGGTGGGTGGGTTTGTGTTGGGGAGGTGGGGAATAAGATCTTTAGTAGCTAGTTTTTCTAATCATTTATGTCATTCTTATGCTCTAGTGACTTGGTTTCTTTTCTCTGTCAGGTAAATACGCAGAGGACATTGTTGGAGAGCTCTTTACTCAGGCAAATACCTTTGCCTCTAGGGTAAGTTCCCTTGCTGAGAGGGTCGACCGCCTACAAGTTAAAGTCACTCAGCTGGATCCCAAGGAAGAAGAAGGTAAGGAAGCTGAGCTCAGCATTTGCAGGCTTTGCTGAGCAGTTTCTTGGGATTTTTTTCTCCGGATTTATAAAAAAGTGAGGGGGAAAAAAATCACAGAGACCTATGGAGTTCTGCTTTGAAATGACACAAGCCCAGGTGGTGTAAAGAAACCTTTTTAGCTCTACCACACCCCCACATGCTCCCTTTCTCCCATTCCCCCAGTTCTTGCTCAGATCCCCCCTCCCCCAATCGTATTTTGTTACCATAAAAGTACTTGGAAGATTCATTCCTCCTAAGGAGAGGCCTGCTAGATCTGGCCACATAGTAAACCTTTGTGTTGCCTCATTTTGTTCAGTCGTGAAATGGCTGGGCTGCTGACAGCCTTGTGGGGCTTCCCCAGAGGGGGAGAAAAAAAAAAAAAAAAACCTGGCTGCAGACAGCCGCAGCCAAGAAACGCAGCAGCTGAGGCCTCTCAGACTGGTGTGACTCAGTGTTTGCTCAAATAGCCTGTCGTCCATTTTCTCCTGCCTTCCATCTTCTCTCAGTGTCACTGCAAGGAATCAACACCCGCAAGGCCTTCAGAAGCTCTACTATTCAAGACCAGAAGCTTTTTGACAGAAACTCTCTCCCAGTACCTGTCTTAGAAACATATAACACCTGTGATACTCCTCCACCTCTAAACAATCTGACCCCTTACAGGTAACTTGGCTAGTTCTTCCTTTTGTTGACCTGTGGTTAACAGCACTAGATTGGCATTTTAGTTAAAGATGTTTGCATCAGAGGATTGTGTCCAGAAGCTCACTACCTACCCCAGAGTTGTTTGTGGCGGCAGCAGCTAATGTTTACCATATAACACTTGTCACTTATTATTGTTTGGTTGCAGAAATTCATAGTAAATATAATATATATTGAAAGTTTGCTCTAGCATTGCATGCTGCAGAGTTTAATTTGGTATAAGCCAGGTCCATCCTGGATTCCTTCCAAGAAATTTAGTTATTACAGAACCAAAAGGACTTTGTTAAAAAGCAGTCCTAGAGCTTGGATCCCAGGGGCAGCATTCGAGCAAGGCTCCCACTTACTCTGAAACCACTAGATTACCAGATGTTTGGGTGTGTTAGTAGAGGTAGCTTTGTGGACTGGCTGCTCCAGGCCCTCAGGGTCCTTCCAAAGCTTAAGGAATAATTGGCGTTCTTCCAAATGAGTGTCTGTTCACTTTGTTTAGAACATCCTTTTGACATTCCCCTCTGCTAGGACCTATACTGCTGCAGCTAAACTTGAGATAGACAACTTAAAGCCCCTCCCCCTCCAGGGGTCTGTAGTACGATCATCCTGCAGAAAACCACTGAGCGGGGGCAGAAGGTGAATATTTATCTTGCTTGTATCCATAAATATCTTTGGAACAGGTAAAAAGTAATTACAGATAGCTGGAGGCAGATGTCTTCTGCGAGACATGGGTATACTGCAAAGTAGGATGTGTGTGTGTGCAGAACTCAAGGACACCCACCTGATCCAGGGAGCCTGGAAATAGGAGCGTGGTAGCTATTCACACAGATAAAAGTACACAGCATCTATCCTATAGCGTCTAACCTGTGTTATTATTATGTAAAATTATGTTTATACCTTGGCTTTCAAAGGGGCTAGCTAGCAGAGCAGGACAGAGTTTTGACTCTGTAGCCTCCATTATTTATCAAGTTGGATTTGGGCAGAGAGGTTTCAGGGCAAGAAGGAAATGTACACCTGATACTGAAGGGAGTGTGACATATGACATGGGGCTTGTGTGCTAGAATAGGATAAACAAATGATATTAAGACAAAGTTTATTTTTTTTAAAGATTTTATTTATTTATTTGACAGACAGAGATCACAAGTAAGCAGAGAGGCAAGCAGAGAGAGAGAGAGGAGGAAGCAGGCTCCCTGCTAAGCAGAGAGCCTGATGTGGGGCTCCATCCCAGGGCCCTGGGATCATGACCTGGGCTGAAGGCAGAGGCTTTAACCCACTGAGCCACCCAGGTGCCCCGAGACAAAGTTTATTTTTCAGTTAATGGTATTTTCCTTTTTATCATTCTCCTCTCAGTATCTGGATTTGGCTTAACAGAAATGAGCAGTGGTGTAGCTAACTCAAAACAAGATTTAATATAAAAGTCATTAGTGTTTGATTCGGAAATGCTTTCTGTGTGTCATGACAGGCCAGGGAATAGAATTGCCTTTCTAATAAATGTCCACCCCTAGCACATGCTTTCTAGAAAGAGAGAGAGATTTAGTCATGCCAAAGTGCAGAATTCCAACCAGGACTATCAAGTCTGGTAGGTAACCCTTACATGGACACTCAGTAGCTCTCTTGGTTACTTGCGTCACAGCCACTAAAAGATGGTAATTAAATCTCATCATAAAACAGCTGGCTGGCCATCTGTTCTCACTGGGGCCCCCTTGTGGTTGGGGGGTAGGGTGGGGGTACTGAGCTATTCTAGAAGAGAACAGGAAGGTGAATTGCTATGGTTACCTGTTTTTACAGAGGAATAACAGCTGCATACATATACAATTTCATGTATATGTGTGTCTATACATAATGTACACAAGTGTGCCTGCACATACATGTACAGGCTTCAGGTGTGTGGGAACCTGCTAATGCTTCCTGGAGAGTCCTGGGGAATTGGTGGAGGAAGGGGAACCAATGGCAGAAATCCCCTCTGATGTGCCAGGATATCAGGATATCCTCAGGGAGGTGTCTATAGCCATGCAGATCATTAGAAGTAATCAGGATCCCTGCTGCTCTAGCCTATTCTTGCCCTGACCATGCAAATTCCTCTACCAGGAATTGAAAGTAAGGCTAAGTTTTTTAAAAAGCCAGATAAATAAAGAGGTGCCATTCTGGGGGCACTGGAATGCTCGTGTGTAAGAGAAAATATGCAGTCAATTTGAATGACTTCTTGATTCCTCAGTGTAAAAACTGCTAACTGGTAGGCATTTGGAATATTGGATTTGGTTGGGAGCTCATCTGTCTACTGACAGCTACTTGTCTTCATTTCTATCCCAGGGACGATGGGAAAGAGGCACTCAAATTCTACACAGACCCTTCGTACTTCTTTGATCTTTGGAAGGAGAAGATGCTGCAGGACACCAAGGATATCATGAAAGAGAAGAGAAAGCATAGGGTGAGGGGAAAGGGGCCTCTGTTCTACACATCAGTAGGCACGATTGTGGAGGGGGGATAAAAAGGAAGCCAGTCTTATATGAAGTAATCATTCCGAGTGGCTGCTTGCTTGGATGCCAGGTGAAACTCTTTAAAAAATGTGTCCACTCCAAGCACAACCAAGATGAAAGTATAAATCACACCAAAAATGTGTTTGTTCCCCCTAGTGCTATTAACAATTGAGTATATTCAGGCTGAGTTTAGAAATTGACTTTTCTATTCACCATTTATTTCTCTTGCAATTTGCACCTGACTCTGCTGGACACTCAAGCTAGGCTAGTCCCTTCCCCGCCAGTTTTGCAGCTCATTTCTCAGCAGCACAGGGCTCCACAGTGTTTGATTTACAAACAGGAACGGTTTAACACCTTCACTACTGATTGGGTAGGGCTGGGTGAGGGCATAGGCCTAATTTTGGGAGCCGCTCCTCTCCCTTAGACCTCCAGTGATGTGTGTAAGTGTATGACCTACCAGTTGCAACGTCACAGTCCCATTAGCATGGCTGCCAGGAGGCCCAAGAGAGCACCAGGGACGAGTGCAGCTGCACAGGCTGAGGAACTCCTCATTGGTTGTTTGATTTTGTTTTGTTAACTCTTTCCTTATATTTGTCCCAGAGACAGTGACTGACCTTTGTGGCAGAGCAAGTAACAAATAGCTTTTTACTACCCTGCTAACAGAGCTGCTCAGAAACATGAATGAGTTGCCCAGAAAGGTAGTGAGTTTCCCATCTGTAGAGGTGTCTGAGTGTTGAACTGAGTGAATGTGTTTGACCTTAGGAGGTGGCTTGGACTAGATGACCTCTAAGTCACTCCAAAACCAGTAGTTCTATAAATTCTCTAGTTACTCTGTGTTGTCGAGGGCACGTCATCTCTTGGGTGTGCATCCCTGAAGGTGGATGGAATTTTAATGAAGGACTTTGGAATAATGTTTTACAAAGGCTTTTCTGTTTCTTTTCATTATAGAAAGAAAAGAAAGATAATCCAAATAGAGGGAATGTAAACCCACGTAAAATCAAGACACGGAAGGAAGAGTGGGAGAAGATGAAGATGGGACAGGAGTTTGTGGAATCCAAAGAAAAGCTGGGGCCTTCTGGGTAGGTAATGCTTTCGTATTATTGGTAGCATTTCTGAAGGGCCTGGGGCCATGGGGGTAACAGCCTGGCGGCTCTGGTTTGACACCTTTCACACCCCCCTGAAGTCTGGCTGTGTGCTAAGATCAATATCACTGTTAATCAGCTACCTTAACATGCATCCATCTGGTGATAAAAATTTGCTGAATAAATCAAGAGAATCAGCAAGTTTAAATACGATAACTGTAGGGGCACCTGGGTAGCTCAGTAGGTTAAAGCCCCTGCCTTCGGCTCGGGTCATGATCTCAGGGTCCTGGGATTGAGCACTGCATCAGGCTCTCTGCTCAGCGGGGAGCCTGCTCCCCCCACCCCCGTCTCTCTGCCTGCCTCTCTGCCTACTTGTGATCTCTGTCTGTCAAATAAATAAATAAAATCTTAAAAAAAAATAAAAGAGGTAACTGTAGTAGTTCAGAAAAGAAGGCCCACGGCTTCTAGTGCCCTTGCTCTGCCAGACGCTAGTATGTCTGTGGGCCCCAAAGGAAAAGAAAGACTGGAAAGAGAAGAAAAGTGGTCTTGGGAGCCCTTTGCCTCTAGAGCATTGATTTGAAGGTCATGCCTAAGAGCTGGGCATTTCACAGGACTGGAAAGGGCCCGGCAGAGAATTTGTGCACATCACCAAAGCAACTTTTCAGTCAGCCTTTGTCAGTCTCAGGAGAGAGGCTGGCCAAGGGACTGAAAGCAGACCTCAGAGACAGTGTGGGAAAGGTCGCTCGGCGAGTATTGAGGCTATATATCTCCATCGGGAAACAGTAGATGTCAGTCTGACCCATTTCCCAATACCAAATCACACTGAAGGTTTAAAAGGGGAAAAAAAAAATTAGTTTTGAGCTTGGTTTGATGCTTATCCTGGTGTCTGACCTGTGTGACATTCAAAGCCAAGTCACCATGATTGCTTGGCATGAATGTTGCCCTGGTTTTTTTCTCTAAATACATTGCATCCTGGCTGTCAGAGAACCATGCCAGCCCATGCCGGGTGTCTAGGAATGATAAAAGGAAAGAGTTGAGTTGTTCTTGTTTTTAGGAATAACTCTACCATGAAAATCTTGACTTTTAAAAATCTTGACACTTCTGACACTAGTTCTTCTTGGATTAAGAGATTTGTTTTAAAGAGTGATGAAGATGGTGAGAGAAAAAATAAACCTTTCTCTTTACAAGGAAATCAGACCTGAGGGTACCTTCATTACCTTCACCTCCCAGTAAAAGGGGCCATTTTGTTCTGTGGTCCTATCCTGTTCAGACAGGATAGTCCTAGGTTCTATGACTGTAAGGCCAGAAACTTGCACGTTCCGAATGCTAGCTACTATGTATTTGGTTTTTGTTGTGTGTGTTTGTGTGGAATGGGACTGGTGAAAATGAGGACTTTGCCTCCCATTTTCCTGTTGTCCAAGAACTTTGGGATTGGGCTACATGGCTGGTCTACCTGGATGTGTTTGTTGGTGAACCTGTAAAGAGATGTACCAAGCCTACAGGGCTCCAGGCCTTGGGGATTTTCTGCATCAGAGCATCATTTGATTCGTTAGTCCCCTCCAGCTCTCTTCTCTCCGGGGTCTGTTTGAGATGAGTTCTTTAGAACCCAGCAGTAGTGGAGAGAAGGGGGAGATGGAGCAGAACCAACCGTATTTTGCTGGCTGCTGTTTGTTGTATTCATGTTATTTGGAGGTTTGTTGTTCACCCAAGGCCCAGTGCTCTGAGGGACAGGTTTGCGTGAGGCACAGGCCCTAGTACCCTCCTTAAGTTGGCAGCTCGTCATATTGGATAAGAGGCCTGGCAGGGAGACCGAGTCTAGCTCTCACACAGCAACTTGCATTTGTCCTTAGCTTGGTTTTGCAATCAAATGCCTCTTTGGCCTTTGAGGACTCCAGAGGCTTGCTGACCTCCACACCAGGCTGTGTGCCAGTCACGTGTTTGCAGCTCACTAGCCTTGGGGCTCAGCTTTGCCCTTTGCCACAAGACAGACTTTGGGATTTTGGGTATAGGCTGCTCTTAACATTTGGGAGAGAATTTAAAAGAACTGCTGCGTTTGACAAGGCCAGCCAGCACTGGGAAAGGAGCAGCATGGTTTTGATTATCCGTGTTGAATCCCATTCCTCTGAATCCAGCAGGAATAGCCGGGAGAGACTTAACAATAGAATTCAGTACTAAATTTTAATCCTGAATTTAGTCCTAAAATAAAGTTTCGGAATAGCAGAAAATACGTGGGAATATTCTTATTTCTTTCTTCCTAAAAGCTTTTGTATCAAATGCATTTTTGTAGGGTCTCTTAAAAAAAATGAGAGTACCACTCACACTCTTTAATTGACAGTTTTGGCATTGCGTTCATTGTCAGGTATCCACCCACCTTGTTGTACCAGAATGGCAGTATTGGCTCTGTTGAAAATGTGGACGCAAACAGCTACCCACCACCACCGCTGTCAGACTCCACTTCTCCACCTTCTCCTTCCTTCTCTGAGGACAGCTTGCCTCCCCCACCAGCAGAATTCAGGTAAATGGTGCTCTCTCTCCTGTCTACCCTGCATGGTTACATACTCAAGAACAAAATAAGTGTACCTCAGGCCACCTGGCTGGCTCAGTCAGTGCAGTATGCAACTCTTGATCTCAGGGTCGTGAGTTGGAGCCCCGTGTTGGGTGTAGAGATTACTTAGAAAAATAAAGTCTTAAGAAAAAAAAACCAACAAAATAATTGTTCCAAATTCAGGGCAGGACCAGTAAAATAACTTGAAGCAGGTTTGTCTAGATAAAAGAAACAATTAACATTTTATTAATTGTCTGTGAGGTGCCAGGCATTATGCCAAACACTGTATATATTGCTTCATCCTTACAACAGCCCTCCTGAGGTAGGTACCCATTTTACAGATGAGTAAATGGTGAGGCACAAAGAGGTCAATGAATTCACCTGAGGTCACACAGCCAGTCAGAGGCAGGGCCCTGATTGGAAAGCAGGTCATTCTGTCTGCAGAGCCCGTATTTTTTTTTTTTTTTTTAAGATCTTATTTACTTATTCGTCAGTGAGACTGAGCAACAGAGTAGGCAGAGAGAGAAGGAAGCAGGCTCCCTGCCAAGCAAGGAGCCCGATTCAGGACTCGATTCCAGGACCCTGGGATCATGACCTGATCCAAAGGCAGATGCTTAACTGACTGAGCCACCTACGTGTCTCGAGAGAGCCTGTATTCTTTTTTTTTTTTTTTTTTTAAGATTTTTAATTATTTATTTGACAGACAGAGATCACAAGCAGGCAGAGAGGCAGGCAGAGAGAGAGAGGAGGAAGCAGGCTCTCAGCAGAGAGCCTGATGCGGGGCTCGATCCCAGGACCCTGGGATCATGACCTGAGCTGAAGGCAGAGGCTTTAACCCACTGAGCCACCCAGGCGCCCTGAGAGCCCATATTCTTAACAACTAGCTATACTGGAGCAGATAGAGATCACCAGCTTACCTCTTGTTTTTTCTTAGCTTTAACTCAGCATGGAATAAAGTGGTATATTGTCTGCTGTCCTTAAAATATTTAACAGACACCTTGCCCAGTTATCGAGGAACTTAGCAATCAGTCACCTGTCTACCCTGTTCTGGTTCATTTCACTGCCGGAAAGAATGAAACAAAAGGGAAAAGGGAGGTCAGACTTCGACTTTGTCCGTACTGATGTTTGGCAGAGATGTACGGGGGAAGAGTTGGAAAATGGCTGGAAAGGGGTCTGAGTTACTTTTCCCGTTCTGACACCTGACAAATGAGAGCTTTGAAAGGTGCACTGTTCTCCGTGGACACTTTAATCAGAGACTAGATATGTTGAAGACCCCTCAGCTGGACACCTAGAGCAGTGCTGTAACCCCTCCCCTAACCCGGCCCCATTCTTGGTGGCTCTTGACAGCATTCATCCCAGGGTACTTCTTGCTGGCAGCCCTGACAGGTGCAGCTAAGGCTTGAAGGTCTGTGGAAGGTTCCAAGATGGACGCTTTTTTCCGAGGAGTAGCTATTAGTGGAGGGCAGGTACAACGGTGGAAAAGGACACCTTTCAGCCTCACACGTGGCCTGAGACCTTACAGCTATAGCCAAGCATATCTGACCCGGGAGGGGTGCTCCTTAGTTGTCTCTCAGCACAGGCGAAGTCTGGTGGCACATTCATTTCCTATCTCTGCTGACCCTCAGATCTTCATCCCTTCTCAGGAATTGCCTCATGAACACTGGAGGTGCATTTACCTCAATCTGTGCCCTGTTCAGGTTTGGTCAGCTTAGCTTGGATTTCCTGCCCTCACGAGATCTGGTGAATGGTGAATGGTAATAGCCTGAGGACTAGAGCCCAGTGGGTGGGTGACATTTGGATTTTTTTTTTTTTAAGATTTTATTTATTTATTTATTTGACAGAGATCACAAGTAGGCAGAGAGGCAGGCGGGGGGGGGTGGGGCGGGGAGCAGGCTCCCTGCTGAGCAGAGAGTCCTATGCGGGGCTACATCCCAGGACCCTGAGATCATGACCTGAGCCCAAGGCAGAGGCTTTAACCCACTGAGCCACCCAGGTGCCTGACGTTTGTTTGTTTGTTTGTTTGTTTGTTTGTTTGTTTAAGATTTTATTTATTTATTTGACAGAGAGTACAAGTAGGCAGAGCAGTAGGCAGAGGGAGAAACAGACTCCCCGCTGAGTGGGGAGTCCGATGCGGGGCTTGATCCCAGGACCCTGGGATCATGACCCCAGCCCAAGGCAGTTGCATAACAGACTGAGCCACCCGGGTGCCCCGACGTTTGGATTTTTATTCCAGTTTTTCTTGCACGCCTTCTTGGTCCTGGTTCCACAATTAAACTGACTGTCCTAGAGGAGGGTTCAGGAAGGTGTCTTCCCTTGGAGGGAAGCTGGAAGGTTTGAGGGGGACCTCGGAGATGACCTCGGCCAACCCTTACCTGCTGGAGGAATCCCAGTCTAAACTTTCAAATAGCTTTTCTCAATTTCTGCTTACATCCCCCTGCTGATGAGAAGCTCATTGCCTTAAAAGACTGTCATTGATTGTTGGACTGATCTGACCATTCTCAGGTGTTTTCTGTTTGAGCGAAAATGAAATGAACCTAGGTTCGTAGATAAGCTTTATTAGAGATGGGTGTTTGCATGCTGAGAGTGATGGTGGGTCTCTTTGTCCTTTCAGCTGCCCAGCAGACAGCAACCAAAGAGGGCCTGGCTTAGCTGGACCCAAAAGATCCAGCGTGGTCAGCCCAAGCCACCCACCACCAGCTCCTCCTCTGGGCTCTCCACCTGGTTCCAAACCCGGGTTTGCTCCACCGCCGGCCCCTCCGCCTCCACCTCCAATGATGGGCGTTCTACCCCCGCCACCGCCTGGAGGATTTGGGCCTCCGGGGACCCCACCACCACCTTCACCCTCATCTTTCCCACCTCACCCAGATTTTGCTGCCCCTCCGCCTCCTCCCCCACCGCCTACAGCTGACTATCCAACTCTGCCACCACCTCCCTTGCCCCAACCAGGAGGAGGTGCACCTCCCCCTCCCCCTCCCCCTCCCCCTCCGGGGCCCCCTCCTTTCCCTTCCAGTGGTGCAGAAAACCCATCTGTTGCACCACCACCACTTTCTGATGCCACCAAGCCCAAGTCGTCCTTGCCTCCTGTGAGTGATGCCCGCAGCGACTTACTTTCAGCCATACGTCAAGGTAATTCCCAGTGCTGGGTCCAGGACCTTGAGGCCTTGTCTTTCTGCAGCCAGGATGACTGGTTGGAGATTGGGCTAGGGGTTCCATGCCCTTGGGTGGGGACAGATTGGGAGGGACCTCAGGCCTCAGATCACCCTAAAGAAAGGCTTAACTCTAAAAATATGAAAAATGTAGATTTCTTTCCACCTTAGTTTAAAGTAAGGGATTCTTGGGCTCAGAAGAGCTCGTGACTCTTGATCTTGGAGTCATGAGTTTGAGCCCCACCTTGGGTGCAGAGGTTACTTTAAACAATAAGTAAGTAAATAAAGTTAGGGATACTTAACTTGAGTCTTTGACCTCATTGACAAGAGATGTTTTGCCTCTGTTTGCATTCATTTTGTGCCCCAGGGAAAACCAAGCATCACTACCCTAGAAGGTACTTCTCTGGCCACACTCAGTCATGCCCTGTCCTCCACTTTTGTGCCTTTCATATCCGTCCTCCCTTCTCTCTTTCCCCTTTCTCACCCCGTCCTCCTCGGCCTTTTTATCCTATCCCCTTCCTTCTTTGTCTCCTTCCCTTCCTTCTTTCCCACCTTCCTGCCGTCTCTCATCATCTCACTCTTTCTGTCAGAAGTTAGGTCTGGTCCCAGTAGGTGAGAGCCTTTCTTCTGTTCTGAGCCTTCTTAGAACTAAAGGATTATCTGGGGGAGAGGAGTTGGGGCAGCTGAGCTCAGCGGTAATCAGCTGAGCAGACTGCATGCCTAGTGGGTACGGTTCGGTGACCACTCCCCACCTAGATCTCGTGAGAGGTGCCATCATCACCAGCCTGACAGTGTGGAAATGGAAAGAATGGCAGGCTTCCTTTTCGACACGCCTATAGCACTGGGACCAGAATTGGATAAACCCTCATCTTTCTTTCTTTTCTTGCTTCCCCCTTTCCCTTTTTGCTTTCTCAGAGGATCCTTCTTTCCCCCACCTGTTCCCCTGACTCCGTCCACCCCTGGTCACTCCCCCTTCCTCAGGCCTGTGTGGATTCTGAGACCTTGACTCGCCTTCTAAACCTTTTGAGATTGACTCGCCTTCTAAACCTCTCTCTCTCTCTCTCATCAGGCTTCCAGCTGCGCAGGGTTGAGGAGCAGCAGGAACAAGAGAAGCGTGATGTTGTGGGCAACGACGTAGCCACCATCTTGTCCCGTCGAATTGCTGTGGAGTATAGCGATTCAGAAGATGACTCCTCTGAGTTTGATGAGGACGACTGGTCGGATTAACTCTTTCTGCCTGCTGCCCACCTCCTTTTTCTTTCCTCCAGCTGCTTTCTTTGATGCATATTCCAGCAGTCTAATGGGGGGGAAAGGGAGGAAAAAGAATTTCAAGGGGCCAAAGTCTTCCCTGAAGCAACCAAAGATATATCCAAGTGCTTCCTCCAAATCAATATATATTTCCCATCTCCCCATGGACAGGGCCCCAGATTCAGTAGCAGAGATGTTCCCTCTTCTCTTCAAGTAACTGTTACATATTGAGAGAAGGAAAAACTCCAAAGCAGATCCCTTCAATTGGGTTTAGATTGGAGTTGGTAACTTCCCCTGGGAGCCGTTTTCAACTGTGGTCTCCTTCCAGAATTCTTACCCTTCAAACAATGCCAGCCATCTTCTGGTCCTAAAGCCTGCCCCTTTAGGGGCAGCCCCTATCCATGCAGCCCCTTTCCCATGCACCAAGAGGGCTGAGCAGGCCACATGCCCTAGCAGCTAGACTGCCACACCTTTGGTCAGCAAAATGAGCTTCCCTTTGCTAAGCCATGTCTATGTCTGGATGCCCTTTATTCTAGGAGCTATGAGGCCCTAAGGAGTGTCTCCCCCTTTGCCCAGAAATGGTGCCTTTCTGAAGGCTGAGATTGTTGCCTCCTTCCCAAGCCCTTTCTCCAGAGTGTGGTGTTCAGGTGTCCCTTAAATGGCCCTCCCTTGCTACCAGGTGCTCTAGCTACCACGGCCCAGTTCAAACCTCTTAATACCCATGACCAAACTAGCCCCGATGCACAGGGATCTGACCTCTGCTGACTGTCAGGAGCCAAGCTTAGAGACTCGGAACTGCAGAACTGGAAGAACGGTGGAACTCCTTGGAATCCTATGCTCTTAATGACGCTGAAATCTAGAAATGGGAAATGACTTGCTCTGGGTCACACTTTGGATGGTGACAGAACTCTAGAGCCCAGAATTCCTGATTCCAAGTCACCTCTGCCTTCTGGGACCAAATAGCACTTGCTAGAATCTAGGCAGAACAGTCTTGGCTCTGTGCTACTCCAGACCTCACCATAGGTGGGAGTCTAGTAGGAGGGCTCAGAGCCAGTATCAGGCCTATCCATGCTGCTCAGAGCCTGTAGCCTGTCTTACAATTCTCTGCTCCCCCCTTACTATCTCTACTGAACCACTTGACCTTGGGAGCTGCCCTTCTGGGGGACCAGAGGTAGTGAGAGAAGGAAGGGGGTACACAGCTTTGACAGGTGCTGTTTTCAATTCCTCTGCAACCTGTCCCCCTTTTATTTCCCCAATTTAAGCATAGGTTCCGCCAGCTGTAGAAACTTCAGTCCCTCGGGCTCATGGCTGCGGCAGGTAGCTGCCTAGGGGGGCCTGGCAGCCGTGAGGAGGGCTGAAAGGCAGAGGGGCTCTGGCTGTAGTTTCCAGCTCCCACCTCAGTGCGTACGGTGATGTTCCCTCCCTCGCTCCCCCTCTTCCCAGAGCTAATACACGGGTGCTGTTATTCAGAAAGAAACTGGTCAGCTCTGGCCAACAGTGAGGTTTCTTCTCTTCTGCCCTAACTATTGTGTAGCCTCTAATGCTGAAACCGGCTTCTCCTGGCTTCTCTGGCTTTCAGAGCCCTGAAACAAAGAGAAACAGGATCTGTCTCTACCCAGCACAGCAAATGGTTGTAGTAATTGCCAAAGCCCTCATAAAGCCCTCCGGCTTGAGGAGTGCGTGTAATCATGGCTACTTCCGCTGTGCCCGGGCTGGCTGCGCCCCCCTGCCTCCTCTCCGTGAACTCCTGGCGCGGGGGCCGAGCCTGTAGGGGCCCTCGTGCCCTCCTGCTGGGGCCGCTGCCGAGTGGACCCTCTTCCCCCTCCTCACATCAGGTGTCTGGCACAGGGCTGGCCCCATGCTCCAGTGCTGAGCAGTCCAGGATGTGTGTGCTCCCGCCTGGCACATTGGAAGCTGAAGGTGCTTTCTTCAGAACCCTAAAATGGCTGTTGAAGGTGTCCCTGGCTGCAGCCCAGCAGTGGCTGGAGAGGCAGGTGGAGGGCAGTGGTTCTCCCAAACAGGAGTCCTGGGGCCTGGCCAGGCCAGGGTTTGGGCCTAATGGCTTTGACTAAATTACCCCCAACCCCCTCCGTTCCGGAAAAGGGGGAGCCAGAGCCACTCACTATCATTCTGCTCTGACCTTGAAGGGGGCGGTGTTGGCCTGGCTTCTGGAATGGACACAGTCCATCCTGGAAAGGGCTGGGGGCAGAAGGGGGGGGGCACTGCCTGCGGAAGGTAGGATTAGATCATTAGCTCAGTGACCTCCTAGGGTTTCGAAGTGCTGTGTTCTCATCCTACAGCTGGTTTGGTAATGATCTGCAAGTCCCGGAGAGCAACAGCACAGCTCTGCCTGACGCTCTC
Source organism: Mellivora capensis (assembly GCA_004024625.1). Taxonomy (NCBI): domain Eukaryota; kingdom Metazoa; phylum Chordata; class Mammalia; order Carnivora; family Mustelidae; genus Mellivora; species Mellivora capensis. Next base: position 102,040 of record PISX010001606.1, on the reverse strand, counting down.
ATTAAAATCTATGCAGCGAAGCTCGGCTTTGTAGCAGCGGCCTTGCGCAGCCTCCTCAGCAGCCTCCTCAGCCCGGGGGGGCTGGGGACCCAATCAGCCGAGAGGCCCTCTGGGCTCTATTTATGCATATGTGTACCAAAAAACCCAAAACAAAACAAAACAAAACCCCACTTCCTTAAACCCAGAGCCCTTTAAGATGATAAAGGACCCTATGCAGGTAATTGTGTGTCTTTAGAATCCTGTAATTGTGGAATGCAAAGTTTAGTGATACTTAAACTGGGCTGAAGCTGGGGAGAGTGTGCAGCAGTGGCTCCTGAGGACTCTTAAGCACTGAAGGCAAGGAGCCACCTCCCTTCCCCAGTCTGCCCAGCCCCGGGGACCTGCCCCCATTCCTGCGGCCCAGGGACCCAGCTTCCATCGGCAGTGTCAGAAGTGACTTGTGGCTTTGCCATGGTTGTGAGAGGACTACATTCCAAAGGAGCGGCCACAGGGAGGGGGCAGGCTGTGCGACCCCTCAGGCTCAGAGCAGCTGGCCCAAGCTCCAGCTCGCCTCCAGCGGAAGCTCAAGCGCCCTCAGAAACGACCCTGGCCAATGTCACCGCAGAGCCGAGGCGGTGTTGTCAGGGCTAATGTGAAATCTCTTCCCGTGGCGCCGGTCCTCCGGCTCTGCAGCGCCAGCTTGGACAGATTGAGGTCTCTGTGGCTTTGGTGACCCTGCTTAAGCATTCCCACCGTGTCCCAGCTTTGCTCTCAGCCTGCCTCCCTCCGCAGTCCCCCTCACCTGACCTCGGGGCCTGGGGAGGGGGCCGGTGCCCCAGGGTGAGGGGTTTTTGCTCAGGAGAGATGTCAGGCCTCTTGGGGGCTTCAGGCTTTGAGCTCTCCTGGGGTCCAGCAGACCTGGGACCAAGTGTCACTAGGAGATACGCCTCATTCTGTGCCTCAGTGAGGACTAGGGAACAATTCTGTTATTGTATTAACTTGACTCAGTTAACTCACTTGAGAAACTAACCAATTTTTACTTCCTGTCTAGAATGATGTACATGTAGGAGCGTGAGCTGTTATGCTCCCAAAGTGCCTTGTTTTCTCTGATATGAATATATTTATAAGGACCTATTCCAGTGGATTCCGGGTGTGGTTGCCACGTCGATTTCAGGGAGTGGGCATCTGTGTAGTAGGGATACAGTCTGGAAGTGCGTCCCTCTTCCCTGAGGGTAGGATTAAACCAAACCCCTGAGGTGACCCCTTCTTCACCCTACTCCTCTTAGGCCCTTAGGAGGATGTCCAGTTTTTTAAAGCCCTGTGGCTCCAAGCCTGGTCTCCTTTGTTTCCCTGCCAGGCCCATGTGTGGACCACATTAGCACCCGGTGACCTGAGGATTCCAAGTAACGATTTTATGTTCTACGTGCATATATGTAAATGCCAACATTTTAAATAATTTGATAAATCTTTGTAGCTACTCAGCCACCTCTGGCATGTGTGTGTCTGTCTTTAAGGGGGAAAGTGTTTGGAAGGGGACAGTGCTGATAGCCACAGGTGGTGGCCAGAGCTCTGGAGGGAGGCCTGGTTGGGGGTGGGGAGAGGCTCGAGGAGCAGGAGCCCTCGGGGTCTGGATGGTGTACCCTGTGTGGGAGGTGGAGATGAAGGCCAGGAAACCATTTTGGTTTAGAAGGAGACCCAAGTTGGGGGACCTAGAAGCCCAGATCCCCGGCCCTCAGCCAACAAGGGCTGTGTGTTGGGGCCAGGGGAGACTAGTTGTTGGCCACTTGCATCAGGCAGAAGAGGAGCACTGGCGGAATGCTGATGTTGCCTCCCAACATCTGGCCAGCATCTTGTCTGCCTTTCAGACCCAAGCAACTTACCTTAAATAGAATGATTTTCAGTGGAATCCGATAAAAAGTTTAGGCTGCTGTACACTCCCTCTCCTGCCTGGGAAGGCGAAGGGGCTGAGTTTCTATTCTGACCCCAAAAAGTGACCTACCCAGGAAGCAACGGTTGTTCTGAGCACAGCTGCTGCGGGTGACAGTCCCTGGGGGTAATTTATGGGCAGACACCCAGTTCCAGTTCCGGGCTCAGCGGACGCAGTGGGGTGGCCTCGGGAGAGGGGCGGGGAGCAAGGTTGGTGACTCCACTGGTCACGCCTGCTGTTCAGGGAGAGAGAGTCACCCACCGGCGTCCCAGGAGAGGGGGCAGAAGTTTTGAATTGTCAGCAATTGCTGCGCCAGCCGCTCTGAGCTCATCGCTGGAGGTGGGGGTGCGGGGGAGGGGGCGCAGGGGCTGGCTCGCCCCGGCGGAGCCCCTTGCTCCACCCTCCTCCTCAGGCCTGTGTTTAGTCAGCACTTGGCTTCCCGAGCCGGTGACTGACAGGCAGCCAGACGCCCGCCCTGGGAGAGAAGACAAAATGGTGGTGTCGGGAGCCGCCCTTGCTGGGGAATTGGAGGGGAGGAATGTGGTTCTGGGAAGCAGGCGGCCCCAGCTTAAATTCCGCTCCTCCACTTGGGAGCCGTGACCCCATGCTTCACCTCGCAGGGCTAATCCTGAGAAGAATGAGCATTTGCTGAGCGCCTACTACCTGCCCAAGACTGCGCACACTTTATCCCAACCTTACGAGGCAACGGTCTCATGGCACACGTGAGAAAAACAAGTTCAGAGGTTGAGCTGCCTGAGATCGTGCAGCTGGCCAGGAGCGGAGCCACGCTTCAAACCTGGGTCTCTCTCAAGCCAGAGGTCATGCTCTGTCCACATGCAACTCAAACAGCTTTCGAATTCTCCCCCCAGCCGGAGTCCTGGTCTTCAGCGTCCTAGGCGGCATGCTAGGGTTTTCCGTTCTGGTCCGCCCCACCCTCTGGTTCCCAAGTTTACTGGTACCTGTTGTTTTTGCTTCTGCTCCAAAGTCAAGTGGGCCGGACTGAGGGCACAGCTATCCTAGACCGTGAGAGTTGGAAGTACCTCGCGTCCTGAACTGCCGGGGAACACAGTGGGTCCCTAGGTGCGGGCTCGGGCTTCCCGCAGGCACACCGTGCTCAGGACCCGCGCGCGCCCCCCGTGAAGATTGCACATTTAGGCACAAAGACATGCAGACACACACAAGGTGACACCTGCACACGTGAGCGGGCATGAGCGGGCACACTTGAGATCCCAGGCCCAGGGACATGTGCACACACCGCACCTAGAGCCCTGCCCTTGTGCAAACCAGGACACAGATCAGCACACAGTTACAGGAACACATAATCGCAGGCCAGCCTCGCGCGGTCCTCAGGAGCCACCCCTCCCTTCGCGCTGCCGCCGCCAGTTCCTCACTGCCCCCTCCTGGCCGCCCAGTGGCCAGGGCAACCTGGTAGCTTCTCCGGTGAGTTCTGCTCTGGGTGGTTGTCAGCTAGTTCCCTTCTCCATAATGAGGCTGGGAGCAGTTTCAGGTGCTCTTCATACTCAGCCCCAGGAGATGACGGTGTCTAGAGGGAGGTCTGAAGCTGGAGGACAAAAAAAAAAAAGGAAAAAGGCTTTCACAGCCAGAAGAATCTCTCATGGTAGAATTCTCAGTACAGTGGTGGCAGGAGGCCTGCATAGACCACCCCCCACACCCTGGGCAGGCAGCCACCCGCCCTTGCCTGGGGCACTGTGCGCACCTGCTCTCAGGGTACACAGATTTCAAGAGAAGCGGACCTCTGGGCTGGGCTGACAAGGCAGAGGTCAGGCCTTCTAGTTCCCACATTGTTGCTCCCTCTCTGGGCCTCAGCTTCCTCACCTATTTGATGAAGAGTTAAGTTGACCACGATGCATGTGACCCTCCACCCTGGAGTCTCACCATCTTGGGACACCTCTCCCAAACGTCACATGCCTGAGTAAATAAAGCACATCCATAAACACAACCCCATGCATTCTTCAGGCTGGTGTTGGGAAGATTTCCAACACAAAGCTTTTAAGTACTATTTTATGGCTGAGGAAACCAGGTACAGAGGGGCACAGCAACTTACCCAAAGTCACACAGCAAATTGGCAGCAGGAACAGAAAGAGAAATCCTCTTCTTGTGGGCCCCAAGCTACCTACAGAGTAGAACTCTCCCTGTGGGCTCAGGCCCAGAGCCAAGGAGACAGGAACAACAGAGACTAAAGCCAGAAGCTCTACCCCTCCCCCCGCTTTTTTTTGGTTAAAGGTTTTTGTTTTGTTTAGTAATCTCTATACCCAACATGGGGTTTGAACTCACAACCCCAAGATCAAGAGTCTCATGCTCCACTGACTGAGCCAGCCAGGTGCCCCAGAAATTCTGCCCTTCTGTCAAGCCCTGAAGGCCAAGGGGAACCCAACAGAGGTCCCAGGTTCCGTGTTGAGATGGAGGCTGGGAAACGGCAACTTGCACTCCAGAGGGGTTCCGCCACTCCCCACCCCTATGGCAGTCTGCGCAAAGCCAGAGGCAGGCTAAAGAGGCACCCTACTCGGAGGCAACTTGGTAGTCTGTTCATCAAGGTACCACACACACGTGAGTGGTATGTGCATGTAGGCCTGAACCCCACAGGTGTGTACTCACATGTCGATGCGTGTTCATATGTGCCTACAAGTACACTTAGGAGCATATTCATAGGTCTGTGTAAAATGTAAGTGTATGTGCTTGCAAGCCTGTATACCTAGGACAGCATTCGTGTGTTTAAACAAGGCGTGTTTGGATGTACCTGAATAAATGGTTTCTGTGTATCTGGCAGGTAAATTTATGTACATGTCAAATGTTGCTTGCACACGTATTGGGTTTGTTCATGAATGCACTTGGATATGTGCGAATGTTCACATGCATTTGCGTAAAAAAGTGGAGTGAATCACGTCCATGCCTATGACAGCTGAGTGTGTGTAAATGTGTGTGCAGGGAAGGCTCCATGTGACTGTGTACCCATGACTCATACGGGTGCCCTCTGCAGAGAATATGATGCTAGTGTTCCCCTAGGCTCTGGTACCGGGTGTGCACCGCTGGCTCTAGCCAGGCACTGGGCTCGCAGCACCCCCGCCCCACCTCCACATTCTATTCCCCAGACCCATCCTGCTTGGCCAATTTGCAGCCTCTTGCTCTCAGCTCCCGAGAAGGCCTGCAGCAAAGTCAAGGGGCTGGTGGCCAATTAGCGAGGGGGTTAATCAGGGATCTGGGGACCCCTGGGGGGCGGGAAGCCGAAGGCGGGCATTGAGGTTGGCAGGAGCACTTACTGCCTGTCATGGGGGTGGGGGAGGGGAGAGACAAGGAGGGGAGGCTGAGCCCGCCTGGTGGCTGGAAACCTAGGGTCTGCCTGTGAATTCGTGATTGCTGAGCACTGATAGCAGCGGGGAGCCTGTGTGACTGTGTGTGCAAAGGGGCATACATTCATGCATTTGCGTCCTTGAATGTGGTCCTATGTGCAATGTGTGTACCTGATGGGATACCATCTGTTTAAACATGTGCAGTTTTGTGTCTGTATAGGTGGGTGTGCGATGGTGTGCAAGTGGGCCTGGGTATGCAAGCATGCCTGGACCCATGTGCACACACGTATACAAGGCCAAGCCTGCGTGTGCATACTCGTGCATGCAAGGGTGTGTGCACACATTGACGAATGTGCTCCCATGCAAACACATGCACATGAAGTTGACATGGCCTCTAACATGTGTGCAATGGTGTGTGTTGTGTGTGTGTGTGTGTACCAGTGTGCAGATACACCTGGCTAGACATGCGTGTCCAGACGTATGTACGTGTGTGTGTTCTCTGAACGGCCTGCGTGTGCCCGTGTGTGTTTGCCCGTAGGTCTGCACATATACAGGTCTCAGCGTGTCAGGCAGGAGCTGGGGAATGTGGGGCTGGCGGGCCCCGGGCTCCAGGAGGGAATCTGACAGACGACCAGACTTGCCGCAGCCCCCAGCCCCGGGAGCCTGTTTTCCAGCCTGCGGAAGCTGTGAGCCCGTGAACTCATCTTATATTAATAGCTGCTGTCTCCTCACTTATTGCAGGGAGAGGCGGTCATGGCCCCGGCGGGGGCTCAGCACTCGGGGCTCCTCCCCTCCCCCACACAGGACCTGGGAAGAAGGGAGGGAAAGATGGGCCCTAGGGCTTACCCAGGCAAGAAGGCAGGGCTCAGGGCTCCAGCCCTTGCCTCCCCCAATCCACTGCCCAGCTCACCTCCCAAGCCTCTGTAGCTGGTAGGATCAGGCGTGGGGGTGGAAAAACATCAAGGCCTTGGACACCCCGCACCCCCCAAAACAACTCCCCCACCACGCACACATATGCACCAGATATGCACTCACCAGTGCTGAGTAGCTCCGGGCTGAGAACCAGATGAATCTGAAGCGGTAAGAGACAGAGAAGGCTTTAGCTTGAGAGGGCAGACATGTTCCTTCACTCAAGGACCCTCTGCTGGAGGGGAACACACAGCCCTGCGTTCAGGGGCCCCTATGTTGATGAAGAGGGCAAGACTTCTCTATGATATTTACTTGAGAAGTATAGCAAGGTGTGTTGTATAAACCACATCTTCATGGCCACAAGAGGACTTAGCCAAGGAGGCTTCCTGGAGGAAGCAGAGGGTAGCGGTGCAGGGAGGACCTGAGCTGTATCTACAGAATCCCCAGAGGAGGGAGAAGCCAGCCAATGCCACCACACATATGGGCTCCAACCCGAGGAGCAGACTGAGATATCCCTCAGGTTGAGCCCAGAACCCAAGGCAGAGAGATGCCAGATACGGGCTCCCAGCAATGTCTCAGGTCCACCATACTACCACAGGCAGGCAAACAGACTAGGGCCCGCAGCATGGCAGCCTACCCCAGGCTCTCCCAGACAAAGAGCTTTGGCTCTGCTGAGCTCTGGAGCCAGGAGCTGGGATGGGGAGGCAAAGGGCCAAGCCTGCCCAGGATAGTATGGGCACCTGGACCCTCTCCTTCTGGTCCGTCCCCCCACCCCCTGCCGGTGGAGGCTCCTTGGGAACATGGGTGAGGCAGCAAGGAGGCCCCTCTTCACACCGCCCCTCCCAAAGGTCTGGGGATGGCCTAGAGACCTCCAACTTCTCCTCAGCCTGGGAACAGGGCTTCCTGCCTGGGGTTTCCTTGCTTGCTGTTTCTGAATTGCTCTTGAAACTCACTCCCTTACCCTGGATAGAAACCGATTTGGAGTCAAATGGACCCAAATTCAAATCCCAGTTTGGCCCTTTGCTCTGTGACTTTAGGTAGATCCGTTGTCACCTTCAGTGAGGCCTTTCTTGGGATCCCTCCTTTAAAGATTACACGTACTCCCCATGCCTTTTCCCTGCTTTATTTCTCCCCCAGGACTCTGCTCTCTGACATGACCAAATCTTAAACTGGTTTCTTTATTACAGTCTCCCCTATGAAATTGAAGTTGTCTGCAAGGAGGGCAGTGAATGAATGAGGGCTTTTATTCTCAGAGCCTCAACTTCCTCTTCTGTAAAATGGGGAGAATGATAATACCACCCAAAGGGTCATGGTGATGTGTGAAGTATTTGGGCCAAAGCTTGGCATGGAGAGGTGCTTGCTGAGTGTCTTTTCCCGAGGACCTTCCAGGAAGGTGGGGAAAGAAGGCTCCCCCTGACCTGGTGGGACCCCCTGCTTTGTATTTGGACTGGAGCTGTGTGTAGCTCAGCCCAGGTCTACCTTCACCAGCTCTGACCCTGCCCCTGTTGGCAGGTCCACTCCCCTTGGGGTCCTGTGGCCAGTGTTGGGGAGGAGCCTTGAACACTAGGTGTAAGAGCTCTTGGCCAGGAAAATGGAGAAAGACCTGAGTCTTAGCCTGGCACAGCTGTGTGGGTTTGAGCAATGACTGCTCAACATCAGGCCTCAGTCTCCCCGTCTGTACAACTGGAGGGGGGGGTGTTCTAAGGGTTCCATCTCCAGGTTTTGCCTACCTGGAGCCCCGGGAGGCTGAGAGGCTTTGCAAGCCAAAAAACAGCTTCCTCTTCAGCCACACTTCCAAATCTGCTCCTGCCCTTGCCTGGTGAACATACTCTTTCTGGTTCTGAAATACCATTACTCAGGGACCCGCACACTTATGTCCTCAAATGCACACACTTACCATCACTGGCCTTTGGATAGAAAAGAAGCTCTTCCAGCTCCAGAATGACCATAGTCCTTCCAACCTCCTCCCAAATGTGGCCTCTGGCTCTGAGAATGAATCCCAACACAAATCAGGGTCCAGAATGTCCTAAGCTCCAGGCTTGGGAAGGAAGGAGAGGAGAGGCCATTGGCTAACGGAGCACAGGTTGTGGAAATGGATGTTCCCTAACCCTCCCTTGAACTCAGTTTTCTCATCTGTAAAATGGAGAAGATACTACTGGTGCTGTGGGAGGCTTGTTCAGCATAAACAAGGTAACATAGGCAGTACACTCGGTGTAGTGCCTGGCACGTAGTAAACACCCACAATTAGAAGGAGCTGTTATAAAAAAAAAAAAAAAGAAGAAGAAGAAGGAGCTGTTATTAAGGAGATGGATATGCTTTGAGCATCAACTTCATGCCAAAACTCCAAACAAAAGTGCATCCTCAACCGGAGAAGGGGCTAGCACCCTGGTTCCTGTCCTCAGGAAAAGATGGGATCCTTGGGATGCTTGGGTGGCTCAGTCGGCTAAGTGTCTGCCTTCAGGTCAGGTCATGATCCTGGGGCCCTGGGTTGGGGTTCTGCATGGGGGCTCCCTGCTCAGCTAGGAGCTTGCTTCTCCCTCTGCCTCCCGTTCCCCCAGTTTGTGCACGTGCGTGCTCTCCTTCTGACAAATAAATGAACAAAATATGAAAAAAAAGAAAGGTGGGGTCCTGGCCTGGCAGTGCCCGGGTCTGAGCAGAGCAGAGCAGAGGGGCCCATTAGCTCAGCCTCTAAAGGGGTGGGGGTGTCACCTGTCAGCCTTACTCCACCCTCGGTCTGGAGCTTCCCTAGATCCCTCCACAGGCTCCCAGGCCTGATCTAATCCCCTCCCATTCCAGGCTCTCCGCCCACATTGGGTCCACTCCAGCCCCTCCACGCATAGAGACAGAAACAGACTTATCACAAAATCATTCTTTATTGAGCGATGGATTGGGGATAGGAATAGGGGAGCACTGGAGGCCATACCCCAGTTGGCAGAGGGGTAAGGTGTTGACTCACACCCTGCCTCCTCTAGGGCACCGCAGGTGGGGCCTGGCCCCCAGGTCCTGGCTGTGGCGCTGGATGCCAGGCTGGAGTGGACTTGGGGTCGCGCGTGTTCTGGTCCCGGCTGCCTGGCCGGGCTGCAGTTTCCCCCAAACGGCCACCAGAGGGCAGCCGGCCCCCAGCGCAGAGGAATTCTCGGTTGCTCAGGTGATGGCTTCTTAAAAAAATAAAAAACCAGAGGCTGGTGTGTTCTCCCAGCAAACCCGAGAGGGGCGGGCGTGGGGAGAAGGCTCTGGTTTCTATGATCTCTTTGATAAAAAATAAGCAAAAAGAATAACAAAATACGTGGTTTCTCTTTCTCCCTTTCCCCCTTCTAGGAACTGAGGTCAGCAATGGGGGTGTGGGGACTGGGGGGTACCCTGGTATGGCCTGGATTTCAAGGTGTGGGTCTCTTTTTTTCCCCCTTACCGCCCATAAGTAAGTAAGTAAATAAATAGGTAAATAAATAAATTATAAATAGATACTCTTTTTGTATGTGCACATATAAATAGATACATTTTTCTTTCTTTCTCCTATCTAGGCAACTGAGTGACTAACCTCTCTGACTCTTTAGCTCGGAAACCCGAAAGTAAAGTGACATGATTAAGGTCAAAAGGGGGGTGGGGGGAGATCAGGGACTTGGAATGGCACTATAAAACACCCAGCAGCATTCTGGAACTCCAAGCCAGCTGGGCTGTGGGACATTTCTGAGTGGAACCCTGGCCACCTGAACATTCTAGAACCATGGAGCCAGCTGGGCCCCGTAGAGATCTGGACAGAATCTTGTGAAACACCCGATGTCCTAGAACTCCAGAACCAGCTGGGTCTTGGGGTGTGGAGCTGGGAGGTTGGAACAAAGCCCTGGAGGACTTAACATTCTGGAATTCTGTAGTGATCAGGGCTGGAGGGTCACCAGGATAGGACTAGACGTCACTGGGGGAACGGGATCGGAAGGGGATCTTGGAAGAGGAACAACAGCAGCAGACGGCCCACAGCACCTTCTGCACGTCCTGGTTGCGGAAGGCGTAGATGATGGGGTTGATCATGGAGTTATAGGTGGCGGGGAGCAGGGTGAGATAGGTGTAGAGGGGCGGAGAGTGGGCGTCACCCAGCAGGCAGTAGACAGTGAAGGGCAGCCAACAGGCAGCAAAGGCGCCAAGCACCACGGCCAGCGTGGCAATGCCCTTTCGGGTGGCCACATAGTGGGAGGCGGGCAGCAGATGCCGTTGGAGGGCAATCTGCTGGGCATGGCGGCAGACGATGCGGCAGATCTGGGCATAGAGCTGCAACATGATGCCGAACACCATGAAGAAGGCAACGGCCAGGACCACCAGATGGTTCTTGGAGAGCGGATATACCACGCCACATGTGGCCCGGGCATCCAGACAGTTCCAGGCCAGCACAGGCAGCAGCCCCAGGCCCAGTGCGCCCCCCCACACTAGGGCCAGCATCACATAGGTCCGAGTCACCGTTGTCTCTGAATAGTAGGTGAGGGCATTGTACAGGGAAAGGTAGCGGTCTACAGTGATGGCCAGCAGGCTGCCCACGCTGGCAGTAAAGGCCATCGCCAGCACGCCAACCAGCACCAGGCTCATTTCCACCGAGCCAATGCAGAACACAGCAGCGAAGTGCAGGACCAGGCCCAGGCCCGCCAGCAGGTCGGCCACAGCCAGGCTGCCCACCAGCAGGAACATGGGGGCACGGAACGTGGGAGTGCCCACAATGATGGCCACCACCAGCGCGTTCTCACAGGACACCAGGGTGCCTGAGATGCACAGCACCACGTCCCAGGCCCTGGGGGAGGGCAGCGGGGCGACTGGGCCTGTGGACCCCTCTGCTGAGCCCACGCTGCTCACATTCACGTTGCCTGAGCCGGCGGAGAGCCAAGCCAGGGGGCTGCCTGCACCCCACATCATGGTACCTGTAGGAGAAAGGCCCTGTGAGAAGCTGGCGGGCTGGGTGCTGGGCGAAGGGGTCTGAACGGGACAAGGTGCCACTCAGGATACAATGTGAGTGTGTCTCCTCAGGATACCTGGCTGGGTCCCAGTGCCTTGTCCCCCACTCATGACCCAGGGCTCCTTCCAGGATACCATTGCTCCCCCTGCCCACCCCCACCCTCACCCCAGGAGGGATATATTTTCCTCTCACTGCACTGGCTCCCTCCACTCTCCCTTCTAACTCCCTGGGCCCCGCAGGCCTCCTTCTCCCACGTGTGTGACCAGCAGAGAACCAGGTGAAGGACTACCATAAGTGGATGGGGGGCCCGTAGGATTCTGGAGATGCCGGGTAGGCCCAGGACTGGGGAAGGGAAACACATCTCTAGACTGAGGGTAGCTCTGCTCCCTCCCCATCAGGGAGGATGACGCTTGGTTTCTGAGGCTTGCCAGACCCCTCAGGAGTCTCTGTATTGCCAGCCGGAGGCTCCTCCCCCAGAGAATGCGCGTGAAGCTCCCTCCAGCCCCCACCCTGCACTCCCGGGGTAACACCACCTAGAAACTCAGCCCCACCCCCAACACACATGGGCCCAGACTTCTGTCCCCGCCAGACCCCTCTTTCTGCCTGATCCTCCGGGTCTTTGGAACAGACACCCTCTGCTGGAGGCCCGGATCCGTGAGTCAGACCCCTCCTTCTACCCGGTCACCTGGATCTTGGGCCTGACTCCGCATCCTGCCCGTGTGTCTAGATCCCTAAGTGAGACACCTCCTGCTCGGACACCTGGGTCCCTGCCTCCGATGACTCCTGCCAGCCCAATCTCAGAGGACCATCAGTCCCTCCAGGGCCTTGGGCCTTGGAGGAGAGCGCACCCCACGCGGGATCACCCAGATAACGGTTCTCAGCATCCCGGACACTGGGTCCCCGCCTGCTAACCCAGATTCTGGATTCCCGGTCTTAACCTCCGACCTCTGCCGGCCGCTGGGAGCCTGTCCGCCGGCCCTGCTCCCCAGCATCCTGCGTGCCCTTCCGGATGCCTCGTGCCTGCAGCGGGGCCCCCTACTCACCTCTCGGGACCTGGTGCGGCTGGGCCGCGTGGAGGCTCTGCTCGGGTCCAGGCGGCGAAGGGTTTGCGCGGACCGGGAGAAGCCCCCGCGGCCGCGGGAGAAGCGGCGTGAGTCACCCGCCCCGTCCCGCCCCCGGCCCCTGGTTCGGTGACGTCAGTGGCCCGACTGGCCAATGGGTGCGTCGCGCCGGGGCGCAGCGCGCGTCGGCGAGGCATAGTAATGAGGCCTCGCACCGCCCGCTCCCCCATTCATAAAAAGCGACCGTGGCCGCGGCCCCGCCCCCTCCCCACTCGGCCCGCTCTGTCCTTGACGCGGCGCCCTCTGCGGGCCGGGATTTCGGGGGGCGCCGGTGGGATAACTTGGAGAAGTCTTAGGGAGGTTGCGGGGAATATATAAGGGGAAGCAGAAAGGGGCCCTGGAAAGACTGTGGAGGTGATGGGACCCTCAGGTGGCAGAGACCGACGGAATTCGGGTGATGAAGCTGAATGGGCGTCCTCCGTGAGGATGATGGGGCCCTGAGGTGATGGTGACAGCAGCACGAAGGAGCAGGGAAGTGGATGGCAGTGACAGTATGAGCAAGGTGACAGGATCTTGGGGGATGGTGGCCATGAGACGCTGCCAAAGAAAGAGAAGCCCCCAGGGCAACCAAAGCAGTGTCAGGGTGACGGTGACATGATGGAGCTCAGGGATCCCAGGGTGGCAGAGGTGATGGCGAGGGAAAGGGAAGATGGAGTGTCCAGTGATAGGACTTCAGGTCACCATGACCCTGTCACAAGTGCTGAGGTACCCAGGGGACAAAACACAGTAAAGAGGGTTGTTGTAAGGTAGCTTGGAATGAAGATACCAGGTGACTGTGGCGAATGAGCTCCAGGGTGAGAGGGACAAGGTAGAGGGTCTGGACTGACAGTGACCAGGCAGGTGAGGTGCTGCCTGGGAAGGTCCTCGTGACGCTGGGGCTGGGATAAGGAGCTGCATGACGTCACTCATGTCAGTCCAATAGGGCCCTCCCAGCACGGGAGGGGTGGGCCTGGCAAGATTTCAAAACCTGAATTATTTATTCAAGGATCTGGAAAGCCAGCAAGGGGGGGGGGGGGCACTTCCCCGAAGCAGCAGGAGAGGGGGAGCCAGGAAGAACTTGGAAGCAGAAAACCTGGCAGCACAGCCCCCAGGGCAGGCCCCTCTCACAATCCCCAGTCTTAGGCATTCTGGCAGGGTAGGGCACGGAGAAGGAGCTCCATCTTCCCCAGCCCTGCCTGTCCTTTGTCCCAGGGACATACACCATTCAGCTGACTTTTCCAGAGGTGACAGATGTGCCCAGGGGAGAGAAACTGGCTGCTTCTCCTTCCTCTGTCTCTAGCTTTGATCCTCAGTGGATCCCTCCAGACCTGTGGGATGGGGGTGGAGGATAGGGATCAGGTTAGGGCTTCAGAAAACCAGAGGGGCTCAGATCCCAGGCCCCACTGACTTCTCCCCTGACCGGGGCACTGCTGTAGTTCCCTCAGTCAGTGTGGGGCAGGGGGAAGGAGGTGACAGGCCAGCGACAGAGTACAAGGGAAGAGGAGAGCATAGGGGCTGGGGAAGATGTGCATTTCCAGTTGGATATGGTGAGTTGGGGGTAGAGGTGGTCAAATCCTAGTTCCTGCATTTCCTCGCTGTGTTACTTTGGGGGAATTTCTTCGGCACTCTGTGCCTGTCTTCTCATCTGTAAGAGAGGGTAATGTTAGTATCTACCTCAGGATTGGTGGGAGGGCCCGGCACATTCTCAGCACTGTGTTAGCTACCAATAGCGTATCTGGCAGAAGGAGGACACCTGGGAGGCACAGGTGTGCAGGTAGTAATTGAGTTTCTAGGGCTAGATGATCTCACTCAGTGAGGAGAAAAGCCCCAGGGAACGCCGCCATTGAGGGCACAGGTTGTGGGTGAATGTGTCCTTGTAAAGGGTCCTGGCTTTCCCTTCGCCCAGAACCCCTTCACTTTATTCAAGCCTTTACCTTCAAGTCAACCCTGACTTCCTGAACCTCTATCCTAGATTACCCCACCCGCTCTCCCCTCTTTCCTTATTATTTCTCAGAGCTTCGCATTCCTAAATTTGTGTTTATTCATGTATTTTCTTTTTTACTTCACATCGGCCTCACCAGAATATAAGCTCCATGAGGGGAGAGACTTTGTTCTGTTTCGTGCCACCACAGCACCCGGCACTGTAGCAGGATGCTTAGAGTAAAAAGCAGCGTCTAGAGAAAGTGGAGAGTACTGATATGGCCAGTGTCCAGAACGGGGAGGGGGGCGCAAAAGAGAGAGCATACAGAGGCATCACCCCCCAAGAGCTCAGGTGTCCGCTCTCTTCCCCATCCGAGCTGGGTTCCAGCAACTTCCCCTCTGGTCTCTGGGTTGGGAGAAGGTGGCTGGCAGGTTGGCAGGAAAGAGCTATGTGAGAGACTGTCTTCCGCTATTCTGAGTGGCAGTAATAGTTCTTTATTATTATTATTATTATTTTTTTTTTTTACAAATGTTCATAGTTAATTAATCTTCTCCTGAAACGTCTGCACAGTCACCACAGATAAAGTCCCTGCAGAGTCTTCAGTCCTTTTGGCCGGAGCCAGCAAGGGCCTGTGTGGTGCCTGACATTCTTCATTCTGTTCTCGCGTCCCACTCACTCTTTTCTTGAGGTCTTTTTCTTCTCAAGCTGACCATGTCTTGCAAAGCTGTCTTTGGGTTCATTTTTCTTTCATAATCCAAGGAATTGTAAATCACGCCCAAGCCAGTTGCCGCGTCACTGTCAACATGGGTTCTGACTCCAAATATAAAGATGACATCAGGAATGGTCTTATACTATTTTGGCTAGTTTTCCCCCCAAAGTTCTGCCTTAGATACTGTTGCCTTCTCGCCGTGAAGAACATCAGCGACCACATTTCCACTGAAGTAGTTGGTTGGCTAAAACTTCCTGATCCAGAGAGCCACAGGGTCGTTCAAAATGGAAGCTGATCCTCAGGCAGTCGGGGAGGAAAAGAGTACAGTGATATTTCTAGCCATGAGAAACCCCAGACACCCAAGAGACTCAAGTGAAGCTATGGATTTTCCCACGGGCACTCCCTCCATGCTTCACAACTGCCTGATGCCAATGGGACAATGGAGGCCATCACTGCCAACTGGGTCTCTCTTCCCCAAAGATCCGCTATCTAGAGAAAGGGCTGTCCCTTCCTCTTCTATCCTCCTCATGTCCTCTGCCCTATCTCCTTGCTTCCTCCCCTCTACTGATACCCTGTCCAGTCCTTCCCACCTACCAGGTGCCAGATCAGATCCCAGGGCTTAGAACAACCCTGTATCCCCATTTCATGGGTGAAGCCTAGAGAAGCTGAAGGACTTGGCCCCAGTCACACAGTACATGGCAGAGCTGGGACGTGAAGCTGGTCTATCTGCAAATCCAGTGTGCCCGGGGCGCCTGGGTGGCTCAGTGGGTTAAAGCCTCTGCCTTTGGCTCTGGTCATGATCTCAGGGTCCTGGGATCGAGCCCTGCATTGGGCTCTTTGCTCAGCAGGGAGCCTGCTTCCCTTCCTCTCTATCTTTGCCTGCCTCTCTGCCTACTTGTGATCTCTGTCTGTCAAATAAATAAATAAATTCTTTTTTAAAAAAAATCCAGTGTGCCTTCCATTCCATACTAAACTCACCTGGGAGTCAAGTTTGACCGGGGCTGACAACACCCGCAGTTCCCCAGGTGACCACCAGATGGCTATGAGCACTCAATTCCAGGTAAGACTTCTTCCCTTACCATTCTCTCTTCAATTTGGGGAATCCCATGGGCCTATGTCTTCATGGAAGATGGGTGTGTGTCTGAGGCACAGATAATATCCACACAAGCCCCTGTTCAAGCTCCAAGAATCTGGGCATCGTCTGTGCACACATTCTTAACACAGACCCATTTGTTCATTCACCCAGTATTTACTGACAGTTCCCTGGGCTTTGAGTGGTGTTATGGACAGAGAGATGATCTGGCACATCCCTGCATTTTCTTTTCTTTTTTTCTTTTAATTCTTTCTTTTCTTAAGTAAACTCCATGCCACACATGGGGCTCAAACTCAGAACCCCGAGATCAAGTCACATGCTCTACAAACTGAACCAGCCCAGTACCCCCACATCCCTGCATTTTCAATGTTTAGTAAAGTTTTATTGAGCATGTGCTACTTTCCAGGCATGGTTCTAGGGACAGAGGATAAGTTAATGAACAAAAATCCTTGATTTCACAGAGCGCCATTCTGATGGGGAAAAATGGACAATCTACAAATAAACACTTAAAATGATTCTTTTTTTTTTTAATAAATTTTTTAATTTTTTATAAACATATAAAGTATTTTTTTTAAAGATTTTATTTATTTATTTGAGAGAGAGGCAGTGAGAGAGCATGAGCGAGGAGAAGGTCAGAGGGAGAAGCAGACTCCCTGTGGAGCTGGGAGCCTGATGCGGGACTCGATCCCGGGTCTCCGGGATCATGACCTGAGCCGAAGGCAGTCGTCCAACCAACTGAGCCACCCAGGCGTCCCCATATAAAGTATTTTTATCCCCAGGGGTACATGTCTGTGAATCGCCAGGTTTACACACTTCACAGCACTAACCATAGCACATACCCTCCCCAATGTCCATTACCCCACCCCCCTTCCCTGACCCCCCTCCCCCTATCAACCCTCAGTTTGTTTTGTGAGATTAAGAGTCACTTATGGTTTGTCTCCCTCCCAATCCCATCTTGTTTCTTTTCTTCTTTTCCTACCCCCTAACCCCCCATGTTGCATCTCCACTTTCTCATATCAGGGAGATCATATGATAGTTGTCTTTCTCCGATTGACTTATTTCACTAAGCATGATACCCTCTAGTTCCATCCATGTCATTGCAAATGGCAAGATTTCATTTCTTTTGATGGCTGCATAGTATTCCATTGTGTATATATACTACATCTTCTTTATCCATTCATCTGTTGATGGACATCTAGGTTCTTTCCATAGTTTGGCTATTGTAGACATTGCTGCTATAAACATTCGGGTGCACGTGCCCCTTCGGATCACTACGTTTGTATCTTTAGGGTAAAT
>PISX010001606.1:66027-84762 GCA_004024625.1 Mellivora capensis | reverse complement strand
GGGTAGTTCTATTTAAACACTTAAAATGATTCTAAGTAGGGGGCCCCTTGAGGGTCTCACAGACCAGAAGGACAGGACAAAACATACAGTCACAACATGATACAATCTGTTTATTTCATAAACACCTACTTAGCCCTTAAGTGTAGAGGGAGTTAACTGCAGAAGAAGATAAACATGGCTCCTGCCTTCATAGAAATTACAGCCTAGGACACAAAAGAGTAATGAATTACACATTTGATATGTGTTTTGAAGGAAAAGGGAAGTATCATGAGTGGGGAAGAGAAATGGGGCAGTTTTAGGGGCCTGGGACACACTCAGGTGAAGGTGCCCAGGAAGCAGATGGACCCACTGGGTCCTGGGTTCACATCCTGGCCCCCCTCATTGTAACCATGAGCCCGTGGGCAGGTGATTTTACTTCTTTTTTTAAAGTTTATTTATTTACTTATTTTAGTAATCTCTACACCCACGACCCCAAGATCAAGAACCACATGCTCTTCTGACTGATCCTGTCAGGTGCCCGATTTTACTTCTGAAGCCCACAAACTGGGGATAACAAAAGCCTTGCCTAGAGGGTAGTCATGGACATTAGATGAGAAGCTGCAAGTACGCTCTTCGTGGAATGTATACTAAGAGTAAGAGATCAGTAGTGTGAACTATGTATTATTAGTTACTGGCAGCTGGGGAGGGAGCACTGGGCTGAAGATGGAGATAGGAGACCTGATGGCTTTCAGATCAGAGCCAATGGCAGAGGAATGGCCAAAATGATCCCAGGAGAGGTGGAATAGGTCTCAGGAAGGAATTGGGCCACCAGGAAGAAGAGGGGGAAGGAGGAAAAGGAGGGGCAGCAGAGAAGGGGAAAGAGAGTGGAAGTGAAAGAGAAGGGGGAAAAAGAGGAGGTGCCCTCTAAGGAACCGGAGGAGAAGATACACAAGGGGAAGGAACAAGAAGAGGCCGGTGCCAGGGCAGGAGTTGAGGCGGAAGGAAGTCTGTGGAAACCCCCAATTGTCCTACTAATAATGAGACCAATAACTTGGTCGGAGGGCGTGGTGGGAAGCTGAGGGGCAGAAGGGAGTAGGGTGCAAGGGGTGAAGCGAGGTGGGAGGGCGAAGCTGGTCCCCGGGCGTGGGGCCTATTTGGGTTCACTCAACAAGGTCCGGCCTGCGGGAAAAGTCACCTCGCTTCGAATCCAGATTTTGCACTGTGACCTCCGCCTACTCACTCACCTTTCCTGAGCCTTAAGTTTACTCACCTGTGAAGTAGGGATACTAACTACCCCGCGAAGTTTTCGTGAAACTGCTGGCGAGGACTCCCAGGACCAGGTGTTGCTGCTACACCTGCATCCCGCCCCCTTTTTTCCGAGCCCGGGCTCAGACCGCCAAACCTAGCTCGGCCAGGCCGCGCCCACCACCCACCACCCACCACCCACGCCCCCACATGACCCCGCCCCCGACGACCGGGCCCCACCCCGACGGAGGGACTGGCCCCGCCCCCAGAATTACCCCGTCCACCTGGCCACGCCCAGGTTGCCTGGGTCTCGCTCCCCACATCCCAGCGGAGCCGAGTCCGGGAGGGACGCGCCACACCAGCTCTCCGCCGACCCCCGGCCCCGCCCCGCCCATGGCCGCGCCGGGACCCCGCGCCTTATGGGTCGCGCTCTGTGGCGGCTGCTGCTGCCTTCTCCTGTGTGCCCAGCTCGCTGTGGCTGGTAACGCGGACCAGGGTCTGATTGGAGGCCCAGCCCGGGCAGGGGCAGGCGGAACCGCCTTCATCCAGCCGCCGGTTCTGGAGCGGTCTGGGCTGGGGGATGGGGGACTGGAGGGGACTTTCCAGAGAGTTCAGGGTTCAAGCGGTGGGTGAAGGGGGTTCTAGCCATGTGTGGAGCATCGGTATATAATGGGCTCCAAGTGTTCGGAAGTGAAGGGACCCCAGGTATGTCTGGGGTAGGCAGCTCCACATCTATCAGGGAGCCCCAGGTGTATGCAAAGGGAGGGGACTCTGGGTGAATGTGGGGGAGGTTGGGGTGTCTGTAACCGTGTGCTTGTGGAAACTCCAGGTGTGTAGTGGGCCTTAGGGGATCCAGGTGAGTGTATGTGTGCAAAGGGGTGAGCACCACGGTAGCGGGGAAGGGCGGGTGCAGCTCCGTTTCAAGGAGTTGCTCCCATTCCCAGGTAAAGGAGCTCGAGGTTTTGGGCGGGGAGCTCTGCTCCGCATGAACATCTGGCCAGCTGTCCGAGGGGCTTGCAAACAGCTCAAGCTCTGTGAGCATTGTGTGGAGGGGCACAAAGCACACAATCTCTCCGGCTGCGTGTGGGAGCAATGCCGGCCCGAGGAGCCAGGTATGGAGGTGGGCCCTCCCCAAATTGAGTGCCCCCAGTTCAGAACCCCAGGGCCTTGGCCCCTCTCCCCAAATCTCTCCCCTATACCTTCTCCCACCAGGACACTGTGTGGCCCAAGCTGATGTGGCCAAGGAAGGTTGCTCTGTCTATAACCGCTCGGAGTCGTGTCCAGGTAAGGGGACTCCTGCTGGCCTAAGCTGAGTTGGAGAGAGGGGGCTGAGGTGTCCCCAGCCAGAGCCTTCCCTCCAGGAAGGAACCGGCTGCTCTCGGGGAGCAGAGTATGCTCACGAACACCTGAGTCCACTTTCAGTTCTGCCTTTAGCTCATTGAGAAGTCCCTTCCCCTCTCTGGCTTGTTTCCCCATTTAAAAATTGGCACAGCCAGAGGATCCAAGACAGATGTGTGGATGGGTTGGAGAAGCGAGCTTGTCTAATTTAAAACAGTGAGGACTTCAGAATCCGAAGTTCAGAAGGGAATGGAGGGAGGGCTTTCTGGAGGAGGTGTCATCAGAGATGACCCTTAAAGGTAGAAATGGAGAGAGGGCACATCCGGTGGAAGCAACTGTATGAACTGAGACTTGAAAGTAGCTGGACCTGGATCTGGAACAGGGGTCCTGATGTGAGTCAGAAGTCCAGATGTTGGCCTGGGTGGGGTTCTTGGTGGGAGTCAGGGAGTGGGAGAAATGATTTAGTAGGCATTCCCTGTCTTTCCAGCTGCCCACCACTACCCCACCTATGAACCAAAGACAGTCACGACTGGTAGGTGCTACCTGGGAGAATGGGAGCGGTGGAACGACTAGAGGGGCCAGCAAAGACAGCTGGGCTCAGGTGCTGACATGCCCTGTGAGCTCAGCCCTGTGACTTCTCCTGCTGAGACTGTTCCCACATCTGTAAAATGGGTTGGGTAATACCTCACAGAATTACTGCGAGGATTTTATGAGTAGGTGTAGAGAGCCTAGTTCAGTGTCTGATGCATAGAAAGAGATCAGGAAGTGATGATGGGTCCTGTCCCTCTCCCCCCACCAGTTCTGGGAGCTCAAGCTGACCCTCTCAGGACCTGCCCTTGGTGCTGAAGCGTTCATGGCTGGCTCAGGCCACCAGTGAGGTGTAGCTCAGTGACTACCTCACAAAGCAGGCTCCTGGCAGAGCAGAAGCAAGAACTCTGCCCCTTGGTTCCCACTGCCCCTCAGGGCCCAGAGGTCACCAGGCTTGATAGGGATGGCTGCAGAGGCTTTGGTTAATTAAAGCCAGAAACTTGATCTTGGAGGCTGAATTATTGATGGCTCAGCTCCCTCTGGCTGAGCCCTAGATCGGTCTTGGGCAGCTCATTTCTTCCCTCTCCTACTTTCCCCCCAGTCTCCTTCTCTGGGGCTCCCTGTGGTGTAGCTGGGACCACCCTTTGCCCTTCATATTCTCAGACCCCTTTACACAAGCTATACCCACCGAGAGGCGGATCCATCTCCCAGCTGGGCCCCTCTCCACTGCCCCAGAATCACCTTCTGCCACCAGCCCTGCCCTGGCACCTGGCCTAGGGCCTGAAATCGAATCCCTAGTGGGAGTTGATGGGTAACATGGCACAGGTGGGAGCCACCCAGACAGCCTGGCAACTGGGCGCTAAGACGGGCCTGGGCGGGGGCGCAGGGGAGCAGAAATGTTTACGGGACACTGTGTGACTGGCTCTGTCTTAACTGTGAGGTGACTTTGGGCAGGTCTGGTCCTCAGAACCCAGCTTCTCCCTCTGCTGTACATCACCTAGTCTCCATTTATGCGCTTGGTAGGGCATGGGCCTCCACTTCCTCCTTCTGTAAGGGCTCTGACATTGGGTGACTCCAGGGTGTCAGGACTTAGGAGTACTGAAAAGGGACAGTATCATCTGCATTTTGGCTTTGAACTCTGAGAACCAAGGCCAAAAGAAACTCTGAGCCGAAGGGGTATGGAGGCCCAGCTTCTGGGTCCATCCTTAACCTCACCCGGCCAGAGTGGGATAGGGAGGCTAGAAGGGAGCTCATTGCTCAGGACCTTGCCATCCTGAGCCCAGAGAGGATGTAAAAAGACATCAAGCCTCAGAGCAACTGGGAGCAGAGCCAGGGTTGGAGCCAAGCCCCCCGCCCCCCACTAGCCAGGCACTGTCCCTCCCACCGGGCACTTCCCAGCTGGCCACAGGATCTGGGCCAAACTTCTTCTTTTTTTAAATTTAATTTAATTTAACTTTTTCAGTGTTCCAAGATTCATTGTTTATGCACCACACCCAGTGTTCCATGCAATACATGCCCTCCTTAATACCCACCACCAGGCTCACCCATCCCTCACTTTCTCTCCCCTCCAAAACCCTCAGTTTGTTTCTCAGAGTCCAGTCTCTCATGCTTCGTCTCCCCCTCCGATTTCGCCCAATTCACTTCCCCTTTCTTTCTCTTAATGTCCTTTGTGTTATTCCTTATGCTCCGCAAGTAAGTGAAATCATATAATTGACTCTCTCTGCTTGACTTATTTCACTCAGGATAATCTCCTCCAGTCCTCATGTTGATACAAAAGTTGGGTATTCATCCCTTCTTTTTTTTAATTTTTTAATTTTTTTATAAACATATAAAGTATTTTTATCCGCAGGGGTACATGTCTGTGAATCACCAGGTTTACACACTTCACAGCACTAACCATAGCACATACCCTCCCCAATGTCCATTACCCCACCCCCCTTTCCCGACCCCCCTTCCCCCAGCAACCCTCAGTTTGTTTTGTGAGATTAAGAGTCACTTATGGTTTGTCCCCCTCCCAATCCCATCTTGTTTCTTTTCTTCTTTTCCTACCCCCCCAACCCCCCATGTTGCATCTCCACGTCCTCATATCAGGGAGATCATATGATAGTTGTCTTTCTCCGATTGACTTATTTCACTAAGCAGGGTATTCATCCCTTCTGATGGAAGCATAATATTCCATTGTACATATGGACCATATCTTCTTTTTTTTTTTAAGATTTTATTTATTTGACACAGAGATCACAAGTAGGCAGAGAGGCAGGCAGAGGGGGAGGGGGGAGAAGGCTCCCTGCTGAGCAGAGTGCCCGATGCGATATGGGGCTCGATCCCAGGACCCCGAGATCACGACTTGAGTTGAAGGCAGAGGCTTAACCCACTGAGCCACCCAGGCGCCCCTGGGCCATATCTTCCTTATTCATTCATCTGTTGAAGGGCATCTTGGCTCTTCCCACAGTTTGGCGGCTGTGACCATTGCTGCTATGAACATTAGGGTACAGATTGGGCCGAACTTCTGAGCCTGCTGCTCGAGGCTCCCATTGGAGGACTGGGGCCTCCAGGAGGCCTGTGCTGGTTATCGGGGTGGGGTTGGGATCCTGGTCCACAGTGACCCGCTATGACCTGCACCCTGCAGGGAGCCCCCCAGTTCCCGAAGCCCACAGCCCTGGCTTTGACGGGGCCAGCTTCATTGGGGGCGTCGTGCTGGTGCTGAGCCTGCAGGCAGTGGCCTTCTTCATCTTACGCTTCCTCAAGGCCAAGGACAGCACCTACCAGACACTGTGAGTACCGGGCCAGCCAGCAGAGTCCCAGCTCCCCTCCTCCACCCCACGCTTGCCCTTTGGGTCCCTTTTAGTGCCAGTTTGCAGTCTTTTCAATGGGGTGGCCCTAAGGGCAATGTCTTCCTCCTGACATCACCCGTGGGAACCACACCTCTCCCTCCTCAATGCATGGGGTTCCCTCTGTCCCCTGTTGGCTGGGGCCAGGACTCAGCCTGGACCTGTGTTTGAGAGCCCAGCTGAGCCCACCTGTTTTTGTCCCTCATGCTGCCGGCAGGGAGGAGAGCCAGTAGGTGACACCCCAGGCAAGCCTTCATTTTGCAGCCCTGTGGCCACAGGCAGGAGCCGGGGCACGTGTGCGGTTTGGTTTTCCTCTAGGAGGGGGGGGCTGCCCTGAGGCCCCCGTGTGCCCACGCGTGCAGTGGGGCGGGTCGCTGTGGCCTCCCTTAACATGTGTGCTTCCGGCCACTGCCTGCCGTCAGGGGGTGGGGGTCCTCGCCCAGCCGAGGCAGCACCACCGCCCTGAGTGCCCTCTCTGTCTGGCCTCTGCAGAATCTGACCCCCTTCAGGCCTGGATTCCACAGGAGAAGGAGGCCGAAGAGGGTGCCCTCTTGGCCCCCTTGTAGGCACTGGGGGTGGGAAAAACTGTGGCCACCCATGTCTGGCCCCTGTGGGCTGTCAAGCAGGTTCAGTGCCTCCTGTCCCGGGCCTGGTCCCTGCAGCTGAGAGCATTCTTCAACCGTCTCCTGTCTTACCCATCATGCCTGCGGGCCCCCTGCCTGGCACGGGGTCTGTGCCTGCCTCTTCCCATCCGCCTGGCCTAGCACTGCCCTCAAATAAAAGAACTCTTTGCAGCACTGTGCTCCATGTCCCGCGTCCTGGGCTGCGTGTACATCTGTGGGGGTGGGGGAGAGCCATCGTCCTCTCCTTCATGGGAATTCAGCCTTGAACTGCTACTATCACCTCTCTCTCTCTTTTTTTTTTTTTTTTTTAAGATTTTATTTATTTATTTGACAGAGAAAGAGAGCACAAGCGCAAGCAGGGGGAGCAGCAGGCAGGAGAGGGAGAAGCAGGCTCCCCTCTGAGCTGGGAACCTGATTCAGGGTTCGATCCCAGGACCTTAGGATCATGACCTGAACCAAAGGCAGACACTTAACCGACTGAGCCGCCCGGGCACCCTGATCACCTTTTAAAACATTTCTATTTGTTATATGTGTTTAACCCTCCCCGCGCTGTCCGGCCCTTTATAGATAAGTCTATAGAGACTCAGCAAGGTAAGTAAGTACACTTGCTCAAGATCACACAGGGGGACGGGGCAGGGCTGGGCTTGGAATCTAGGTTTTTCTGACTCCAAAATAAGCAGAAGGTCAGAATTCCCCTGCAGAGGCATTTCCAGGCTCTCTCAGCGATTAAAGTTAAGTCCCCACCCCAGTGCCTGCCAAGGTGGAGATGCCCCCTTGCCCTCAACAGCCCCTTCTGCACTCCTGGCCTTCCTCACTCAGGGCTTCCTGGAAAGCCCCGGCCCTCCCGTGCCCACCTGCTCCCCCACCCCCATCCAGAAGCCCTCCCTGGCTGATAACATCCCCACAGCTGGGCACCAGCTGGAAACAGGGACAGCATTATCTGATTTCATCCCATGATTGTCCAAGGAAGCAGAGGGACCAGAGAGGGTCACGGTGGCAGCAGCGAGGTCAGCCTGTGGAGCCCTGCAGCTCTGTGTGAATGGGAGGAAGAGATTTCCCAGCTCTGGCCCTGCTTTCCCATCTGTAAAGCAGGGTCACAGCAAAGTCCGTCTCAGCGGCATGCGGGGCGACTCAGAGCAGGTGCACATGCTCCATCGGCACCCAGGTCACGGTCACCCTTCCAGCTGTGTAGCCTGCATAGCCTTCAGCTTCTGCCTCCCCCAGGTCCAGCCTCTCTGCACTCCAGCGGGACGGGCTCTGAGGGACCCGGGGGGTCGGGGAGAGTCCACAAGCAGTTCTGGCTCCTCCTCGGCCTCCCAGCCCACCCGTGCCGCCACTGCCATGCAGTCCATCTCCTCACCCCCCACATCAGAGCCCCCATCTCAGGTATCAGCCTCCCCTTTGAGCACCGCTCTCTCCATACTTGCATCTCCCTCTTGCTACCCGGCCCATCTTGCTTTCTGTCTGCTCCAAGCCTTTGCACACGCAGTTTCTCCTGCCTGGCCCCCACCCCCTTCCCCTGGCTTCGCCACCCAGCACTTAAGTGCAGGCGGGGAGAATGCACCTTCTTTCCAGGGCTGAGGGAGGAAATGCCCCTACCGCCTTCTGGTTTTCCACTCAGTTAAGGACCTTTCTTTATCCGGGGGCACCTGGGTGGCTCAGTGGGTTAAGCCTCTGCCTTTGGCTCAGGTCATGATCTCAGGGTCCTGGGATTGAGCCCCGAATCGGGCTCTCTGCTCAGCGGGGAGCCTGCTTCCCCCCCCCCCCGCCTACTTGTGATCTCTGTCTGCCAAATAAATAAATAAAGTCTTTTAAAAAAATTCAAGAATAGGCAAAACTAAAAAAAATTAAAAAATACAAGGACCTTTCTTTATCGGATGTTTGCTTTTTCCAAAGTAGTAAATATCTGCAGGAAACAAAAGGTCTATACAGGAATGGATATGAAGAGTGAGGAACACTTTCCCCCCGCCCCACTCCCCAGAAATAACTATGCTTAACAGTACGTTTCAGACCCTTTTTGTAAATTTACACCATACATACATACGCTCTGTGTTCTTAAAACACAAAGTGGGATCGGGCTATACATATTGTTCCACAACTTTGCCCCTTCCATTAGAGCTTGGGTTTGCCCTATGACATGCCCTGGTGGTGGTATTTTATTCGCCTGTATTCTATCAGTGTTCAGTTGGGTCTCTTCTGTGTTGATTTTTTTTTTTAAAGATTTTTTTTAGAGAGGGGTGCCTGGGTGGCTCAGTACCTTAAAGCCTCTGCCTTCGGCTCAGGTCATGATCCCAGGGTCCTGGGTTCGAGCCCCGCATCAGGCTCTCTGCTCTGCAAGGAGCCTACTTTCCCCTCTCTCTCTGCCTGCCTCTCTGCCTACTTGTGATCTCTGTCTGTCAAATAAATAAAATCTTTAAAAAAAAAAGATTTTTTTTAGAGAGCACAAGCAGAGGGAGAGGTGGAGGGAGCAGGGAAAAGCAGATTCTCCACTGAGTGGGGACTCCCATGCAGGGCTCGATACCCGGGACTCCGAGATCATGACCTGAGCTAAAGTCACACACTTAAAGTATTGAGGCACCCAGGAGCCCCCATGTTAATTATTATAAAGAGCACATGATAATTTTTTTTAAGTGACCTCTATGCCCAACATGGGGCTCAAACTCACAAGGCCAAGATCAAGAGTCACATGAGTCACACCAACTGGGCCAGCCTGGTGCCCCATTAAAAAAAAATTATTATAAATAACACATGATGGGGCTCCTGGGTGGCTCAGTCAGTTAAGCATCCAACTCTTGCTTTTGGCTCAGGTCATGATCTCAGGGTCGTGAGATCGAGCCCCACGTCTGGCTCTGCGCTCAGCGTGGAGTCTGCTTGAGATTCTCCCTCTCCCTCTGCACCTCCCACACGTGATCTCTCTCTCTCTCTCTCTCAAATAAATAACTACATCTTTTTTTTTTTTTTTTTAAATAACACATGACTAAAAAAAATAACACATGGTAACTAGGCTTGTCTGCAGATCTTAGCACACCTGCGGGAGAGTTTGGGGAGGAGAGATCCCTAGAATTGGAACTTCATGATCTCAGAGAGTCCCTCTCATGGATTCATTCTGTCTGGCAAACTTGGCCCTACCTTCCCCGACACCCACTGCTACCGCAGCTCTCCCCTGCCCTATGAGTGCTGGGCCCGGCATAGAGAAGGCCTCCAGCGCAAGCTTGATGAACTAATGACCAAGTGGATGGAGGAGTAAACGAACAAGCCAATGAGCTTTGCTTCCCTTCCCTTTGCTATACCCTGAGGATTCTCCAGCTCAGACCACAACCCTCACATCTGGCCTGTGGCGGCTGCCTCCTCACCGGCCTCCTGGCCTCCAGGCCTGCCCCACACAGTCGCCCACTCAATGGCCCGCCTATATTAGCATCTATTTCCTAGGGGCTGCTGGGGGCTCCCCAACAGTCCTGAGAGTGGGCATGAACTCACTTTGCCAAGAGTGTGTCTGCCAAGTAGGGAGCTTCAGCCAAATCTCTGTGGCTCTGAGCACATAAGTGCCAAGTAGTGAGCAAGCCATGTCCTGTCTCTGGGCCTCAGTTTCTCCTTTTTTCATTCATTTAACCAATATTTATTGAGTGCCTGCTTTGTGCCAGGCCTATAACCCAGGGCCAGGAATGACTACATGCCAGGCTGTGTACGAACCAGAGGCCACACACAGACCACACCCGGCAGGACTCGTGGAGTGCAGTAGGTACCCAGCAAATGGTAGCCATGGCCATAACCCTTGACAAAGACCGGGGAGGGGCCCCCGGAGGAGATGACGGTAGGGCTGGACCTCTACAGACAGGTGGGGCTTCGCAGGGGGAGATGGAGAGGAGGGCATCCCACATGGAAGGCACAGAACAAGTGAAGGGGCAAAGGCAGAAAACCCTATGTGACTCCAAAGGTCTGAGATGGCTGCAGAGCCCCGGGAGCCAGGACCAGAAGTTAGGACTCCATCCTGGCCTCTGGGGCTGAAGGAGGAAATGCCTCTACCACCGGCTGGCTCTAGCCTGGGTGGGGTTCCCTGGGGAGGGACAATGGGCAGGAGTCTTATTTCATGTTCTCCCACCAGCCCGGCCCCTTTATAAACTGGCATCCTCCCTCAGGGCACCAGCAAGATGGGGCTACTGTGGATCCCATTCTCCCTTTACACTCTCCTTGCTTGGGAAGCCGGCCTGCCTAAGGACCCAAGGCCACCCCAGCTGCCCAGGCAGCAGCTTAGGATGTCCTCCCCACCAACCGTCACTCCTTCCCTGGGTGTCCTTCTCCCACCCAGGCGCATTAGCCTCAAGGAGCAAGGTGGGAGTTTGATCCTCTGGGCTCTGCGCTGTATATTTATGCAAATAGATGCAAATAGTGCAAACCCTTGACCCTTGGCAGCTCTGGAGGCAAGGGTCCTGACAGCTGGAATCTGGGAGATGGAAAGAAAACCACATATCTGGAGGAGATAAGCCCACTCCCCCATGCCCAGGGCCACCCGGCCCTGCATCTTCCTGCAGAACCCAGGAACTGGAAGCCAGCAAAACTGTCTTCCAGTTGTCCTGGAACTGGAAGCCATGACTTCCAGTTGTGGAGAGAAAAGGTCTCCAGGCCCTTAAGCTAAGGGATCCCGGGAAGCAGGCAGGGACCTGGAGTGAGGTGGGGAGGCTGGGGATGCAGCAATTACTGTCTCTGCTGAGAGGCCATGACCAAGGGGCAAGGAACCCAATGGGTGCCGGGCCTCAGGCCAGGCCCCCAGTACCCCAAGGTTGGCTCTGTGAGGTAGCTGGTTCTCTCCCCATTTTGCTGAGCGGGAAAGTCAGGTCTGGAGACGATGAGCTGGGCGGTCACAATCTCAGAGCCAGTAAGGAGCCACTTCTGGCTCTGTGTCCCTCATTGCCCTGGGCACAGGGTGGGACTTAAGGCACCTTGGCCTCTGGCCTTTCGGGGAAACATGGACCACCTTGCAAGATGGGCCCGGGGTGAGCCTGGTGAGTGGGTGGGACCATGGCTGTCCTCTGCTCTCTGTTTTCTGTCCCCAGGACTAGAGAGGGCTGTCTCTGCTGGGCTGCTGTTGAACGAGCCACTGTGTTTGCCCCCCCAGGGGGGATGGAAGGCTGGAGAAGTGGGGAGGGTGAGGAGAGAGGCCTGGGCACCCTCCCCTCTGGTTTGTGGGCCTTGGAAGTACTCAGGCCTTAGAGCCAACACTCTGCCTTTACCTCTGCTTCACAGAGCCAGGAACACGGCCTCAGGCGGTGCCGGTGCCCGGTGGGCCACCAGACGTGGCCCAGCCCTCTGTAGAGAGTCTCTTCAGGGGCTCAGTGGAGTCTCGAGAGCTCCCGGAGTCCCACCCTTGGCCTGTTCCATTGCCTGCAGGGTGAGGGTTGGGGACTGCCTTGGCAATTCCTGTCAGCTCACCTCCCCTTCCATAGGCCTCAGAAGCTGTCAGGAGCTGCTGAGCCGGCAGGCCACGTGGAGTGGCTGGTGCTCTCTGAGCCAATAGAGGGCAGAGCCCCCCCAGCTTTTTGTGATGAAGACCCCAAAGAGGGCCGCTGGTTGGTGAGTGTCTGGAGGCTCAATGGGCTCGAGGCCAGGCCCAGCGGGTGCTTTTCCCTTGGCCCCTAGGGGGAGCCAGAGCCCACTGGAGAGGCAGCCCTCCTCCCCGCCCCTGCCCCATCAATGATTACTGACCCTCGAGGGTCTGAAAAAGTCTGAGAGGCTTCTCAGAGGAGATGCCGTTTGAAAGGGCCTTGAAGGCTGAGTAGAAGTTCTCTAGATAGGGACGCCTGAGTGACTCAGTTGGTTAAGCGGCTGCCTTCGGCTCGGGTCATGATACCAGCGTCCTGGGATCGAGTCCCACATCGGGCTCCTTGCTCGGCGGGGAGCCTGCTTCTCCCTCTGCCTCTGCCTGCCACTGTCTGCCTGTGCTTGCTCACTCTCTCTCTCTGACAAATAAATAAATTTAAAAGAATTTAAAAAAAAAAGAAGTTCTCTAGATAGAACTATCTAGAACTTCTAGATAGGGGGTGCTGAAGGGCATTCCAGGTAGACAGAAAGACAAACACACAGGGAGGCAGGAGAGGCCAAGAGGGTTTGAGGAGATCCTGTGAATGGACTGGTATAGCTCAAGTGTGGATTTAGGGCCTCCGCAGAGGCCAGTTCACGGAGGGCACGGGATGACTGACTGAGGAACATGGGAGGCGATGGGGAGCCATGGAAGCATCATAAACAGAGGGCGGACCCAGTCAGACTTATATTTTAGGAAAAAGACTCGGGCTGCACCGTGGAAGGTGCTCTGCGCGGGGGATAGGGTAGAGTCAGGAACGCAGGTTAGGAGGACTGCAGGGGTCTGGGCCACCATGGAAGGAAAGGCCCTTAGACTAAAGGATATTGAGGAGAAAAACTCTGTGGGGGGGGGGGGCGCCTGGGTGGCTAAGTGGGTTAAGCCTCTACCTTCGGCTCAGGTCATGATCTCAAGGTCTTGGGATCAGGCTA
The DNA here is from genome assembly GCA_004024625.1 of Mellivora capensis. NCBI lineage: Eukaryota > Metazoa > Chordata > Mammalia > Carnivora > Mustelidae > Mellivora > Mellivora capensis. The sequence continues at coordinate 71,714 of PISX010001606.1, read as the reverse complement.
AGTGGGTTAATCTCTGCCTTTGGCTCAGGTCATGATCTCAGGGTCCTGGGATTAAGCCCCACATCGGGCTCTCTGCTCAGCAGGGAGCCTGCTTCCTCCTCTCCCTCTGCCTGCCTCTCTGCCTACTTGTAATCTCTGTCAAATAAATAAATAAAATCTTAAAAAAAAAAAAAAGAAAAGAAAAAGAAAGAAACTCTGTAGGGCCTGCAGACTGCTTGGCTTGCGGCGGGAGGTGGGGGGCATCAGGAAAAGGCTGGGACGTGAGCAAGGGACTCTGGAGTGACCTCTCCGCTATAAGATCTTGATTTTTCTAGTAAATTAAAGCAGGTTATTTTGAACCAACTCCCAGCAGGACTGACCATCCTCCAAGGGCAGGCGTGACGTTTCTCTCATTTTAGTCACTCAGACTCACATGTTATCAACAAGCCCCCAATCCAAAGAGGGGGCAGGTGCTTGCTCACCCCTCCCAGTGAGCCCGCTCTCCACGGCCACCGCCCCCTGCTTCTCTTCGTCTCCTGCCCAGCCTGGAAAATTGGCTGCTGTGTTGGTTGGCCTTCTCTGCCTCCCTAAGTGTTCCAGAAGTGACAGAATGGTTCTGTGGGTTTCTTCTGCTCTTGGTCCTCCTACAAAGCAGATTTTGGGAGCCAGGAGTCTGAATTCTGGCTGGGGAATGAGAATTTGCACCAGTTCACTCTGCAGGGTAAGTTCCCAGCAGGGCCCTGGAGCCTGGGGGTGCTGGGGAGGGCATTTTGCTGACACTCGGGGATTCCAGATTCCAGATTCCTCTGTCCCTGCCTCCTCCTTCCCCCCAGAGACCCAGGAGCCGCAGGGGGAGCTGGAGGACTTTATTGGCAACCGCACTTTTGCCCACAATGAGGCCTCCTGCCTCCCTGGGGAGTCATATCGCTCCCAGCTGGTGGGGGCAAGTTCTCAGAGGGCACAGCAGGCGCGTGAGCCTAAGGTGGGGCCCAGAGCAGGAGAAGAAGGGGAGGGAGAGGAGGGAGTCTGGATCCTTTCCCATTTTTCCATAAATGACCCAGGGCAATTTCTTCCCCTCTGTGGGCCTCAGTCTCCTCATCTGAGAAATGGCAATCATGAGATGGAATGGTGCAGGAGTGAACATGTCGGGCTCTGGAGGCAAACAGTTCTGAGTTTGAGTAGGACTCTTTCACTTACTACTAACCATGTGACCTTAGCCAAGTGCCTTCCGAAAGGTCAGTTTTCTCCCCTGTAAAATGGGCAAGGAGGCGGGGAGGGAGGTTGTGGGACCCATCTGAGGCCCTGCTGAGTGTCTGTGTTATCTGCCTTGGAAGAGGAACTGTGAAAGGTTTTTTGGTTTTGGGGGTGTGTATGTGTGTGTGTTTTCTTCAGAGAAACAGTGACTGTTGAGAGACTTCCAAGAGGGAAGTGGTTATGAGGAGGTGCCTCAGGATGCCGCTTGCCGGGGGCAGGCACTGGGAGGTCCCTCCCTGCTCTGTCCCACCTGACCCTGCAGAGTTGTTCAGGCTGCTGGTGGGAGCTGGGGATTTGGGGAGGGGACAAGGCGCGGGTGGGGGGAAGGAGCTAGTGGCTTTGGAGCCACAGTCCTGAGTTCAAGTGCCTGTAGCCCTGTGACTGGCCAAGTGACCTGGGGAAAAGCCTCTGGCTCCAAAGGGCTGTTGTTTTCTCCCAGGACCTGCTAACACCCACCTCATGGTTGCTCTGAGACCCCTGTGAGAGCATCTCTTTAAGGGTGCCAGCATGGCGTCCCACTCCAGGGTGACTCCATCCCCTCCTGGCCAGCCGGGGGGCTCCCTGAGCTTCCATAATGGGAAAGTGGGAAGCCCTTTACCAACCACGATGCAAGCAAGAGCAAGGGTGCTGTGACTGTCCATATGGTGCCGGGTGGGGCGGATCGAGCCACCCGTCCAGTTTCTCGGAGGCCACCGCTCCCAAGTATGGCACCGACTGGGTCTCAGGCCAGGGCGTGGGCCACCCTTATGGCAAGGTTCACATGATGCTCACCAGGATAACCTGGCAGCAGGTCCCCTTATCTCTCCTGTCCCCTTATCTCTCTTGTACAGCTTCCGGACCCTCCACTACCCTCCGCATTGCTAACTGCCTCTGCTCTCCTGTCTTCATTTAAAAATAAAATCACTTTAACCCTTTCCTGACTTGTAGGACTCTTCCGGTTGCTGGGAAAAACCCAGGAGGGCAGAGCAGAGACACAGGGTTCAGCTCCATTCAAGGAAGACCTTCCTTCCAGTCAGGAAGATGGAAGGGTTGGCCTCGGAAGGTAGTGAGGCTTCCACCTCTAGAGGTGTGCAAGCCAAGGTCAGAGGAACATGTAGTGGAGGCCTTGGAAGGATTCGAGCATCCACTGACAGCCCCCGGTGCCCTCCAGGTCCTACAGGTGGATGGTTTTGTGGGGACACCTGCACAGCATCTCACCCTGTTGACCCGTGACTGGGCCTTCTAAGTCATCTGTTCTCCACACCTGCCTCTCTTGCGAGCCAAATTCTCATTCTCTGCTACTTCCTGCCTGTCCCATTCGGGGCTGGTTTGAACTCCGAGTCAAGGCAGGGAAGGTACATTTTACTTCCACAGGGTAACAGTCACCAAGCAGTTAACTTGCTAGCCTCAAGTTCTAGAAAGTGGCCGAGCAACACACACTTAAGACTGTGATAACTCCAGGGGCGCCTGGGTGGCTCAGTGCGTTAAAGCCTCTGCTTTCGGCTCAGGTCATGATCCCAGGGTCCTGGGATCGAGCCCCGCATCGGGCTCTCTGCTCCGCGGAGAGCCTGCTTCCTCCTCTCTCTCCTTCCCTGCCTCTCTTGCCTACTTGTAATCTCTGTCAAATAAATAAAATCTTAAAAAAAATAAAAGGGAAAAAATATATTCTAAAAAAAAGACTGTGATAACTCCAGCCTGATGGGTGGTCCTGGGCTTGCACACTGCTCTGTCACGGAGGTGAGTGATCTTGGAGACTGAGTCCCCAGTTCCTGATTCCAGAACCCGCTGAGGTTTACACCCAACTGTGGCCTCACTAACTCATACTGGAAGGTTAGGGATTTGGGGAGCTGTGCCATTGTGGTAGTTCAAGGGCTGAGGTTTCTGGATCTTCTTCAGGTAGGTAGAGAAATGTTTGTGTAGGGATTCAGGTCCCATGGTCATGTTTGGGTGGAGGTCAGAGGTCAGCAGATTAGATTATGGGGAAAGCAGCTCCCTGGTGAAAGGGCCAAGGCCTGGGCTCAGATGCCAAGTACCACGTTCCTGGCAGGCTGAGAAGCCCACTTCCCCCATTCTGGTCCCTCCCCACCAGCACAGCAGGGCCCCAAAGGATGTAGGCTCTTCACTGTGTTCTGCACACCCTTCTGTCTCTGGAGATGCCTTCATTCAACAGATCCCCGCGGGGCAGTTCCTGCAGTTCCCACCTCCCCCCTAGTCCCGGCCTGGGCACACATCTTCTAGGTGCCCGCCCTGAGCCATCCACACTGGTTGGCCTGCGCGGGGGCACAGGCTGTTCCGGAAGCCGCCAGTCTCAGTGGTTCTGGCGGTAGAGGAGGGAGGGGAGAGGCCAAGTCCTGGGGCCGCGAGGGAGCGGCGCTGCCCCAGGGCCGAGGGTGGAGCTTTCCCAGTCGGCCGGGAAAGGGCTGGGCCCGCCCTACATGTGAGGGCAGGGGAGAGCGACGGCAGACTCTTTCCTGCGGTGTCCGGGTGGTGGACACGCCAGGACCGATTCCCGGGAACCCCTACGTGACTCTGGGCCGCGGATCACTGGATGTCCCAGATTCTCTGGACCCAATCCCCGACTTCAGATCCTCAGGACCTTGCAAGTCCGACCCCGGATTTCGCCCTGGGCTCCAGATTCCCGGAACAGGACTTCTGGCAGAGTCTGGATTTCCAGATCCCGTACCAGGTTCCCAATCCTGAGATCCCTGGATCCTTAGCCACTGGCTCCTGCCCCTCCCCGGGTGCCCAGAGCCGGGCGCCCGACACCCGAGCGCCCCCGCACGGCAGGGCCGTGCTTGCGGTCCGGAGCCCTGGAGCGCGCTGGCAGCTGCTGGCAGGACCCGCTGGCCGAGGCGCTGAGCCGGGGCCGGCCCCACGCCGCTCCCCCGGGCCGGGGCCACGCGCGAAGCCGGCCGCTCAGTGTGGTCTACGTGCTGACCCGGGAGCCGCAGCCCGGGGTGGAGTCCGAGGCGGAGCCGCTGCCCCTGCGTTGCTTGCGCGAGGCCTGCGCGCAACTCTCCGGGCCGCGGCCGCGACCGCAGCTGCGCAGCCTGCCCTTCGGGACGCTGGCGCTGGGAGACACGGCAGCGCTGGATTCCTTCTACAACGCGGGTGAGCTCGCGCTGGGGGCGGGCCCGGGGCCCGGGGCGGGGCTTAGAGTCCCGGAGGAGGGCCGAAAGGGGCATGGTTCGGCGACACCGGGGAGATCCCAAGATGGGTGTGGGATCCGGGGGGCACAAAGTGAGCTAGGCTGAAGGGTTCGAGATAGGGGCATGATAAAAGCGGAATTTAGGAGATCTGGAGCACGGCCGGGCTCGGGCTGGGACTTAGTAGATCCAGGCCCGGAGCCTCCGGGGTTCAGGGTTGGGGCTTAAAGCACCCTGGAGTCGGCACCGTGCCTGGGGAGCGGGGTTAGGACTGCGGCGAGGCTGGGAGCCGGTCAGAGTGTAGTATCTCTAGTTTGGGGTTGGAGGGCTCAGCCTCAAGTCGATCTCGCGCGGAGCTCGTGAGGGCGGATCCGGGGAGGTGGAGCTTGGACTAGGGAAAGGGGCGGTCCTTGGGGGGGTGCTGGAGTCCAGGGGCGGTAACACACTGCTTCCGAGGATCGGGCTAGAGAGGCAGAAAGAGAAACGAAGGGACCCTTCGGCGCGGGATTCTGGGCGAGGGAGCTTAGGTTATGAGGCCCCAGAAGTTGCGAGGTAGTGGGCGGAGCTGGAGGCTGAGCAGGGTGGCTAGGGGGCGGGGCCAGAAAGGTGGCTAGTCCCGTGCTGGTCACCCCTCCCTTCCGCCAATCCGGACGCCCCGCCCCGACACTCATTTGTTCATCCAAATAAGTCTGGGAACCAAGCTTATCTGACGGCCCTAAACTCACAGCCTAAAGATGAAGGCTGACTCGACCTCGAGGACACAAAGACCCACACAGCCTTAGACTCCCACGTCGCACATAGGTTGACACACAGGCCCTCACAGACACTGTCACACACAGAGATAGAAACAGCTCTACACACAGGCACAGCACCTTGCCCCGTGCCCGCAGGCTCTAAAAAAACAGTGGGATGAGGGTCCCAGCCCGTGGAACTCAAGCCTCTCCTGTAACACACCGCAGATAATATCCATTTTGTATAAGAGCCAGAGGGACCTAGAAGGGGGAAACTGAGACCAGAGCGAAACTGGACCCTGCTGGAGTCAAACAGGGAGGCCATCTGAGCCAGGATAGCCTCCCAGGCTCCTCCCATGCCTGCGGAGCTAGGCTTCGGGGCTCAGGGCCTCTGCCTGTGCCCCCACAGACGTGGTGGTGCTGGAGGTGAGCAGCTCCCTGGCGCAGCCCTCGCTCTTCTACCACCTTGGTGTGCGGGAGAGCTTCAGCATGACCAACAACGTGCTGCTCTGCTCCCAGGCTGACCTTCCTGACCTGCAGGCCCTTCGGGTAGGTGGCCGGGTGTCTGGGAGTGGCGGGTGGGGGGGTAGGGGGATGG
>PISX010001606.1:0-65927 GCA_004024625.1 Mellivora capensis | reverse complement strand
AGTCCCCTCTGGTGCTGACCTCTGACCCCCTCACTGTGGCTCTGTAACTGGGTGCTGACCTCTGACCTGCCCTGATTGCTGCCTCCCTCCCCCCAGGATTGTGTCGGCAGCTACACGCTGATCCCCTATGTGGTGACAGCCGCAGGCCGAGTGCTGTGCGGTGATGCAGGCCTCCTGAGGGGACTGGCTGATGGGCTGGTCCAGGCCGGGGTGGGCACTGAGGCCCTGCTTACGCCCCTGGTGGGCCGGCTGGTCCGGCTGCTGGAGACCACGCCTACTGACTCTTGGTAATGGGGTACAGAGAGGGGGCACCAGGAAGAGGCTGGCGAGGGCACGACGGGCCTGGCTGAGGGACAGGCCCCATCGTTCTCTCCCCCTCCTTCCCTCCCTCCTCTGACGGGGCCTTCAGTGGCTACTTCCGGGAGACCATCCGGCAGGACATCCGGAGGGCCCGGGAGCGCTTCTGCGGGGAGCAGCTGCGGCAGGAGCTGGCTCGCTTGCAGCGGAGGCTGGACAGCGTGGAGCTGCTGAGCCCCGACATCGTCATGAACCTGCTGCTCTCCTACCGCGACGTGCAGGTGTGTGGCGCACAGGAAGGCAGGTGTGGCAGCCGCACCCCACGTCAGAAAAGACCCAGTCCCTCTCCTGGTTGTGCCACTCGAGTGCTGGTGGCTTTGAGCAGAGGAGCTGATGTCTCTGAGCCTCAGTTTCCTTGTCTGTAAAAGGGGCCGATCGTGTCACTGTCTCCCAGCACAGGGAAGTGGGGGCCACAGCGGGTTCTCTGGGTCAGGTGTGGGGGTAGGAAGATGGGATTTCAGGGATGGGAGGGGGCCCCAAACTCAAGGTTTCCCTTAGGGCCTGGGGAAGCGATAGGACCCCCGCAGAGGCCATCGTGCCAGTGTACGCTGTCCCCCTCTGCAGGACTACTCGGCCATCATCGAGTTGGTGGAGACCCTGAAGGCCTTGCCCACCTGCGACGTGGCTGAGCAGCACAACGTCTGCTTCCACTATACGTTTGCCCTCAACCGGTGAGTGGTAGAACAAGGCTCAGGTCCTAGCCACCTAGGGACATGGGTCTCTGCCGTACGAGGTCCCTGCTGAGTGGGACCCGTGCTGTTCAGGGACTTTTTTGACGAGGATCCCACTGATGGCACATGGGACTGCCGCCTGGGGGGCGGCAGGTCTAGGGGGTCTTGGCTAGAGTGGGGTGGGGTCATCAGGTAAGGCCCCAGCCTGTGCTCCCCTTTCCCTAGGAGGAACAGGCCGGGGGACCGGGAGAAGGCATTGGCTGTGCTGCTGCCGCTGGTCCAGAGCGAGGGCTCCGTGGTGCCTGACCTCTGCTGCATGTGCGGCCGTGTCTACAAGGACATGTTCTTTAGCTCTGGCTTCCAGGATGCTGGGCACCGAGAGCAGGCCTACCACTGGTAAGGGGCACCAGCGAGTGGACAGTGGGCTGGAGAATGGGGCTGTGGGCCTCGGGCCAGCCCTGAGGCCCCACTCCCACCCCAGGTATCGAAAGGCCTTTGACGTAGAGCCCAGCCTCCACTCGGGCATTAATGCAGCTGTGCTGCTCATTGCTGCGGGCCAGCGCTTCGAGCACTCTGAGGAGCTCCAGCTCATAGGTGAGTCCCAGCCCTGTGCCCCTCCTCCCACCAGTGGGCCTCAGACGGGCCAGGGGAGAGCGCAGGCAGAAAGGACACCAGGCTGGAGCCTGGCCTTGTCCCTTTTGGACCTATTCTGCCAGAACCCACACTTGGACCCTCATACCCATCCTGGGCCCTCATGAGCCCTTGAAGCCACAAGTGTTCCAAAGCCCACACCTGCGCTCCTTACACACCAAATTTGACATAACACTCGTTCCCCAAACCTTCCTTGTGCCTGAGCTCCTACTCCCACCTGAGAGTCATACCGAAGTTCTCGCCTCTCTCTTTTTTTTTTTTTTTTTTTTTACGATTTATTTATTTATTTGAGAGAGAGAGGGAGACAGAGCAGGGGAAGGGGCAGAGGGAGAGAGAATCCCAAGCAGACTCCGCACTGAGCGTGGAGCCCGATGCAGGGCTTGATCTCATGACCCCAAGATCATGATCTGAGTGAAATCCAAGAGTTGGATGCTTAACCAACTGCACCACCCAGGTGCCCCTCGCCTGTTTCTATATTCCTGCCCACATGGATGTCGTGGCCCACACCTGGGCTTTGCTCAAACCCACAGCCACACTCCCTAGGTCCCACACTCCTCTCTCCCAGGCATGAAGCTGGGCTGCCTGCTGGCCCGAAAAGGCTCTGTGGAGAAGATGCAGTATTACTGGGATGTAGGCTTCTACCTGGGAGCTCAGATCCTCGCCAATGACCTCGCCCAGGTGTCGCTGGCCGCAGAGCAGCTGTACAAGCTCAATGCTCCCATATGGTAGGTGGCCTCCTCTGCAGTCTGGGCCTGGCCTCTGCCGCCTGCTCCTGCACACATGTCCCCCCACATTCTCGCCTAAGCCTTGAGCCAGTGACATGGCCCCTTCCAGACCAGTGCCCACCACACCTGGTGCCCATGTTCTGGCTGCCTCCAAGCCGGTCTGCTCTCCCAGGCAGTGCTAGTTGGGGCCTGGGCTGAGTTGAGGACAAGGCTGTGCCGGCAGGTACCTGGTGTCCATGATGGAAACCTTCCTGCTGTATCAGCACTTCAGACCCACGCTGGAGCTTCCCGAAGGACCCCCACACCGTGCCCACTTCTGGCTCCACTTCTTGCTGCAGTCCTGTCAGCCACTCAAGACGGCCTGTCCCCAAGGGGACCAGTGCTTGGTGAGGCTGCCCAGTGGGGGTGTGGGACCTGGGAGAGGGGCGGGGCCTCTCTAACCCACCCCCTTCCTCCTCATGTGCAGGTGCTGGTCTTGGAGATGAACAAGGTGCTGCTGCCTGCCAGGCTGGAGATTCAGGGTACCGACCCAGTGAGTGCAGTGACCTTGAGCCTGCTGGAGCCCGAACCCCAGGTGAAGTCATGGGCATCCCTTCCCCAAACCACTCTCCGAGTCCCCCAGCAACCCCCTCAGACCCAGCTTCTTCCGCCAGGACGTTCCCTCCAGCTGGACCTTCCCAGTGGCTTCCGTCTGCGGGGTCAGGTGAGAGGGGAGACCTCGGGCAGGGTCCCAGGAGGGGGACGCTGCTGGCCCACTAGCGCTCACGGTGGCTCTTCCTCCCTTCCCAGCTCCTCCAAGCGGGATGAGCGCTGCTGCTTCCTCTACGCGCTGCCCCCGGCGCAGGACGTGCAGCTCTGCTTCCCCAGTGTCGGGCACTGCCAGTGGTGCGTGTGACCTCTCGGATGGCTGGGTGCCCAGGGTGTGAGGGAAAGGAAGGGACATGTTCCTTGGGTGCTCTCGGCCCAGGAAGGGACAGTTCCCGCCCAAGGTGCCCCTCCCGTCGGCCTGACACCACCCCACCGCCCCCCCAGGTTCTGCGGCCTGATCCAAGCCTTGGTGACGAATCCAGATTCCACAACGCCCGCAGAAGAGGCAGAGGGCGTGGGGGAGGTGCTGGAGGTGAGGAAGGGGGCCTGGGAGCGCCGGGAGTGGGGGTGGGGAAGGGCTGGGGGCCTCACTGAGCCCCCTTCTCGCCCGTCCCCCGCAGTTTGATTATGAGTACACGGAGACGGGTGAGCGACTGGTGCTGGGCAAGGGCACCTACGGGGTGGTGTACGCAGGCCGCGAGCGGCACACGCGGGTGCGCATAGCCATTAAGGAGATCCCGGAGCGGGACAGCAGGTGCGGTGTGCGGGGCGCACGGGCGGGGCCCAGCGCCGGAGGGGAGGGGGTCTTGTGGGCAGAATGGCAGGGAATACGCGGGGCCGTGAGGTCTGGAGGGGACCTGTCCCCAACCCTGTGGGCTGGGTGATGCTGAGGAGAAGGTCCTGGGGGCCTGTGGCTGGGGCAGGTCCTGAGGGCCCGGCCTGCCTGGCGCTGGAGCTGGGTGAGCGTCTCTGCCCCAAAGTGGCCTGTTCCTCTCTTGCTCCCCGCTCCCAGGTTCTCTCAGCCCCTGCATGAAGAGATTGCTCTGCACAAGCGCCTTCGCCACAAGAACATCGTGCGCTACCTGGGCTCCACCAGCCAGGACGGCTACCTCAAGATCTTTATGGAGGAAGTGCCTGGAGGTACGTGCCTGGTGTGGGATGGCAGTGGAACTGGAAGTGTGGGTCAGGGGGATGGGGCCAGGCAGGGGGTGGAGAACCCTAGGGGAAAATGAATCCTAGCCTGCGTGGGTAGGGTAGCTCAGAATTAGCTGACACTGTGTACTTGGGTGGGGATGGAGTCTGGGCCATAGCTGGGGTGTGCCTGGGCCTTGAGCAGAGAGCTGAAGGCTGGCGTCAGGGGGTGCCCCTGATGATCCCAGACTTCGTCTGCCCAGGCAGCCTGTCCTCTTTGCTGCGGTCGGTGTGGGGCCCCCTGCAGGACAATGAGAGCACCATCAGTTTCTACACCCGCCAGACCCTGCAGGGACTCAGCTACCTGCATGACAACCACATAGTGCATCGAGACATCAAGGCGAGTCCCTTTGCGGGGTGGCGGGGGTGATGGGAACACAGGGGTCCAGACAAAGAACAGAAATTTGCATTCAGAAGGCTGACCCCTTTGCAGAGGGTGGGGGAATTCACCAGGGAGGCTCATGAGGGAATGAGAGAACTTCAGACCTGAAGCCAAAGCTGAGCACAGGGTCCACTCTGCTCAGGGGGACAATGTGCTGATCAACACCTTCAGTGGGCTGCTCAAGATTTCTGACTTCGGCACCTCTAAGAGGCTGGCGGGCATCACACCTTGCACTGAGACCTTCACAGGTAATGGGGTGTGGGGTGGGGAGTGGGGATGCTGACCTGGGACAGAAGAACTCTTAGTACCTTCCGGGGAATGGTGTTTCTCCTGGTCATGGAGTTAGAGGCCTCATGGGACATGGAACCAAGGGCCGGTGATTGAGCTGGGGGTGAGGTGATAGAATCTAGAACTGGAGCTTGAGTAGTCCATGATGGTGAATTTAGTGTCTGAAATGCAGCTAGGAAGTGTCAATGTGGGCAGAAGTGTGAGATGGGTTCAGAGTGGATGACGCTGTCCAGGATGTGTGGTGGGCCATATACTGTGCGTGAGGGAGTCAGAACGTGACAGAGCCCAAGATGAGTGAGGAAACTCAGGATAGGTGTTTGACCCCCAGGGTAGGTGATGGGGATTATCTGGATGACAGAGTCCAGGGTGGGCGCAGGTGGCTAGAGGATGAGAGCCCCTGTCACCCCCACGTCGTCTAATGCCTAGATGAGCATTAAGGGCAAGGCTTCTACCACAGGGACCCTCCAGTATATGGCACCAGAAATCATTGACCAGGGCCCACGAGGTTATGGGAAGGCAGCTGACATCTGGTCACTGGGCTGCACTGTTATCGAGATGGCCACAGGTCGCCCCCCCTTCCATGAGCTAGGGAGCCCGCAGGCGGCCATGTTTAAGGTGAGACCCCTCACTCATGGCCTGGCTCACAGGGCGGGGGGCGTGGGGACAGACCGAGCCCTGAACACCTCGAAACTTGACCTTCTTCCGTCCTCCCTGACCCCTCCCAGGTGGGCATGTACAAGGTGCATCCGCCAATGCCCACTTCTCTGTCAGCGGAGGCCCAAGCCTTTCTTCTCCGAACTTTTGAGCCAGACCCCCGCCTCCGAGCCAGTGCTCAAGCACTGCTGGGGGACCCCTTCCTGCAGCCCGGGAGGAGGAGCCGCAGCCCCGGCTCCCCACGACATGCACTGCGACATGCACTGCGGCCCTCAGGTAAGATTCAGGTGGAGGGAGCGGGCGCACTGGGACCGGAGAGGAGCTGTGGAGGTGAGAGGGCTGAGTGGGGGGCCCAGGCTGACAGCCTCCTCCCTCCCTCAGATGCCCCTCCAGCCAGCCCCACTCCTTCAGCTGACCCGACCACCCAGCCCCAGACATTCCCATGCCCTCAGGCACCCTTTCAGCACCCACCCAGTCCCCCGAAGCGCTGCCTCAGTTACGGAGACACCAGCCAGCTCCGGTGAGAGCCCAGGGTCTGGGCGGGGCTTTGCCTCATCTGGGTTTGCTCTTGTACTCCCTCTGGGGGAAGCCCCCCTCGGGGCCCTGGGCGCCTCCCACCACTTGCAAGGATGGCTTTGGGGGCCTCTTCGCAGATGCTCCGACTTGTATTTCTTGTGCCACCTCAGTGCCAGGCTCCTCTCTCTTACCCCTGGGAGGCTGGCCTCAAAAGAGCCAGGATTCAGACCCTGGGGTGGAGGTGGCCCGGCGCCATGGCCACCCGCCCTCCATCCGCAGCTCCCCCGTTGCACTAGGGTGCCTGAGGAACCGGGAGCCGAGGAGCCCACGTCCCCTGAGGAGAGTTCCGGGCTAAGCCTGCTGCACCAAGAGAGCAAGCGCCGGGCCATGCTGGCCACGGTGCTGGAGCAGGAGCTGCCCTCGCTGGTGGAGAGTCTGGGCCTGAAGCAGGAACAGGTGGGTGTGTGCGGCCCAACCACCACCACCAACAGCCACACACCACCGCCCTGCTCCGCCGGCTGGTGGTGAGACCGGGCCAGCAAGCCCGCAGAGGGCTTCCCCCACCCCTGCACCCCCACCTGCAGCTCTCTTGACTCCGGGGGAAACCCACCCACCGACAACCTCTCTTCCTCCCCAGGGGCCCCGGCTGGACAGGAATCATGTGGAACAGCTACTGCGCTGCCTCGGAGCGCACATCCACACTCCCAACCGCCGGCAGCTGGCCCAGGAGCTGCGGGCGCTGCAAGGGCAGCTGCGGGCCCAAGGCCTCCGGCCTGCGCTTCTGCACGGACCGCTCTTCGCCTTCCCGGACGCGGTGAGGGAGCCTTCTCGAGGTTGGGGCTGCCCAATAAGATGTAGTCAGCTCCCTGTGCCTGGGAATGTGCAAGGACTTGTTGCAAGGTTGCACATCTTCCCCGTGAAGATACAGCCATCAAGAAAGGGACATCTGTCCCGTCCTAGTTTCCCAGCTCCTCCCTCTGCCCCAAGCCCGCCTACCCGACTCGCCTCCGGCTCAAGACTTTCTAGGCCTTTCCGACTAGAGCCCCACCTCTGAGTCCCGCCGCGCCCTTTCCCCCTTTCCAGGTGAAGCAGATCCTCCGCCGGCGCCAGATCCGCCCACACTGGATGTTCGTGCTGGACTCGCTGCTCAGCCGAGCGGTTCGGGTAGCCCTGGCTGTGTTGGGCCCAGGTAACCCCAGGAGTGGAGCTATCCTGCCTGCCGGCGAGGGTGTGACCCCCTTGGGGGCTTGACATGCACGCCGGAGGCCGGTAGGGGGTGTGGTTGGTGAGGGTTAAGCTCAACCCAGGCGGGAATGAATGGCTGGGTACCCAGAGCCGTGCGCCCTCTGCCGGGTGTCTGGGGAAGTGTCCCAAATGGGCGTTCTCTCTCCCGGCGGGAGCTCACCCCAGTCACTTGGATTGGCAGAGGTGGAGACAGAGGAGGTCCCACCGAGGTCAGAGGAGGAACCCCAGTCCAAGCAGCAGGAGACCATCAGCCGGCTCCCGGGGGAACCAGAGAAGGCACCCCCAACCCCAGTGGTGCAGCTGGGCCTCTTGCGAGCAGAGACTGACAGGTAAAGCCTGGGGGACTTGCCCACACGCTCTGGGCCAGCTTCACTTTCACTCTCCACTCCATTGTACCGGCCCGCCTCTGTGCTCTCCGGCAGGCTCCGAGACGTCCTGGCCGAGAAGGAGCGGGAGTACCAGGCCCTGGTGCAGCAAGCTCTGGAGTGGGTAAACAGGGAGGCAGGGACCTGCACCCTGGCCCCAGAGCCCCCCGGTGAGTGTGCCACAGCTGGAGAACACTCAAGGCAAGTGCCAGGCAGCTCTGCCAGGAGGTACCCCTGGATTGACCGCCTGACTTCTCCTCCACAGCTGCTCTCACGGTGGACCAGGGCTTGGTGCAGTGGCTACAGGGACTGAATGTGGATTTAGGCACCATCCAGATGGTGAGGGGGAGAGTGCTGGCTGAGTCCTTGACCCCCACCCACCAGAGACTCCATCTCTGCCCATCTTTCAGCTCTTCTTACTCTTTCCCTCACGCGAGAATCTCAGTACAGAAGAGCACTTAGAGTACCCCCCATGGTGTAGATGAGGGAACAAGCGCCAAGGGGCGTTGGCTGCCGTGTAGCATATTAGTAGCCCAACAGAGCTAGTACCTGGGTCTCTGGACACTTCTCCCTCTGATTTTCTTTTCTACTGTTTCTGCATCTGGGTCTTTGTCCACAACCAGCTGCTGAACCACAACTTCACTCTCCGTACCCTGCTGACCTGTGCCACTCGAGATGACCTTATCTACACCCGCATCAGGTATGTCCTGAGCTCTCCAGGGATGACCCATGCATATGGCTTCTTGGTGGCCAGAGTCTGACCACCCCCCCCACCCAAGGCTACATGCTGCTTCATTTCCTCCCTGGAAGTTACACGGACACCAGTGTCCCCCGGGGGCAGGAGGCGCATCAGGCAGACAGTGGGTAGGCCTTATTCTGGCTGAGCCGCACTGAGCCTGCTCTCCCCAGGGGAGGAATGGTGTGCCGCATCTGGAGAGCTATCTTGGCCCAGCGAGCAGGATCCACACCAGTCACCCCTGGCCAACAGGAGGCTCAGAGACAGGAGGCAGGACCCAAGGATGGATGCATGGAGAAGACACAAGCAGCTTCTGATACACCTCACCTAACCCAGGACTCAGGGCCAACTGGAGGAGGCCAGGCAGGTGGGGGCAGGGTAGGGCCCAGACCTAGTGCTATTGGGGGGGATCAACCATAGAGATACCCCCAAGCCGATCAAGTATGGCCAGGCAGACTATTAAACAGAAAACCTTTGTATGCTTGGGTCTTGGCAACTTCTTTTTTTTCTTTTTTTTTTTTTTTAAGATTTTATTTATTTATTTGACTGAGATCACAAGTAGGCAGAGAGGCAGGCAGAGAGAGAGGGGGAACAAGGCTCCCTGCTGAGCAGAGAGCCCAATGCGGGGCTCGATCCCTAGACCCTGAGATCATGACCTGAACCGAAGGCAGAGGCTTAACCCACTGAGCCACCCAGGCACCCCGGATCTTGGCAACTTCTGAGGTATGGGGGGCCGGGGGTCCTGGGACCAGCTTCCTAAGGTCTTTCCGAGTCTGAAGTCCCTTCACCTGTTCCCTTTCGCTTCCCTTACCCATTCCTGCCATCGCCCTTGCCGCCCAAAAACAGACATCAGCCCCTTGCTGCCCTTAGAATAGACTTTATTGGTTTTGGCCAAGGGCAGGCCCTGAGATGGCGGTCCAGAGAGGAGTCTGGTGGAGCTTGTAGGGCAACTATGTCCTGGGGACCAGGTTGGTTCTGAGGGGCAGAAGGCCATCCACCCACTCACATGGTCGCTCCAGAAGCATCTGCCACAGCTGCTTCTCCTCCGTTGTGGAATCCATCCAGGGTACCTGGAGCCCATAGCTGCTGCCTGGATATGTGCAGACAGGGGTGAAGGACATGGTTACCCTGGACACCCTAGGTCCCAAGGAATGCCTGCTGGGTCCCAGATTACCCCTGCCACTCCCAGCTCACAGTGGACACCATAGCTCAGGGAAGGGTGGAGAAGTGCCCAAGGCCGCACACTGAGCCCGGTCTCTCAGCATCAGGTCTCTCGGGGCCCTGCCCTACTCACCAGTGCCCAGGCTGAGGCGTGTGCCCCCCAGCTGGCGGCTGGTCAGGGTCCCATGGTCCCAGAGGGAGAGCTCAGCACAGGCCTGGTGCAGGTCAGCAGGCCTGAAGCCATCGTAAACCATCGTATGGTTGAACACAGGGCTGAGGCTGCGTCGTACCACCCTTGTCCGTTGGCGGCTGGCGTGGCTGTCATCGGGCAGCACTGAACTGTGGGGCAGGTGGGCTGGCAATCAAGTGGCTATCCCCTCACGCTCCCCAGAACCAACCAGTCACCAGATCCTACCCATTCTCCCTCACAATGTCTGTGACCTCTGGCTCCTGCCTACATCCTGAACTCAAACCTTCACTATTTGTGGACCTTTGGGCCAGCCACCTCTCAGTCGCCTTGTCTTTAAAAGTTACAACTCTTATTCATAAGACCCCAGAGTAAAGTCTCTGAGATACAGTTCTGCTACTTCCCTGCACAATGACCTTCATTGGCTCCCTGTTGCCCCCAGAAGTAGTTTCCAAACTTTTTAAAGCCTCAGAACCCACCCTGCAAGATAAAACATTACCCAGAAGTAAAAGAAAACAACGTCTGTGTGTGAAATCAGGGCTGGGAACTTAGAACCTGACCCATCCAACATCATTTCACTCTCTGAGTGTGGGGCAGCACCCGGAGGCACCCCTAGAGGTCCCCCAGAGCTTACTTTGAAAACCACTGAACTGCAAGTTCAGGGCCAAGCCCCACAGCCTGACCTTCCAGGTCTTTTCATGGAAGGGCCCCTGTGACCTCCCAGGGCCCAGCCTCAGCTCTCCTACAAGTCCTATGGCTTGTCACTCTGAAATGCAGCTCCTGAAGGAAGTCTTTAACTTTTCTGACTCTGGGCTTTTGTTCAAGTGGTCCCCTTCACCCCTGCACAGTGGTCGAAGATCAGACTGGGGGCGGATCAAGAACGGTTGATTACAGGGGTTTGTCAGAGGTGGGGAGCACGTGGGCGGTGGGGGAGGGCGGGGAGGAAGGGAAGCCAGGACTCCCGAAGTCCCGAAGCCCCTCACCACTGTACGTAGGTATCCGGGGTTCCTGAGCGCAGTGGCACGAGGTCCTGAGCTTCCTTCACCCAGAAGTGCAGCTCCCCGCTGGGGGGCAGTCCCGCGCCTGCCCAGAGACTCGGCTCAGACCCTGCCGCCGCATGCCCTCGCCCTCGCTGGACCGGAGGCCCCCTCCTTCCAGGTCCCGTCCAGCGTGGCCTCTCGCAGGGCACTCACCCTCAGAGCCGGCGGGGACGTACTTGAGGGAAAGGGAGAGCAGCCCGCGGCTGGGAAGGTCGTCGGGAGAGAGTGGGACCTGCGAGAGGCGGTCGGGTCAGGGGCGGGAGCCGGCCCCAGCGAAAGCGGCGCCAAAGGCGGAGTCGGAGGGGGCTGGAGCAAAGGAAAGGGGGGTGGGGGTGAGGGGGGAAGGGTGCAGGCGGGACACCTGCATCGCTGGGTCTCCCCACGCGGGCGAGCTGCCTCACCCGGGGCTGCAGAGGGAGCCAGGTGGGCTCAGAGTCCCAGTCCCACGTGTCGAGAGGCACTTCAACTTCGCCCAGAAAGATGTTGCGACCCAGGCTCTCGCGGTGCCACACGGACAGGCTCAGCACGCGGCCCCGGAGCTCGGCCTGCGGGACGGAGTACTGGGGACAAGAGGTGCGCTTTAAGGGACCACGGCGGCTGGCGCCGGCTTCAGCGCTGCGGCAGTGTGGACGGGGGCCTGTCCTATCGCGCTCCTTGCACGACGTTATCTGGGGGAGCCCCGAAGGGCCTTAATGGGGGTCTGGACTAGCGCCATGCTCAGCACTGGACTGACCCACTGGGGAACGCACGAACGGAGGGCCTCGCTGCCGTTCCTCCCGCACAACGGAGGGTCGGAGCGACGGGCAACCATACCCTGACTGCCCCAGCCACCCGGAAGGGGCGTCGGGCTCATGCACGGGGCGCCGCCCGCTCGTCGCAGCCTCACCCTCAGAGTCTCGTTGAAGACCGGGTTCAGATTCCGTTTCTTCACCGCCGTCTTGCGCTTGCTCTGCTTATCCGGGAGGAGGTAGCTTTTGACGTAGCTGGAGCGTGGGAGGGGAGGGGAGGACCGGAGCTGAATGGGGGCCCTCCCAGCGCCTACCACTCCCCCGGGGGGGCCTCCCCAGCCCCAGCCCAGAGTACAGCTTCCGGGCAGTGCTTTCCAGGAGTTCTCTCACTCAACCCCCGCGCCGCCCAAGGACATTGATACTCCCACTTTGAAGGCGGACGAAAATCGGCCGAGAAGAGTGGCGGGGCGGGGGTGCGGCGAGAGCGGGGGTCTGGAACTCACGGATCCGAGCGGTGGCGTCGCGCGGCCGCCAGGCCCTGGCACTGGATCACGTGCACGCGCAGCTCCGCAGTGCCCGGCTCGTAGCTCAGCCCGAAGTGCACGGAGCCGCGCACCTGCACCGCGCCCGCCTCGGCCTCCCCGGACAGGCTTAGCTGGCTGCCGCTCAGCTGAGGGCGGGGGGGAGGGGTGGGAGGTCAGGGCGGGGCGGGGGGTGTGCAGGGCTCAGGTCCAGGCGGGATGGGGGGGGTTGCTCAGATCAGGGGGCGAGGGAGGGGTCAGGCCGGGGCCACGAGCGCGGATATGGGGGGGTGGCGTCCCCCACCCCTCTCCTTCGTCCCCAGGCCATAGCCCTCACCCCTCACCGTGGAGGAGTTGAGGCTGGACACGGAGGAGCTGCTGCTGAGCATGCGGTCGAGGGAGGGGCCGGGCCCGGGAGCCTCCTCCCCGTTCTGCAGGATCTCGGGCGCCCTCTGGGTCTGGGGAGCGTGGGGCAGAGGGTAAGTGACGGGGCGTCTTCTCTTTCCCAGCCCTTCCCCCGACGGCTCTGAGCCTGGTGCACAGGCACTCCCCGCTCAGAATCCGCTCCGGGTCTTGGGAGCAGCCGCCGGCCGCTCCCGCCTACCTGGGCTGGGGGTGGCGGCGACTCAGCTCCCCGAGGCCGAGGCTCCGGCTCCGGGTCCGCTTCCTCGGTGTAGACCTGCAGGGCCCCGGAGCCCGGGGCTGGGGTGGGGCATGAGCTACTGAGCGTGGCCCTCTCTTGCCCGCCCCTAAGCAAATTTGGAGGGACTGGTTTGCCACCCCCATGCATGACCTGCGGATTCAGCCTCCAGTCCTGCGGGAAGCCCTTGAGACCGCACACACGCACACGCATATACACGCACCAAGGAGAGAGTAGGAAGGGGAAGGAAGGTAAATACAGGTGGTTGGGGTCACTTAGAGATGCCTCTGGTCCCTGAAACCTCTCTGTAGTCCCCAACACACACCCTCCCACTCACCTTCCTGGGCCTGGGGCTCTTCCTCATGATCTGAAGACTTTAGGGGGGCATATGGTGAAGGGGAATCAGGTTTCTGAAAGAAGCAAGGGGTAGAGATCACAGTGGGGACTAGTGAGGAAGGAGTCAAAGGTCACGATGGGGTCAGAAGCCAGAGGCTCCAGCTGGCTACCCCAGATGGATTTAGGACAGCCCTCCAGGCAGGGCTGGTAACCAGCTAACCAGTTGCCAAACCAGTGGGGCCTGCATGTCACACCCCATCCCGTGTCACAGCATGCCCTGCCTGACTCCCAGCGTCCCACTGGTGGCAGACAGTAACTTCTAAGTCCTAAACCTCACCCAGCTCAGTTCCCCACCACCCCTAAGAGCCAGATTCTGAGATTCCCTTAGAGGCCAGGTCCCTCTCCCCATTTGACAGAGGAAGATGAGAGCAGCCCAGACCAGGGTCTCCTGAGTCTCACTTCCCACCTCCACTGCTGGGTCACTCATTACTCACCTCAGCCTTGCTGAGCGTCTCTTGGGGTGTCTTGTCCATGGCGAACCTAAGAGAAGGGAGAGGTGATTGTCAGGGGATAGACCCCAGAGGACTGGTAGGCACCCTCCTCTCCCCCTGCCAGACCTCCTCACCTGGGCTCCGGCTCCTCTTCAACTTCTTTCTCAGCAGCTTCAGCCTCCCCATTGCTGCCTGGAGCCTGGTCTCCTGTGCCAGGGTGAGAAGCTCTGTGAACCCTGGGTCTCAGGAAGTCTGGCCTTTGGAGATGCTCACTCACCTCCAGGAGCTCGTGGAGGGGTGGTGCCCACCCAAAGACACACAGTACCAGGGGCCCTCTCTTCCTGTACGTGCATACCCAGTGCCCTGGGCTCTATGAAGCCAGTCTCACCCCCCAGGATCTCCTCTCACCCATGGAGCTCTTCTTTCTGCGGATAGAGGCTCGGACAAGATCAGAGCCAAGGTGGGCATGATGGTGCCGTTGTGAGCGTGCTTCCTGGAACCAGTCTCCTGTCAGGATCTTCAGCTGCCCAGGGTCTGCCAGCGAGGCCCGAAGCTTGCTGGGGGATAGGGGAGGGCGTGGCTGTCATCCAACCCACATTCCTGCTACCCACTCTGTGCCAGGCCTTGTACCTGGGGCCAGGGACACAAGAGCAAATTAGACTCAATCCTTACTCTGGATCAAGAAGCTCAGGGTGATGGGGAGACTGGATCCCGAACAGACAAGTACACTATAATGAGGTGGGTGCCATGATGGATGTGAGAAGGGCCAGCTTTGCCTGTGGGAATCCAGGAGGGCTTCCCAGGGGAGGTGACATTTGACTAGTTTCTTGAAGGACAAATTGGAGTTCTCCAGGCAGAGGAGGAGAATAATTATTATTCATTAAGTGACTACTGTGCATTATGCCCCCTCCTAATTCCAGGAGGTAGTGCTCCTTAGCCCCATTTTACAGATGAGGAGAGTGGTGCTGGGGAGGTCAGGTGAGTTGCCCTAGGTTACATAGCTAAGAGGTGTCTTCCTGTCCCCAAACACTACTTTTAAGTCACATGCTCCTCTGCCACTGTGCTCTTCCGGGGAGAAGGAACAGTATAGAAGTGAAGGCTGTGTTCAGGGACTCTGACGCTCTTGAGTGGCTCAAGTGGACATTCTGGGTATGTGTATCGGGGGCGGGGCTTACTGGTGGAGGATGAGACTGGGGAGGCTGGCAGGGACTAATCAGGGAGACTTTGCGGGCTCCCACTTAGGAGCTGGCTCCGGACATGAGGTGCTGAGGAACCATGGGCGGTTTCAGCAGGGGACATTAAGGACAGATCTGGGGAGCTCCAGCTGCAGCATGACCAGTGGGTCAGAGAGGGTGAGCCTGGAGGCAGGAAGGCAGCTGCCTCAGGTGAGGTGGAGAGCTGCGCTGGTTAAGGGTGGAGGTGACCAGTGGACAAAAACAGGAACCACCCAGATATCTGACAGGCCACACACTGGGAGGCAGCAGGGGCACACTGGGGCTCCCAGTGCCTGAGGCCCCTTTCTCCTGGGCTCCCCTGCCCTGCCTCACCTGACGCGGCCCTCCTCCAACTGGCGAAGGCAGGCATCTCGCTTCAGGACATCAGCAATGGCCTCCTGCTCCTCCTCCGTCAGGAAGCTGAGGTCCAAGAGTACATCAGCCTCAGGCTGTGGCCCGTGCGCCATGAGGCAGCTGGGCAGGGCCCAGAGCCTCTCCTGAAATGGGTGTCTCCTCTGGGGCATCAGCTGGGACAGTGCCCCATCAGCTGGGGCACATGTGGCGACCTGGGGGCAGATCAAGGGGACATGTCAAGTCCTGCCCAAACACAGGGCCCATCCTGGAGCTGACTGCTCTTTTCTGCCCAAATACATGCCTGGGCGGTGGGCACAGTATGACTCCAGGGAGGCTGAGCTCAAGGTAGCATGAGACACACCCATGGACCCGTGGGCCTAGGCACACACTGGCTCACAGACATACGGACACACTTGAAGATGTGCAGACACACCCACCCACAGTGAGACGTCTGCCTGATCACACGGGCACACCATCGTCTATATGGACAGGCCCGTGCACACCTGTCCCGCACCAAGGACCCTATGCGGTCTTGGTCCCAGACCCTGGCCCACACCAGAGGATGTGCCTGACATATTCTGAACCCTGCACGCGAGGCCCCACAGAATGTATAACTTGGGAAAAAAACATGACCCGAGATACACACAAGTCACACTGAGTGTTGCATGCACATTGACCCTCCTCCAACTGGACTGTGAGCTCCTTGAAGACAGAGACAGCGCCTCACCCCAAAAGCCCATACGTTGCCCACAACAGACAGCTGGTAAAAGCTTGATTAATTGAATACAGAAATACGCCTGTACACTCATGGGGAAGGCCACACACACAAACACACACCCGGATCTGCTCACTGCCCCCCCCCACCCCCACCCCCGGGAACCTACCAATACGGGCTGTCTCCCTCCACCCTTCACCTCCACCCTGCCCTGGCCCATTTGGCCTTCCTGTCTGAGGCAACCTCCTCCCCAACCCACACCCCCACTTCCTCCCCCCCTGAGGTAACCACTGTACCCACCCCCCCTGAGGCCTCCAGCCAGGGATGCCCTCTTGCCTGCAGCCCCTGGGCCCCTCTGCTCTGGCCACATGGGTTCTCCCCCTTCTCCTGACCCAGGACCTGGCCAGGGGCCCGGCGGCAGAGGCCAAGGGCTGCAAAGCAGCTCAGGCTGCCCGGGCACCACGCTGACTCCGGAAGGAAAACATTTGTCCAGCTCCGAGGGGCATGTGGACGTGGCGGGGGGCCTGGGACAGAGTCGTGGGCAGAGCGGAGGCATGGCTTGAGCCCACTGGGCCGTCTCTCCTGCCCTGCTGCCCCTCCCATCCCCTCCCAGGCCAGGCCAGGGCACCAGGCAGGCCCGAGATGGGAAGAGGGTTCTCTGGCAGGCAGGTCCTGGCTTGTGCCCGCTGCTGCCTGAGCTGGGCCGTCCCTGCTGAGTCTGTGTCCAAGCCTGAGCGCGCCTTCTCCCTCTGCTGCCTGCACCGCGGGCTTGGGGTGGTGTCTTTACAGAGTGCCCAGTCTGATCCTGTGTGAACACCCGTGTGAACGCCTGTGTGCCCCGCATCAGCACTACTTCCCAAACATCTGCCGTGTTCAGTGCTGGGTGCTGCCTGTGCACAGCTCGGGGCTCTTCTGTGGCCCGGGGCCCAAGCCCATGTGACACTGTGCCCTTGCGAGGGTCTTAGAACAACACAACATGGCTCTGCACACGGAGGCGTCTATGAGGCTGTTTGTTTTGTGGGTGTGAAGATTGTGTCACTGCCTGTGTGTCGGTGCACCATGTCCCAGTGTGACTCCGTGTGGGTGACTGTTGTTCACCTTCAGTGACTTTCTAGGTGACAGCATGGTGTGGTATGTGCCCTGTGTACTTCTTCCTCTGCTGGATGTGCGTCTGGGCTGTGTTGTGCTATGTGCTGGGGGGCCCTGGGGGTCCTCCGACGGTGTGTGTAGGAGTACGGAGGTGGGGAATGTCCTGCAGGTCTGCCTGGGCTGGGCTTTGGGCATCTGAGCCTAGGGTCCCCGGCAGCACCCCCTCCCTGTAGTTCCTTCTTCTAGAGCCAGAATCCAGCGTCGGGTCCTTCCCACTCCCGTTCCACACTATGGGACAGACCCATTGGTCAATGTTCACTGGAACAGACCCGCTCCCACCTGCCGCGACTCCCAAGGCCCTAGAGGGTACCCAGGAGACCAGGTGGCAGTGTCTGCCCCTTGGGACCCTGGCAAGGCCCCTTGACCCTGAGGTGTGTTACCTGTAGGGGTCCAGTATGGATCAGACACCTTCGCAGGGTGACCTGGGCTCTCCTGAACTCCTGGCAGCTGAGTTTCAGAGCTGAACTCGGGGAGCAGAGCAGAGAGGGACTAAGGCTGACTCAACCAGCAGCTCAGAGGAGCTGCCCGGGAGGAGGAGGAAACACCTTCTGAGCAGGGCCTGATGCAAAACCGGGCGTGGACTCCCGGCACCCTGGGGGTGCACCCAAGCACTTGGCTTTCAGAGAGCTCCGAATTGATCTGCTGGGTGGGAGACACCAGGGGCTTGGCCCCAGCTCTGCGGCCCACTTATTCTGTAACTGCTGTGAGCAGCGCAGGCACCAACCCCTGAGAGCCTCGGTGGCCTCATCCCTAGAGGGGGTGGCCGCCTCACCCCTCCGGCGGAGTTGCTGAGAGGAACTTGCTTTGAAAGCAAGGTTAGAAATCTTTCTTTCTAAGAAGCAGGGGCAAGGGGGCACCTGGGTGGCTCAGTGGGTTAAGCCCCCGCCTTCAGCTCAGGTCATGATCTCAGGGTCCTGGGATCGAGTCCCGCATCGGGCTCTCTGCTCGGCAGGGAGCCTGCTTCCTCCTCTCTCTCTGCCTGCCTCTCTGCCTACTTGGGTTCTCTCTCTATCAAATAAATAAATAAAATCTTAAAAAAAAAAAAAAGAAGAAGCAGGGGCAAGGAAGGATTGCAGACTGCAGTCAGAGGACCCTAAGTAGAGTTTCTCCTCTGCCACTGTGTGACCTTAAGCAGGTATCTCCACCATGCTGAGCTGCAACTTCCTCCTATGCAAACTGGGGGTGGAGGTGTGAAGAGCCTGTTCCAAGGGCCAGAGTGCCCAGCCAGCATAGAGAGGGTACCAGGGGGCCCCTCTCCAACAGTCCCTTTTGACAACCACTGCCCCTCCCTGTCCACATGTGTCTCCTGGGTGGCGCTAGCCCAAGCCCCACTGCCCTGGACCCTAACTCTGTATCCTCCACCCCCAACTGAGTCTTCTCTCATGTCCAAGTTCCCGCTGCTGCGAACAGCCCCCTGCTGCCAGCGCCCGGACTGCTCCTTCTTCCTGTCCCCAGCTATCTCTCATTGCTGTTGCTCCCAGGTGTCAGTACCAGCCCAGCCTCTTCTGGAACCTTCCTCCTCCCTATCTCCTGGCCTCCACACAGCCCCTCTAGTCCTGCCTATGCAAGGCTGTTGGAAGGGTCTTTCAGTGCCCTACTTTGATCTGTCATTCCTCAGCTCTGGAAGGTGCTGGCAAACAGCCAGGGTGACTGACGCTGTGGCTCGTTCACAAAAGTGCTCCCAACCAGTCCAGCCTCCCTTAGACACTTTGACTAACTCTTGGGCTGCACCTACTCCTTAGCCTGACTCCCACGCCACCCCATAAGTGTGGCTCTGATGTCCTTGTCTCCCTCATCCTTAGAAGCCTACCCAAAGACTCTGCTTCCGTTGATGCTCCCAAAGTCCCCAGCTGCAGGAGTGCTCTCCCCACTTGCTGCCGCCCCTCCCAGGGCTCCCCTGCCTCCAGGATGTGCACTGGGCTTAGGTGAGAAGGCAGGACCCTGGAGGCCAACAGGTCTGGCTTAAACCTCTGGCTCTGGTGCATGGTCCCTGGTGGGCTTGGATCAGTGACAGTCTCTATAAGCCTCACTCTGCCTTTATAAAACAAAGGCAGTGACAGCAGCCATCTCCTGGGACTGCTGCAGGGGTGCTTCCCCTGGCTTGCCTCCAGCATGCATTCTCCCTTCTCTATGGTCACAGTAGCCAGCCCTTTGGAAAACAGCCTCTCTCTGCTTTACCCCTTGTGCTCCAGCCACAGCGTGGTTCTGAGTGGGGGCTCTGAAGTAGGTTAGGCTACTGGACTTGAAGATGGGTCCACTCTTCCTACCTCTGTGCCCCTGAGCAAATCACTTTACCTCTCTGTGCTTACTTCATCTATAAAATGGGGATGGTAGCACTGACCTCATTGGGCTGTGGTGAGGATAAGTGACACTTTATTATGAGGCCTAGCACACACTAAGCACTCAGCCACCTTTTTATATCTTGTTTCCCCAAGACTAATTTAAAGTTCTGCTGGGGGGCACCTGGGTGGCTCAGTTGTTAAGCGTCTGCCTTCAGCTGGGGTCATGATCCCAGTGTCCTGGGATCGAGTCCCATGTTGGGCTTTCTGCCCAGCAATCTGCTTCTCCCTCTTCCTCTGCCCCCCCACCCCTCAGCTCCTGCTCTCTCTCTCAAATTAATAAATAAAATCTTTAAAAAAAAAAAAAGTTCTGCTGGGTGGGATCAAGCCTTACTACTTTTATCTGCCCACTTCGCTGTGGTTGTCCTCCATACTGGAACTTTCTCCCTTCAGCCAACTCTCAGATGAGTCCCTGTAGGCAAAATTGATTTTTGAAAATGGAATTGCTATGAAGGGACAGGGGTGGGGGGCACTGTCTTGCCCTGGAGAAACTACAGCTCCAAAGGGTGGGCCCCTCTGGGGCCATGGGGACCAAACGCTACAGCTGTCCTCAAGGCTACCATCAGGATGGACACCAAAGATCCTCGGGATTCAGAGACCAAATCCTTTGCGAGTTCAGCTAAAATGACACATGATATAGAGCAGGGTTAGGAAAGACGTCACCAAGGAAGAGGCTTTGAAGCCAAGTCTTGGAAAGGAGGTTCATGATTTCAACAGGTGGAAAGCAAAGGACCAGAAATGAGCAGGTTCTGCCATCTTGCTGGAGAGCGAGGCCGTGACCTGATCGCTGGGGGTCAGCACGGGGAACCTGGCAATATGACCACTGGATATGGCAGAGGCCAGCAGCTGGGGTGATCCTCCTGGCTTATCCCAGATGGTGCAGCCCTGGCTGAGGGGACAGGTCAGGGAGCTGGTCTGCCCGGCCCCACCTCCCAGTGCTCTGCCAGTTCTTCCCAACAAGCAGTGTGGGAGGGTCTCATACTCACTTGCCTTGAGAAGGCTCTGGGAGAGTGGATCTGGAAGGGTGGGGAGCTCCCACAGCCTGGGCCCAGGGCAGGAGGTACCTGAGGGAAGCGGACATCTCCGAAAGCTCTGCCTGAGGTAGGCACTGGACGAGGACTCAACCATGGCTTTGTTAACCAGGGCCCCCGCCAGGGAGAAAACAAGGACAAGACACCTTCTGGAGTCAAATCTTTATTACCCTGCCCAGAGAGCCCCGCGCAAGGAATCCGTGGTGAGGGGCAGCACACACCCTTTCCACAACTTGAAGTTAAGGGGAACTGTGGCAGGTGGGAGGAAACAGCTCCCCTCCGGCTCCCCGACGGCACTGGCTGCCCTGATGGCTGGCCCCCGGCATCCCGGCCCCATGGGGCCACCACCAGTGCGCCTATGCAAGGCCCATGCCTGGGGCTGGAGCCAAGTTCTGTTTACATTGCTCTGGTCTACAGGGGGTCACTCTGGGCATGTCAGCATCACTCATCTCCCTGGGCTGGCTGGGGGAGCCCTGACCCCCAATTGCAGGGGGAGATGGACTCACGTGCTGGGGAGCCCAGGGAGAAGAGGAAGCAGGGTCTGCAGGGGCTAGAGGACACCAGGAGATGGGGCACGAACTGCCCCTAGTGCAGCTTCTGGTAGACATCTGACTGGGGGCCCACCCAGTCCTATTAGACCACTCTAGAGACTAGTGGTGAAGGTCCCAGGGCAGCTTAGCTTATGGAAACTTCTCAGTGTACTCCACTCACCCTGGGACCAGAGCCCTGGCAGGCGGCTGCGCTCCAAATCCAGCTCTGGCCCCTGTGCGGCCTTGTCCGGTGGTCCAAAGGTGCTCCCTTCCCCACCGGGCACTGGGCTGAGGCAGAGGGAGCCCAGTAGGCAGTGGCAGGAGCAGCTCTACAAAGGCAAGCTAAGGCCTTTCCAACAGGTGAACAAAGAGGGTACCTCAAGGGTGGGAGTCACAAGTCTGGGAAGGAGGGGACAGGGAGCTTCTCAGTGACCAGTGAGACACAACAAGCAAACACCCCCCTGCCCCATGTTCATCTTCAGCCATTGTTCAGCCCATCTGGCCCAGACCACGGGTCAAAACCAGCAAACCCATCCCTGCCTTTTGGGGTGAGAAGAAAAGATCTGGAACCAAAAGGGGTGGTGACTGCCTCCTCAGGAAGCTGGTGGGCTCAGGGCCAGGAGGCAGCCATCACCGAAGGTTGAAGACAAGGCTGACAGTTAGGATGATGCCCAGGAGGAGGACGAACGGTAGCCAGGTCTTCACGAAGGCCCCAACGCTGACAGGGAGGAGAGAGGGGAGTCCACATCGGAAGGGCCCGAGGAGTGGGGTGTGTTTCATAGAGCCCTGTCCGCCCACTGGCCCAGATGGGGCTGTTGCCCCTAAGGAAGCTCCCGGAACACTCCCTCACCCCCAGACTTGGTCAGTCAAGGGAACAGGCCCAGCCTGTCTCGACACCGACGATGCAGAGTCACCAGTTACAGTCCTGGGCAGGGGCTGTTCCAGGTTCCTGGCAGATACCTGATACCACGCTGGGCCGGCACGAGAGACGCACCCACCCCTCTCTGGGCCTCACCGCTCCCTCCACAATCAGCTCTCTCTGGGGAGGTCTTGAGTCTCAGTGTGGAAGCCCTCTAATGAGGCCCTCTGGGAGGGGAGGGACGGGCAGGAGTCAGCGCAGTGCTGTGGCTGGAGCGGAGGGGCTGGGAGTCAGGGCTCTGCCTCAGTGTCTGTGACTGTGGTTACAGTCTTCTCTGAGGACCGCTAAAGGGCTTTCGGAATTAAAAAAAAAAAAAGAAAAGACCCCTAGGAGTCTCTTTTTCAGAAGCTCTTGATGCATGTGGCTAGAGGGAGGGCTGGAGAGGTGGCCGGGGTGGGTGGGGACCAGGCCCCTGCTGGCGCCCAGGTGGGTGTGTCACTCAAGCTCTCTGAGTCCCCTTACCTGAAAACTGGAATAATGCCTTTGACCTTACAGGTTGAGGCTGTGGCTTCAAAGGTCCTCCCAGGCCACCATGGAGGCCACCTGCCCAGAACCCTGCCTCTGATGAGGAAGAGTGGGAAAGGAATCCCATGGGGGCAGTTACCAGCCCTTCCTTCGAGGGTCTCCATGTTCGCCTGACCTGCGCCCGGGGCTCTGTGGACTCACAGCCTCTCCGAGGGGCCACAACCATCAGCTCCATTTTACCAAGGGCAGCTGCAGCTTAGAGAGGCCAAGGCAGGTGGCTGAGATCACACGGGCCTGGGGTTGGACCCAGGTGGAGCTGGATTTCAGCACAGTCACCTTCCTCTCCACCAGGAACTCAGCTAGTTACTCTAGAACCTTCATGGCTCCAACCAGCATCTGCTTTGGCCCTGTTGGCTGCAGAACTCCACAAAGGGCCCTGATGGGATCCTCAGGAAAGCACGGCCCCAGGGGTGAGCTGCGGCTGGACGGCTCACCTGACGTACTTCCCGTACAGCAGGCAGAAGAAGCAGAGCGTCACCATGTTCCAGTTGGTGCTGTTGTTATAGCGCATCAGGTTCAAGGCCAATGCCACATGTGAGTGGCAGTTGTCACAGCAGAGACTGTGCTAGAGAGGTGGGAAGGGCTGGGTCAGGCTGGGCGGTGTGGGACCTTCCACCCCGGGTCCTGCTATGGGGAGCGGCCCACCTACCATGCGGTGCTTGTACTCCTCGGAGGCGTCGTGCACGGCTGTGTCCCACGCATTGGGCCCGCTAGCGTACACCTGAGCAGGGTCCAGCTTCCAGTACCTGGGAGGAGAGAGGGGGTCCTGGGCACTGGCTCTCCTCTCTTACCGTCACTCAGTCTCTCAAATGTTCCGGACACCTGCTCTGTGTCTGTGCAGGGTCCTGAGAGGGGGCGGAGCCTGCAGGGGTGAGAAAAGCCCAGGGCAAGAGGCACACAGTGGACACCTGTCACACAGCGCCGTGTGGATGTTGGTGAAGCCAGGGACCAACTCATTCAGGGGGCTGTGAGAGACTTCTGGGGTGACATCTGCGTCTCATATGAAGGAAGAGTGGTTACCCATGCCCAGCAGAGGGCGGAGCATGCACAGAGGGAGAGGCACAGCACAGGCTCATTGGGAGGGGTGCGGGGGTGGGGGTGGTTAAGAGTCTGGGCACTGCTGGAGGAGTCAGAGGGAGGAAGATGCAGGCCAGGCCACGTGCTGGGGGACCTGAATGTCGCCCTGAGTTTATCCATAGCACAAGTTCTCTGTCCCCTCTCTCACATGGGAGCCTGGGGTGAGTGGGAAAAGAGCCCATGGGGCTAAAAGCTCACTGATCTCAAGCTGGGTAAGCAGCTGTGCTAAACAACGGAGCGCCCCACAGGGCTCCAGAGGGGAATGCTGGGAGGGCAGGGCGCCCTCTGGCTGCTCCGTGGGGAACGGCTTGGACATGGGGCCGCACAGGGGCTCCTGCCTGGAAATGGGTGCCCAGAAAACTGACTCCAAAAAGCAGCCTGGCAGAGACATCCAGCCTAGAGGTCCATGGCTGACACCTCCGCCTGCCTGTGGAAGTCAGCAGGGTGCGGGAAACTAGTGCAGGCTGCTTCGGCTGTGCGGGTACCACCTCCTCCCTGGGGCCTGACTTAGCCAGGGCAGCCTCAGACCACAACGGCTGTTCTCAGCATACCAATGACTAAGACCCTGTCACCAGGCCCACAGCTGAGTGGGCCCCCAAGACAGAAGAAATAAAGGGGTGCCTGGCTGGCTCAGTTAGTGGAGCATGAGACTCTCGATCTTGGGGGTTGTGAGTTCAAGCCCAATTTGGGTATAGAGGTTACTTAAAAAAAAAAAAAAAGGGAGGGAGGGAGAAAGGGAGGGAGACAGACCAAAGATTCCAAACACCCAAATGTAGCAATAGCTCCCAGAGGGTCTGACTACTTTTATTCTAACCAGAACTTTCCAGCTGAGTTCTAAGCAGTGCCTCCTTTACATCTTAAATGGCTTGTTCACTCCTGAGGGGCAGAAGAATCTAGATTTTGGAATGAGACACCTAGGTGTGAGTCTCAGCTCTGCCAATTCCTGTGTGATCATGACCAGCCCTTTCTCTTTCCTTATCCTTCCAATGGAGCTGCATACAACCTCGCAGAGCTGAGGCAACGTCTAGATGGTCTGTGGGTAAAAATGCAGCCAGGACTGGGGCAAGATGCTTGGCATGGGTGCTATGCTGTGGTGGACCCTGGCTCTCCTGGCCCTCATCCCATCCTTAGGGTGCTGATTCCCGCCGCATCCCAGAAGGCCCGGCCCTAGGGCTTGTCACATGGATGCTCATCACTTACTTGGCAGGCTTCCCGAAGGCCATGTTGTCTTCCTGTGGAAGGACAAGAACAGAAGTGAGTGGAGAACCTGGAAGACAGACATGGTCCGTGGTGCAAGTGCAGTGACTAAGAAGGTGGTAGGTCAGGGGGGCAGAAGTGGAGTCTGGGCCCCGCTCTGGGGCTGGCACAGCATCTAAAGGGCCAGCAGCAGCTTTTCTGGGAGAAGGCCACTTCACAGCAGGAGTGCTCAGAGCGCTGCACCCGGAAACCAAAGACTTGGAGTGCCAGCCATGACAGCCCCTCTGTGTGGCTCCCAGGTACTTCTCTCACCCTCTCTGGTCCTCATTTGCTCCAAGTTCTCTGGCCAATCTCTGAGTGATCACAGGGAGGCAATTTCCTTTGTGGTACAAATGACAACACCCTCTGACCTCCTGACCCGACAACAGGGCCCACATGGGGCTCCTGTGTCTGGCAGCCTGACTGCATCATTCAGAGGAGACCTGGTGGTTGAGGAGGGGGCTCAAGAGGCTTCCGATGATGGACATGTTTCACCCAAGCCCTGGACCTCCTACATAAGGGTCGGGCAGATTCTGGGTTCAGAATCAGGAAGATCCACCTGACAGAGCAGGTCAAAGAGGAACTACCATAAAAATATACAAAAGACCTTGGTCATGTTAAGATGGTCATGACTTCTATTAATATAAACAAGCTGGTACCATCACAGCTCCTCATTCCAGCCTCTCACGGAGATGAAGCCGCACCCCAGCAACAGGCAGAACACTGCCTGCTCGTCTGGAGCTGGCCCCTTGCCCCCACCTCAGGCACATCCCCAGGAAATAGACCTAAGAATACAGCTGGTTCATTCTAGAAGCCCTACCCCGTCTTCTTCATGGCCACACCCAGGGAACCACATCAGCCTCCCCGGTGTCCCCACCTTGTGACTCCCACCTTCTGAAGGTCCAGATGTGGTTCCTGGATGGTCTGACTCTCCACTCTTGCCTCTAACCCCTACCCATGTCTTGGTACCCCAGGGGTGGGCTAAGGACTGGGTCAGTTACTTAAGAATCCTTCTGGCCACACTGCCCTCCTGGCCTGTCCTGGAGGCAAGAAAAGGGGGAAAGGGGTCAGACACTGGTGAAGAGCGGAGGGCCAGGGCCAGGACTGTCTGGTATTTGCATTCTCCTGGGGAGACTGGAAAGCTGCCTCAGGCCAAATAGGCCAGCCTCCCACTGAAGCCTCGGAACCCACCAGAGGAGGGCAGATTGGGAACTCACCGAGACAAAGTAGGGGCCGGCAAAGTCCCGAATGACTCCCGTGGATGTGCAGATGCCCATGTGGCCGATGATGGGGAAAAACCACCTGAGAAAAAAAAGGACAGAGAAGGGGCAGAACTTAGGGGGTCTTGGACTGGTTAGACAGACGCTGGGGACACTCCACCCAGTGTGAGACTATGTGAATATAACGCCGTGCAGTGAATGCCAACTAGGGTGGCCAGGGAGGGCTGTGGAGGCACGGACGAGGGGCAAGGGCACATGAACAGCACAAGGGAACACCACTGCACCCCACAGAATGGCTACCCCCAAAGGACGGTAACATGGGGTGTGGAGAGGATGGGGGGCAACTGCAATTGTTTCTACTGTCTTCAAAACTGGCAATTACTCTATGCCTCAGCAAACCCACTTCAGAGTGTACGCCCAGCAGAAATAACTGCTTATGTCCACCAATGCCAAGAAAATCCAGAGCACCTCCGTTCAACATCGCTGGAAACATTTGTCAAGGCTCACTGAACTGCACACTTAAAATGTATGCACTTCATTGTATATACAACACATCCCAATAAAGTTGAATTTTCCCCCAAGTTTTTATCTCAATTCCAGCTAGGTAACACACCGAGCAATACGAGTTTCAGGTGCAGGATTCAATGATTCATCACTTGCGTGCACCAGCTAGTATCATCACAACTGCCCCCCCTTAGTACCTGGCACCTGTTCAACCCCCCACCAATAAAGTTGATTTTAAAAATAACTAGAAATAACCCATATGTCCAACAGGAGTAAAATGAGTAAGTAAATTAGGTAGAGTCATGAAATGAAATAATATGTAACAATGAACAAAGAACACACTTCGGCTACATACAACACATGTTCTCACAGACATTAGGCAGTGAAAGAACCTTCCATAAAGTCCATGCATAAAACTCCACTTATATGAACTATAAGAAGAGGTAAAACTAACCTATGGTGCTCAAAGGCAAAAGAGGGGTGATTTCTTTGGCAGAATTAATTGGCACAAGGAAGTCTTTCGGGTACTGGAAATGTTATCTTCACCTGGGTGACATGAGTAGATATATATATATGCAAAAATTCACTGAGCCATATACTTAAGATTTGTCCACTTTGCAGTGTATGTTATATCTCAGTAAAAAAGTTAAAAATAGGGGTGCCTGGGTTAAAGCCTCTGCCTTCTGCTCAGGTCATGATCTCAGGGTCCTGGGATGGAGCCCAGTGTCCTCGGGCTCTCCGCTCAGTAGGGAGCCTGCTTCACCCCCTACCCCCGCCTGCATCTTAAAAAAAAAAGGGTTAAAAAATTAAAAAGTGAAGGGGAGGCATTTAAAACAATCTGTGGGGGCACCTGGGTGGCTCAGTCCTTGCCAGCGGGGAGTCTGCTTCTCCTTCTCCCTCTGCCTGCTGCTCCCCCTGCTTGTGCGGTCACTCTCTCTGTCAAATAAATAAATAAATAAATAAAATCTTAAAGGAAAAACAACAACAACAAAACACCAATCTGTGTGTGGGGGGGAGGGTTTCAGGGATGGTTGCTTAGAGGAAATGAGGAAGTTAACAGCAGGCGGAAGGACATCGATGAGGACAAAAGCATGGTGCATTCCAGGAACTTAGAGCCCAAATTTTTTAAAAAACCAAAATCTCAGTTGGGCCCCAATATGCAAAACATATAGAAGCCCCTGATCTGTCTGTAGCATGGGAACCAGGGTGCTACAGGGCCTCGGTGCTGAACAGACTGGTCCAGTTTAAGGACTCCCAGGGGGGAAAAATGACTCATTCCAGGGCCAATGGCCAGCGCTGGTTTCAAAGCTGCACCCTGCTCGGGAAGGGGAGGCAAAACCTGGAGGTGCAGCTCAAGGAAGCAATTATTAGGGGCTGGAGCAGTCAGCAAAAACTTCACAGAGGAGGTAACTTTTAACCCTAAACCGTGAAAGGACAGGATGTCATCAGGCAGAAAGCAGAACTCTGCTTGTGTTTGGAGAAGGTGAGGGGACAAGGGTGGAGGGAAGTGGGTGCCAGTTCAGAGGCTATTCAGGAATACTGGCAAGAGATGATGGTGATCCTGACTAGAGCCCTGGTGGTAAGGTAGTGAGAAGCAAATGGATTCAAAAGATCCTTAAAAGGAACACTGGGCAGTTTTATGACTGATGGGACAGAGGCCTTCCTAGGTCTGCTGCCCGGGGAATCTGAAAGGATGGTGTGGTCAGAGCGGTCTCTTGAGAATGTAATTCAGGTTCCATTAATCCCTTGCTTCACACTCATTAATGGCTTCCTGTTACACTTAAAATATACTTAAGACTCCTTCCAATAGTTTGGCCCTGCTTATCACCTTGGCCCTTGAAATCACCTCAACCCTCTTTCTAGCGACATTGCCTGCTTCTGGTTCCTCAAACACACCAAATCTTCCCCTTCAATGCTTTTTCATTTGCCTTCATCTGGAACACTCTTCCTCTAGAGCTTCACACAGCTGGCTGCTTTTCATCATTTGGGCCTCAGCTTTAACTGTCCACTTGGGAGGTCTTCCCTGACCATGCCTTCAAGAGTAGCCACACATGGAGCGTCTGGGTGGCTCAGTGGAATAAGCCTCTGCTTTTGGCTCAGGTCATGATCTCAGGGTCCTGAGATCGAGCCCCACATCGGGATCTCTGCTCAGCAGGAAGCCTGCTTCCTCCTCTCTCTCTGCCTGCCTCTCTGCCTACTTGTGATCTCTCTCTCTCTGTCAAATACATAAATAAGTAAAATCTTAAAAAAAAAAAAAAGAGTAGCCACACATCACCCCAGGAACCCCAGATTTTATTACTCTGCTCTAATTTCTTCATAGTACCAACTACTACCTGGAACTAATCTTGTTAACTTCTATGGTTGCGGTCTTTCCCCGCTAGGACGTACACTCCAAGACAGCATGGATTTTCTTATTTATTATAGTCCCCAGAGCAGTGCCTAGCATGCAGTTGGAGGTATGAATTCACTGACTGATAAATGATGAATGAATGAATGTCCTGAATTTAAGAGTGGAGTCAGGCTCTGAAGCTGGAGCTGGGCTGAGTCTTGACTTTGTTTTGGGGCAAGTTACTCATTCCCAACTTTGTCAGTGAGAGGTGGATAGTTAAAATGACCTCAGTGCGGGGGCTACTGTGAGGATTAAACAGGCTCTGCTTGCAAAGTGCCCAACACACTTCCTTGTATTTGATAGTTGCTCAATGTTGTTACCATGAGCTGTTCCATAAACCCTTGCTATCTCATTGGCTGGACTGGCACAGAATAAATTGCTAAAGAGCTACAGTGGCCATAGAATGGGCACTGGAATTATGGGAAAATAGCTCCTCTGGCTTTTCACACCCTGATCTCAGAAAACGCCCCTACTCCCTGCCTCTGCCCCAGTTCCTTTCATCCGGTTGGGGAGAAGGTCTGGGTTTGACCAGTAACTCACATATCACAGCTATGCCGGAAATCTGTAAAGTCCAGAGACAACAGCAGAGCCCTGAGCCTACAGAGGCCACAGAAAAGAAACTCTCCAAGTATTAGTCAGTCTGGAAATCCCATGAAGGCAAGCTCCAAAGCTGCTTTGTAGACCGCTGTCTATTCAGACCAAGTACATAACAGACCCTCAATAACTGTTCATGGAACGAAGGAATGGAGGGAGGGAAGGAGTTACTGACCTTGGAGAGCTCTACCTGGTAAGGTAGACTATCTCAGTGGAAAGAGCCCCACGTAGGCTTCTAAGCCTTTATTTCCTCATCTACAAAATGGGGATGACAGTATCTATTTTCATTAGGTTGACATAAGGACCAAGGACTGAATGAGATGATGAATATAAGATGTTTAGAGTATGTATCTAATCTTAGCTGCTTTTATTAGTAGCAGGAGCTATTATCTGGCTTTTCATGCAGAATTATCAACATCTCTGAGGGGGTGGACAGAGCTTTGGATTCAGTTGTCTCCTCTCTGCTTCCCTTTCCAAAGACAGATGACAGTTCCTTGTGCCACATCTATTCCTAGCTCTGCACCCTAGGTCAGCAATCATCACGATGCACTACGATGGTTCATTCATCTGTCTTCCCTTCCTGCTGCAGATTTCACAGAGGGGCTATGGCTTATTTATCTTATGAACACATGCACATAGATGCAAACAGAAATGGGGTGCGAGCTGCTGCTGGGGATTATGGTGCCCCCATTTCATGTTGCTATCAGCTCTTGAAGAGCAGAGGACTCTATGAATGTTTTTCTGAGAACAGGGAAAAACCAGAGATCTTAAAGAAAGAAGACATGTTTCTAGTAAAATCGGTATATTCCCTGACTATCCCTTCCAGTTATTCTCACGTAAATATTTTATTTTCTTCACAGCACTAATCACTATCAGAAGTTCTCTTACTAGCTTACTTGTTTACTGTCTATCTCCTTTCACCAGGATTTGACAGGGGCGCCTAGGTGGCTCAGTGGGTTAGAGCCTCTGCCTTTAGCTCAGGTCATGATCCCAGGGGATCGAGCCCCACTTTGGGCTCTCTGCTCAGCGGGGAGCCTGCT
The DNA here is from genome assembly GCA_004024625.1 of Mellivora capensis. Classification (NCBI taxonomy): domain Eukaryota; kingdom Metazoa; phylum Chordata; class Mammalia; order Carnivora; family Mustelidae; genus Mellivora; species Mellivora capensis. The sequence goes on along the minus strand of PISX010001606.1, from coordinate 35,618 downwards.
CCCCCACCCCCCGCCTGCTCTCTGCCTTCCTGTGATCTCTATCTGTCAAATAAATAAAATCTTAAAAACAAAACAAAACAACTCCACGACAGCGAGAATCCTGTTTCATCTGTCACTTTATATTGTTATCACTTAGAACTACTCTGGGCACAAAGGGGTCATTCAGCAAATGTGTTACAAGAACACTGAATGAACACACTTTCTTAAAATTTTTATTTTTTAAAGGAATCAGACTTGGATGCTTTTAAACAAATGCATAAGCATTTGAAAACACAAACAAGTGGAGTATTTTAACATAATACAAAAATTAAGGTCATTTTTGTATCATCAACATATAAGGCCAAAAAATGGTCCCTTCTCCACAACACTTGGCTGCTTATGATACAGGGAACAAATCTGTCTCATCAGGTGAGGGGAGATAGTCAAAAGAGAGCATGTTACGGAGTCCGAAGACTGAGTTTGGGACGCTTTTGCTCATTGGCTTGTGAACCTGAACAAGACCTTTAATGTTACTGAGGAAGCTCAGCTTCATCATCTCAGAAATCCCTACCTTAGAAAATGACTGTGAAAGAGCTTGGCCAATTGTCCAGCACTGTGAAGGGTGTTTTTATCAGTTGTCAAGGCTGAAGTAGGAGAGCAAACCAGCTCCCCTGACCCAGGTACTCCTCCTCCCTAAAAGACGGCCACACTACGGGAGCACCTGCTCTCTCTCCTGACAAAGGACGAGGCCATGGAAGGAACACTGCTTTGGGAGGTAGATACCCTGGGACCTAAATTCGCTTTGCAACTGAAATAGTGTGTGATCTCCAGCCTCATCACCTACGAGACAAACGGCTGGACTCCCAGATGTCTGGGGGTTTTTTCAATGTTGACATCTCAGGAGGCAGTATGGTCTCTGCCACACTCCCACTCCCGCCTCTGGCCTCAGTCTGGCCTATAGGAAGTGATCAGCAAACTTTCGCTCAATGAATGAAGCACTGAATGAATGATGTCTCCTCAGACCCGGTGAGGGGCCCCTCTTCTGCACGCCCACAGGTCCTGCGCTTCCCAGCCACAGAACCTTTCCCGCCGGTCTACGACAGTCTTGCTCCCTCACTAGACCAGGTGTAAAGAGGGCGAGGAGCGTGTCCCATCCGTCAGCAGAAAGTGGCACCGCGTAGGTGGCGGGGTTCTGGTCACTGGGCGAGGGGCGCGGGCCGGACCCGAGGGAAGGGCTTGCAGTACATCGAAACCGGTCCCCAGCCCCGGGCGGAAGCCGGGGGAGACTCACGTGAGCACCGGGATGGGCGTCCACACCACGCAGTAGGGAAAACGGCTCCGGTCCACGTCCATGGTGCTGCCGCCCGAGACGCTGAAAGGTTTCTTGTCCGTCTCGGCCGCCGTCGGCGCCTCCACTTCCGCCATCCCGGGCAGGGGTGGCGGCGGCGGCAACAGGAGCGGCGAACTCCCTTCCGCTTCCGCCATGCTGCGCGTGCCCCGCTCCGGCTGGCCCCGGCTGCAGCGCCGCTCGCCTGGTGGCGTCACTTCCCGGAGGTGGGGTCCGCCGGCTTCGCCTTCCCCCCGGGAATTGGGGCCGAATCCCTCTGGGCCCGGCCCGCCTGGCCCCCTGCCTCGGCGCACATTGGCCCCGCGTGTTTGCGCCCGCACTGCAGCGCTGAGGAGGGAATGCCTTCAGGCGGCGCGCAGTCTAGCGCGAGGGACCGACCGAGAACTTCGTTAATTCAGTACGCTGAGGCCTCCCAAGAGGTGTGGTAGAGCCGCTGTTTATTGAGCGCTTCCTAGTTGCGAAGCACTTGACATACCTTGTTTTTAATCCCCATAGACTGGTTCAACATGCGAATTTAGGTATTTCCCCTAGGTTACATGTGAGAAACTGGGCCCAAGAGGTGAGGTGAGTGGCCAAGACTTAAAAACCCAAGTCTGCGCCCCTTGTCCTTTCCATTCTGTGGGCTCTCATGAGGCAGTGGCAGCGGAGAGAGGAAGGTCAGGCTAAAATGCGGTGTGGTGTGCGTGTACGCAGGGGAGGCTTGCCGGGAGGTATTTGAGCTGTCTTGATGTTTGCCAGGTGGCACGGGGGTGGGGGTGCAGGGATGCGTGCAGCCGTGCAAAGCAAGAGGCTTTGCAGAGCGCAGTGTGCAGGAGTGTGAATATCACCTTGGTTGGAATAAATCTCAAATCTTAGATGTGATCCGATCCCTTCATCGAGCAAATGGAAAAACTGAGGCTCAGGGAAGTTCATTAATTGTTCGAGATCACACACAACTAATATAAAGCAGGCAGGCTTAAATCTTGGATTCCTCGGACTTTTTAAAGAATGCCAAGATAGCCAAAGAAAATGGAATCTGTTGGGATGGGAAGGGGAAATATGGGGACAAAAAGGAAGGCAAGCAGCTAAAAATCAGGCTAGGAGGAGGTAGAGACAAAATCAGAAAAATGGGAGCTATGCCTTTTTAGGAACGTCTTTTTCTTCCATTGAATTAGCCTTCCTCAGTGCTGATCCATAGAAACCCTGCTCTCCTGTTTTTAGCACTTAATATTTTAATGCATTTTGGGGGGTATGTCTGTTATGAAATCTAAGCTCCTTGACTTCAGTAGCTAGCATATAGCTCCTAGTACAGAGCAGATGCCCACTAATGTTTGATTTAATGATGGAATGGATGTTTTATAAGGCCTTACAGGTATCACAACTGAAAATGATTCTGAGTAAGTTTGTGCCTCTCCTGTGACCCATGTGTAGTGCGTAATCTTTGCAGAGCAACACCAGCATCTAGCACAGAGTTTGGCATAGATTAGGTGTGCAGTGTATGTTTGTTGAATGAATAAATTACATTACTTCTTGACTCATCACGATAGCTAATCTCTTCCAGATCACAGGCTCTGAGGAAGGTCTTTGCCTTAGATATTCCTCCATCATCACTGTCAATCCATAATTCTAGCACAGAGCTGGTGGGTGTCCTTTAGTCATTTATTTTATATATATTGATGAATAAACAAGCAAAGTTAAGTCTTTCTTAGGGTCTGCCACAATTTGGTAGTACTAACACAAGGACCACCTTTACTCTGCCAGCCTTCAGAGGGTTCTCACTGTACTTAGGATAAAACATAAATATCTCACCATAGCTTACAAGGCCCTGCATCTTGCCTTTTTTCTTGCTTGTTCACTACACTACAGGCCACCCGGCCTTTTTATCAGTTCCTCTCACGTGCCACACTCTTTCATGCCCCCAGGGACTTGGCTTACACTCCTCTGCTGACTGTTCCCCACCCCCTTAAAGTGGCTAACTTCTATTTATCCTTCAAGTCTCAGATTAAATGTGGCTTTCTCCAAGAGTCCTTCCCAATCAAAATCAGAAAGCCCATTAATCTCCCTTGAGACATTCTCTTCCTTTCCTTCATAGCACATTTGTAGCTCTGTATTCTTGGATTCCCCCACTAGATTGGAAACTCCTTGAGAGCAGAGACTATCCTTGTCTTGTTCACTTCTGTAAACCTAGTGCCTAGTAGTGTTGAGTAAATAGCATCTGCTTAATATTTGCAAAAACGAATGAATGGCATACACTGAAAAGCTGGGTATCATATGCTGTGTACACACAGTGGGAGGGCAGGAACCTAGCTCATCACCTGCTACCTCTTGGTGTCCCAAGCTTTTTAAAGGGGCCCATGGGTGTTGCTGGGCACGGTGCTCAGGAGTAGTGTCTGATCAGAGATCCTTAGCTCCTTGGCCTAGGCAGCTACAGAAGCAGAGGCATGAAGATGGCCAGGTTCATGGAGAAAGAAGCCAGCTCCTCTGACTTCTCTGGGGCCTCTCCCCCAAGCTTCTCCCCTTGCCACCCCTTAGCCTGTCCACACAGCTCCCTCTCATGTGTACACATCACCTGGGTTTTCTCACCCAATGTAAAAGCCTCCCTAGCCTGTGCCTTGCCTGCTCTGCTGCTGCCACCTCTATCACCCACAGACAGATGGGAAATCTCCATCAAAGACTAACACTTCCTTCCAGGCTCAGAGGATCACAGCAGGGTCCTGGAAGAAGCTCCTCTGACAGCTCAGGAAAGGATTGATAGGACTCATTGCTACCCCTCCCCTCAACACACACACCGACCTAAAATAGGAATGACCATCTGGATCCACTTACAGGGCTGGCTGGGGGAGGGAAGGAGAGGAGAGCCGGAACTGTCAAACTGGGAAATCTTCGAGGGCAAGATGCTGCTTGTTTGAAGGGTGAACTCAGGGCACCCCCTCCATTGGCCCCATCTCTGAGTCCCCAAAGCTCACACACCACCTCCCTCAGACTGTCTCACTCCTCATCCTGGCATTCAAGGCCCCCATGGTCTGGCTCTAAACCCCAGCCTACTTTACAAGCCTCATCTCTCACTGTGTCCCTCGGGATTTGCTAGGAGTTAACCTCGCTGGGTTGTTTGCCCTTCAGAAAATGATTCCTGGACTTCATACCTCATGTCTTTGCTCACACTGTTCCTTCAGTGGAATGCCCTTCCCCTAGTCTCCTATACTACTTTCAAGGTTTCTGGCAAATGTTCCCTCTTTGCTCCCAGAGCACGAAGGCTGTGTTTCTACCTATTGAATATTCATGTGTACTTGCATTAGCATTAGCTGTTTACATGTCTGTCTCCCCTGAGGGACTGTGAACTCCTTGAGAAGGGGTCTGACTGGATCTATTGGTCCCTGTAGCCAAGCACAGCACCTGGAAGATAGGAAGTGCTCAGGGAATGTCACCGTTGCTATTTGTTGATCATAGATGGTCTCCTTAAGGGCTCCCGGGAAGAATCACCTCAATCAATAACCCAGGGCAGCAGGGCTGAGCCAGGGGTGGTCACCGCAGCAGGCTGGAGTTGCTGCTGGGTATCATGCAGTGTGTCTGGAGTGTGGAAGGGCAGAGTCCTCTCTTCAGCCTTTCTGTTTCTACTCCACTCATTACCTTCTCTGGCTCCTGGAGATTGGGATTCTTCCCATTAAGCCCTGAACTGTCTTCCAGGATGGCTCCAAACCTTTTCATGGTAGGGAGAGGACCATTTGAGAACAGACACTCTGACCCTTTGGACATTAGAGTTTACAAAATGACTTCCCTCTCTGTTCAGTTTTATAGATGGGCAGACTTGTCCAAGATTATCGAAAGCACAGCTCGGACCAGAAGCTAAGTCTCCTACTCCCGGGTGGGCAGTAAAGCAAGACAGTTAAATACGTGAATTCTGGAGTCAGCCAACAAGCCCAGTGTTTCCACCTAAGCCCGGTCAGTGGTTGTCCTTTGGAAAGTAACTGAGCCTGTTGGGATCACTTTCCGCATATCTAAAATGGGAAACGATAATTCACATCTTAGCGAGCTCTTGTAAGGTTTATTTGACCGGCTAGACCTGAACAGTTCCTGGCCCCAAATACACACTCACTGTAGCAGTGAAAACCACACATTACAACTATAGAACTCTTACTTAAACAGCACTTTGATGCACATAATCTCACTGTGATTTGGGGCCTTTTACAATGTAGTGAAATAACCAGAGCAGGTATCAAAATACCCATTTTACTGATAGGGAATATGAGCCCAGAAAGGTTCAGGAGCTTTTCTGAGATCTAAGTACCTATCAGACAGAATTGGGGTTTTGAGCCTCCTTGACCCTGGCTCTCTCTGCTGGTGAGCCATCTTAGGTCTACTGAAGAGTGGTAAGGCTGAGACCAGCCTGAGATTCTGTAAATCACAAAACAGTTGCAAACTATAGCCTCATTAGGACCAGGCTAGTTTATTTTTTTTTTTAAAGATTTTATTTACTTATTTGAAGACAGAGATCACAAGTAGGCAGAGAGACAGGCAGAGAGAGGAGGAAGCAGGCTCCCCGAGGAGCAGAGAGCCTGAAGCGGGACTCGATCCCAGGACCCTGGGATCATGACCTGAGCCGAAGGCAGAGGCTTTAACCCACTGAGCCACCCAGGCACCCCAGGACTAGGCTAGTTTATATATAAAAAAAGAAATGACAGCAGGAAGCAGAACAAGATAGAACAATAGAGTACTGCATGCTGCCACCATGTCCATCAGAATGCTTTCCTCCCACACTATCCTTACCAGACACAGAGCCTAGCAAATGGTGGGGAACTCCATGGCAGAATGTACAAGGGAGGACTCATGACTCCTGGGGAAATTCAATTTACAGGGACCATGCACAATCCGCATTTCTAGCCCACATCTTTCAGATAATGTGGAGGTTCCAGGTGGTCAGGGATTAGTCTGTTGTGTGCACTTTTATTAAGCCAGGGCTAGGTACAGAGGAAGAGCTCAAAAAGTGTCACAACATTTAAATAATGATTTTTAAACACTTGGACTAGGAATCAGAGATTAGGGATCCAGTCCTGGTTTTGTTTCTGAGGTCCTTGCACAGCCCATCCCTTTTTCCTGCCCCTCTTTGGGACTCCTTGTCTCTCTTCCAAAAATGTGGAGTTTAGGGTTAGATCAGTGATCCTCAGCTCGGGCCATACTTAGAATGAATCTGGGATGCTTAAAAATAATGGTTGGATGCCTGGGTCTTACCGCAGATCAATTATAACAATCTCTGGGGTGGGACAGTTGTAGTTTTTAAAGTATACTGGGTGAGGGGCACCTGGGTGGCTCAGTTTGACTCTTGATTTTGGCTCAGGTTATGATCTCAGGGTCATGAGATCAAGCTCCATGGTGGGCCCCATACTGAGCACGGATGGAGGCTGCTTCAGACTCTCTTCCTCCCTCCCTTTCTGTGGCTCTCCCACCCTCTTGAAAGAAAGAAAAAGAAAGAAGAAAAATGAATGAATGAATGAATGAATAATCAATCCTGGGTGATTCTGATAGCATAGCCAGAGTGGAGAACATCTGAGCTAGATGGTCTCTCATTGCCCTTTACGTTCTGCAGCCACATTTCAGCATGTGCTGAAGCACAGAGACAGCAGAGCAGGCCTCTAGGGCCACACCTACCCACCACAAACACAGGTGGCCCAATTCTTTTTTTTAGTAGGCTCCCTGCCCATTGTGGAGCCCAGCATGGCGGCAGGGGCTTGAACTCATGACCCTACGGTCAAGACTCAGATACTTGCCAACTGAGCCACCCAGGTTCCCCACAGGAGGCCAATTCTAATATCTGTTTTGCTTGCCAGGGTTGGCTCAGTCGGTAGAGCCTGCAACTCTTGATCTTGAGGTTGTGAGTTCTAGCCCCGCATTGGCTGGGTGTAGAGATTACTTAAAAATAAAAAAATCTAGGGCGCCTGGGTGGCTCAGTCGGTTAAGTGTCTGCCTTCAGCTCATGTCATGATCCCAGGGTCTGGGAGTGAGTCCCCCATCAGGCTCCTTGCTCAGTGGGGAGCCTGCTTCTCCCTCTCCCTCTGCTGTTCTGCCTGCTTGTGCTCTCTCACTCTGTCAAATAAATAAATAAATAAATAAATAAATAAATAAATAAAATCTTTTAAAAATATATTTAAAAAACTTTTGTTATGCATTCACTGGGCAGGCTTCTCTGATCCCACCTCTCTCTCTGTTTTTATCAAAGTTTGGTTTTCTTTTAGGTATTTTTTTATTTGTCAGAGAAAGAGCAAGAGTGAGCACAAGCAGGGGGTACAGCAGGCAGAGGGAGCAGCAGACTCCTGGCTGAGCAAGAAGTCTGATATGGGACTTGATCCCAGGACCCTAGGATCGTGACTTGAGCTGAAGGCAGATGCTTAACCAACTCAGCCACCCAGGCGTCCCTGACCCCGCCTCTCTTATCAGTAAGGCTGGTGAGAGTTTTGGGTGAGTCACACCAGCAGAAACATATTAAAAATGGAGTACCATGCAACCTTACTCTAGTTTTGCCTTTTCCAGAATGTCATACAGTTGGAATCATACAGCGTGGCTTTCAGGCTGGCTTTTTTCATCAAGCAACATGCATTTAGGTTTCCCCCCCCATATTTTTGTGGCTTGATAGCTCATTTCTTCTTATCTTTGAATAACAGTGTGGCTGTATCACAACTTACCAGTTCACCCTTTGCAGGACTTCCTGGTTGCTTCCAGTTTGGGGAATTACGAAGCTGCAACAAACATTTGTATACAGGTTTTTGCACGGATGTAAGTTTTCAACTCATTTGGATAAATACTAAGGAGAACGATTGCTGGATCCTACTGTAAGACTGTATTCAGCTTTGTAAGAAACTGCCAAACTGTCTTTTCAAGTGGCTGTACCATTTCTGCATTCTCACCAGCAATGAGAATTCCTGGTGCTCCACATCTCTCTCAGCGTTTAGTAATGTCAGTTTTTGAAATCCAGCCATCCTAATAGGTGTGTAATGAGATTTCACTGTTGATTTAATTTGCAATCCCCTAATAACATAATGCTGAGCATCTTTTTGTATGCTCATTAGCCCCCTGTATATCCTTTTTGGGTGAAGTATCTATTCAGATCTTGCCCATTTTTAAATTGGGTTGTCTGTATTCATATTGTTGAATATTTAGAGTTCTTTGTAGATCTTTGTGTATGTGGGGGTATAGACCCTTTGTCTGACATGTTTTGCAAATATTTTCTCAGTCCTTGGCCTTTTTCATAATAATGACTTCATGGAGAAGTTTTTAATGAAACCCGATTTATCAATTCACTCATGGACTGTGCTTTTGATGTTGTTTCTAAAAACTCATCACCAAACCCAAGGTCACCCAGATTTTCTCCTATTTATCTTCTACACTAGAAGTCTGTTTTACATTTGGGTCTATGATCCCTTTTGAATTAACATTTGTGAATGGTGTATGGTGTTTACTTTTTTATTTTTTAAAAGATTTTAAAAACTTATTTGACAGAGATCACAAGTAGGCAGAGAGAGAGGGGGAAGCAGGCTCTGCGCTGAGTAGAGAGCCCGACGTGGGGCTCTATCCCAGAACTCTGGGATCACGACCTGAGCCGAAAGCAGAGGCCTTAACCCACTGAGCCACCCAGGCACCCCGGTGTACAGTGTTTAAATCCAGCACCATTTATTGAAAAGACTGTCCTTTTTTTCATTGAACTGACTTTGCTCCTTTGGCAAAGATCAGCTAACTGTATTTATATGGATCTACTTCTGGGTTCTCCACTCATTCCATTGATCTGTTTGTCTAGTCCTTTGCCAGTACCACACTGTCTTTACTATTATAGCTTTATGATAAATATTAAAGTTGGGTAATGCCAATTCTCCTCTGTTCTTCTTTGACTTCATTATTGTTGGCTATCCTGGGTCTTTTGCCTCTCTATATAAACTTTAGAATCCATCGGCAAATGTTCTCAAAACTAGTTGCTCAGATTTTGATTGGGATTTTACTGAAGCTATAGATGAAGTTGGGAAGAAATGACATCTTAATAATATTGAGCCTTCCCATACATGAGCATGGGGTATCTCTTCATTTATTTTGATTTTCCTTGATTTCTTTCATCAGCATTTTATAGTTTTCCTTATATATATAGATCTTGTACATATTTTGTCAGACTCATTCCTAAGGGGTGTGTGTGTGTGTGAGAACAGCTGGGGCACAGGGGATTTTTAGGGCAGAAGCTATTCTGTATGACAGTGTAATGATGGATACATGACATCATGCATTTGTCAAAACCCACAGAACTATAAAGAAAGTGAACCTTATGGGCTTTAGTTAATAATGATCTATCAGTATTGGTTCATTAATTGTAGTAAATGCACTACAGTAATGCAAAATGTTAATAGGGGAAACTGAGCCAGGGAGAGAGGGGGATATATGGGAGTCTGTAGTATCCGCGCAACCGAATGTAAGCCTTAAAGTGCTCTAAAAGACAAAGTCTACTTACGAAAAGGGTGGGGGGAGTACCAATTCCAAATGAAAGGGAGCCCCTGGTGAATAAAGTCTTCCAGTGGCTCCTTCTTACTTACAGGGTCCAGCCTACAGCCCCTCATCCAGCACAGGGAGCCTTCTGCAGCTGGACTGCCCCTTCAGCCCATGAGCCACTCCACCCTGAACAGTGCAGCTGAACTGAATCACTCGGGCTCCGGGAGGGAATCTGTGACTTTACACTAGTCTCTTGACCTGGGACACTGCCCCTCCCTTGCCTGGTCTGCAAATGTCTTGAGGAAGTTTTAAAGACTTCATCCTGGGAGTGCCCGGGTGGCTCAGTGGATTAAGCCTCTGCCTTCAGCTCAGGTCAGGATCTCAGGGTCCTGGGATTGAGCCCCGCATCGGGCTCTCTGCTCAGTGGGGAGCCTGCTTCTCCCTCTCTCTCTGCCTACTTGTGATATCTCTGTCAAAAGAATAAAGACTTCATCTTGGACACAAAGAAGTGATACTGGTCCAAAACACCTGCTTCATAACACCACCTACTGTGCTTCTGTTTCTGTCAGGATCTCCTTCCTGTCTCCTGAATTAAACCGAGAATACCCTAGCATACCCTGCTGCCTTCCCATCGCTCTGTTCTTTCCAAATGTACAAACAGAAGAATGACAAAATTTCAGTAGTGAAGCTGTTGTTCCCACAATACTGAGTCACAGTCTTTAAACTGCATCAACAACCTTGGCGGGCCCCAACAAGTTCATAGGGTGCATGGTAGGGGATTTTAAATTTGGGAGACATTCAACATCTGTTGGCTATAGAGAGATCTACTAGTTCAAGGTAGATCACAGTTTCATCATTAGGTTGTGATACATTCCTTTGGTTAGATCATCTTTGAGAAGCTGGGTTTTTGGTGGTCGCTGTCGTAAAAAGCAATTCAAAGTCAGTGTGGAGGGACGCCTGGGTGGCTCAGTTGGTTGGACGATTGCCTTCGGCTTGGGTCATGATCCCGGAGACCCGGGATCGAGTCCCGCATCGGGCTCCCAGTTCCACAGGGAGTCTGCTTCTCCCTCTGACCTTCTCCTCGCTCATGCTCTCTCACTGCCTCTCTCTCAAATAAATAAACAAAAATCTTTAAAAAAAAAATTAAAAAATAAATAAAACCAAAATACAAAAATTTGCTTTAAAACAAACAAACAAACAAACAAAAAAAAAAAACAAAGTCAGTGTGGAATAGGTAGTAGTGTCCAATGGGATTAGAAAGTTTGAGAAGCTTTATAGTGCCCAACAAGCACACAGATCCCATTAGTTACTGTATTTAGGAATGAAATAAAAATAGTTTCTTCTAGTTTATATGTACTTAAAAAAAAAACAATGACTTGGTACCACATAGTTCTTTTTATAGAATTTGAGTAAAATTACTTGATAAATAGAACTCTTGGGCATTTTTTGTTTGTTTGTTTAGAGGCTCCATGAGAAAATTACTGAGCCATTAATGCTGGGTGATGAGTGCTATGAGCTGAGAAAGTCTGGGAACCTCTGGTCTAAGATACCCTCTAATCCAGGGCACATCACATTGTGAAATCCGTTTAGTGGGTTATGGCCAGCCTTTTTTTGCCTTAATAAAACAGAAGGTCACTAGAACACACTGCATGTAGCAACGGTAAATATTATTGTGTAAAGCTTATGTTCATTATATACACACATATAAGCATGGGTATCCTGGGTCACAATGTAAAATGTGTATTTCTTGTTTGGGTTGATTTTAGAAGTTTGAAAAGCCACTAAGACTTCAACCTCCTTATTTTGGAGATGAGAAAACAGCTTGGAGAGTGAAAGCTGATTATTGCAATTCATAACCACCGGGGCCAGTTGCTGCTGCACTCAGCCTCATTGTGCTGGGAGGCCACTGCTCAGAGGAATCCTCGAAGGCAGGCCTCATTCTACCCAGCAGAGGTGTGGTTACTCAAAGTCACATAGCTACAGAGGTGAGGATCAGGTACCCTAAATTTGGTTCCAAGACCCATTTGCACCCCACAAATGCCAGCAGCCACACCTAGAACAAAATGGTTTTAATCAATTGCGTCACCCTCACTCTCCTGGGAGCGGAGCAACAAAAAGGCTCGGCTCCTGCCCCCAGAGGACAGTAAGGCTTATGTGTCTCTCCACACTGCAGGGCCCAGGCTGGGCAGGCGGGGAGGTGGGGGGGGGGGCAGATGGGGGACACAGGACAGGCGGGCAGGAGGCAGAGAGGAAATGGCAGGTGGCTCGAACACAGGAAAGCAAAAGGGGCCCCTGCTGGTCCTTGGGCCCCAGGGCCCAGCCCCAGTACTCCTGCTTTCCCCTCCCTGGCTCGAGAAAGGTCATGGAGAAGAGACAGGGGAGCAAGTCCCAGCAGCAGGAAAAGCAGCAGCAGCTGTTTCCTTCACCAATAAATATACTTCATTACCAAGCTAGAAGAGAGGGGTGGGAGAGGGACTGGGCGGGGAGGAGGGGGAGAAGCTGCCACCTGTGTTGCTGGGATTAAAGCAATGACGAGATGGTGCCAGACCCCCCACCACTATCCTCACCCCCCCTGTCTTCTTAAAACTGTGAAAAAGCTTTTAACATGGCCCTCCTGTCTCCAGGGCTGCTCGGAAGCCTGACTGAGAGGAGGCACCTGGCAGAGACCAGGCGGAGGGAGGGAGGATGGAGGGAGGGAAGAAGGGAGGCTGCTGCTCCCCAGAGGCTGCAGCTGGAGGGCTGGAGCCAAGTAAGCACTGAGGGGAGAAGGAGGGAGAAGGGGAGGAAGGCTGAGCAACTGTCAGGAGCAGCTCCCAGCTGAGAGCCAAGGGGGCAGAGAGGGGCTTGGTGAGTGGTGGGGTGACTGCTGTCCAGTGTTAAGCTTGGGGCTGCTGAGGAGGGAGGGGGCCAAGTTAGGGATTTTCCCATCTGAGTGGCTCAGGAGACCCACCCCCCTCCCCCCAGAGCAGCAGGGGGACAGAGAAAAGCCATCACTTCTTTGGTCTTTGTGGCGGCTCAGCATGTGGGGTGGAAGGAAGGGCAGAAAGGGCCCTTAGCAGGGAGCGCCACCTCAGCAGAGTGGGCCTGGCTGGGAGCTCTGGCAGAAAGGTCACAGTGAGGCCAAGGAGCCCCCAGAAAGGGGAGTGGGAGTGGTCATAGTGCAGTGCAGAAGGCTATGGCATGGTGCCCCACCCTCTGCCAGGGCCCTTGGGAAAGGCTAAGCCCCGGAGGTGGCCAGTGAGCGCAGGCGCAGGGTCCGGAGCCAGCACTGGGAGAAGGGCGAGGACACTCTCCTGCCCAGGCAGGGGCCTGGCCTTGCCTACTGCAGGACTCCCACCTTCCTTCGGCTTCCACCCTGACATGGTGGCTCTGGAGGGAGGGTGGGACCCCATCCTTTTTCAGAACCTTCCCTGAAGCCACAGAGGAGCTAGCCTTGCCCGTAGGAGCAAGAGTGGCAACAGGTCAAGGCTAGCCCTTACGGACTGGAATTCCACTCCCCTTCCTTCCGCCAACTGAAGTGTAGGGCAGTCTTTGAAGACAGCTTTGGCCCTTGCCTCCCAATCTGAGGCGGGCCAGAGCCCTCCAGGGACATGGGAAGTGGGTGGTGTCTGGAGGGGCTTCCCCTCCTGCTCTTCTGCTCAGAGCTGGGGCCAGTCAAGGGGCAATCTGCCCCAAAGTCTGAAAGCCAGCTAGTTGTAGCAACCCCCCACCCCCAATGCCAAACTAACAAAACAGGGAAATGAAAAAAATGGGGGGAGGGGGGAAGACAAACCAAAACAGAACCCCCTGACCTCCTGCCCATGGTGGAGGGTCCAGCCAGTAGCAGAGGCCGGGGACCAGAGCTTGGAGGGTCTAGCTGGGCCGGCACTGAACCTGGCCCTCAGAGCTGTCCTCATCATCAGAGGCCCCTGCACCCCCACTGCTCAGGCCTGTGATCCGGTAGCCCATGTTGAGCAGCATCACCTCCAGTGGGTCGGCGTTCATGCGCCGCTGGTTGGCCTGGGAAGCACCCTCCATGTCCTCCACAACTCGGCCTGTGAGGTCTTCGCTCTGTGGGGAAGGCACAAATAGCACCGGGAGAGAGATGTGTGGGGAGGTTGGCAAACACACACACACACACACACACACACACACACACACAGATGGGACGGTATACGTAGAGGTGGCTGGACACACCAAGAGATGTACATGGGGCTGTACGTATACTCCTATGTAGATGCGGATGCCAGGGAACGCACATATGGGGATACGTACAGGACACATGCTCACCAGGATACAGATGTGAGGGGGACACGCCATGTGGGGTTATACATTTGGGGCCCATCTGGTAGTACACACTGGGAGGGGACACAATACACTGATATATATATGGAGGTGCACATGCTGGGATACACAGTGGGGGGGAGCATACCCCTATTGGGGTACATATCGGCGGGGCTCCATACAGGAAATGGTGGGGCTTATCACATGGGGTTATATATATGGGGGGGGGCGCATACATGGATATATGTGGGAGGACTCACACCAGGGTCTGTTGGGCACGCCTACTAGATACCCAGGGCAGGGGGAACACACAACACTCCGCATCCTACTCTTCTGTCATCACTCCCAACAACCCTTCCTTTATCCTTCTTTTCCTCTCCCCTCATGGGAGAGGCTTGTAGGGTTCTCTTTAAAATTCACAGTAAATTGCCTCTGTAATTAGATACACCACTTGACTTCTGTTTTGCTGGCTAGAAAGGGGAGGGAAGTGGGGTGGAGGGCAGGGGAGGCCTCAGGCCAGCCTGCCTGGCTACCCACCCTGGGAGTGGAGGGGACCACATCCTCCTAAGTGTCCCTGTGGACTGGACACTTCACAAGCATCACTTCTTTATCCTTAAAGCAACCTTTTGAGGTGGTGCTGTCATACCCATTCCAATGTACAGATAAAAACCTGGGCCAGAGATGGTTAAGTCCCTTAGGCAGTGAGTGAAGGGACCAGGATTCAAACTTAGGCTCACCAGGATTCCAAAGCCTGCATACTTCCCATGTAACCAAGGCACTGGCTTTTGTCTAGCTTCTGGGGGACACAACACAGTAGTATATGAGGTCCCTAGGGAGCCCCTGAGGGACTGTTCTCATGAGGTGCCACTGGGGCTGCTCTGGTTCCCTCCCAGCCTCCTGCACCCTGTCCTTGGTTACTGTTTCCTGTATGGGAGTCTCATCCTCTCAGCTTGCTCAGGGATGTGCCTCGAGAAGACAGGTGCCTACTCTTCCCCCTGGAACTGCCTACTGCATTTGGCACTCTAAGGAATTGATGGTTCCCACCTTGACACAGTGCTGGGCCCTCAGGTGGGAGTTCACTCATCCTAGCAGCTTCCATCTCTGAATGACTCATTTCCCTTCCTGATCCTCCCAGGCTCAGCCAGAGGCCTCGCACAGGGTCCAGCCCAACCTTTGTCCCTATCCAGTTTTGGCCATTTTCTCCACACCCTCACCTCTGGCCGGGGGTTCCAGAGCCGCACAACAGGGTCAATGCCGCTGGTGGCCAGGAAGCAGTAGCTGGGGTGTGGCTGTAGGCAGTTGACGATGGACTCGTCCCCTTGGAGCACGCGGACCAGGTTGGTGGTCTCCTTTTCCCAGATGAAGAAGGAGCCATCGTCAGAGCCACTGACGATGTACTGAGCGTTGCTGGCAGAGGGGCAAAGGGCAGGGAGGTCAGGTGGGGTACTGCCCTACAGCTTCAAGTAGAGGCTATACGGCTTAGGGCAAGGGGAGCAGGGAACTCTGGGGTCTTCACTTGACTCATAACTCCCACACACGGCAATCCTCTTCATACTGCAGAGCCTTAGTTGCTGTCCAGCTATAAGCTTAAGATGAGGGACTGCTTGGGTGTCTCCAAGATAACTCTCCCTCAACACATGTTATAAGCTCCCTGGGTGCGGGATCAATCTTGCATCTCTTTGATCTCTGGGAACACTCTTGTCTAAGCCTTCCCCAGCAGTCCTCGCTTCCCAGGTCCACAACCCCCTTACACACTACTGACACTTAGAGGGGATCTTGACGGAGAGACTCAAGGGTTTCACTTACCCAAAGAAAGTATACCATATACAAAGGAGGGTTGGGGGTGACGGGGTCTGAGACATGGGCTATGTCCCTCAGTACCAGGGGCACAGTTCTGAGAATACAAGTGTGCCAAGACTGCCAGCTTCTGAGGGCTCTGGCCTCATACCCCAGCAGAGGGAAGCTCCAAGCATCCACATCAAGACCAAGCTCTGGCACATGGAGACAGAGGGAGAGGAGGCAGGGGATAAAGGCACAGTCCAGACCCCATGCTGGATGCTCTATGGATTACCTCACAAATCCTCATTACGGCCCCATGAGTGAGGATGGCCGGTTTCATTTTATAGATGAAGAGCAGGCCCACAGAGGTGAAGCCATTTGGTCAAGGATACAGAGGCAGAACTGGGATTTGAGACTTTTCTGAAAGCATTATGCCCCCTCTCCACCCCCGCCCCAGTCTCCTGCTGCCAACCAGGCTGTGCCCTCCTCCTCTTCAGGGCCTCGGACCTGCCAAAGAAATTGGCCTCCTTGATATCCGTGGTGGTGTTGCAGTGGCCGCAGTAGCGGAACTGGTAGTCGTAGCTTCGCTCTCGCAGCACCATCTCATCCTCCGAGATGGAGTCCTTGCGGCTCGTACTGCGGAGGCGGACAGGGCCGCCGCCGCCACCACCGGCTCCCTTCTTCTCTTCTAGGGGCAGAGAGCAAGGAAAGGTGAGACCTGTCCTTCTTTTCCCTCTCCTACCTTGTCTCTACCCCTGGCCCTGTTTTCAGCTCAAGTGCTGACAATGTAGGGTGAACTGTCTCTACCCCTACCCTCGAAAGCTGGGAATGACTGTGAGGAAGAAGCATTTTTGGACGTAACCCTTGAGGATGTTCAAGAGGGGACCTCGGATGCTAGAAGCGCCTTTGCTCAGGTCCCAGAACAATATCTGGAAGCCCCAAGGATGCACAGGCCCACAGTCTGTTTCTGTGGAGATAAGAGGCAGGGAGGGGAAAGTGAAGCACCACTGAAAGACTTGAAGGGATAATTTTTCTAAGTAGACCCACAGCTCTGAAAGGAGTAAAGTCCAAGCCCTTCCTCACTGGAAGACGAGTTATAGATCCCAAATGAGGCACTGATCAGTTCAGTGCCTTGGGTAAAATCACAACAGTTTTCTCAGTGCCTTAAAAGTGCCTTGATTCTGCCTGCCTCAGAGCCTTTGCATGTGCTGGTTCCTAGGCCAGAAGTCTTTACCTCTCACATGTACACTTTTTATCAGCCCTCCCATGGTACTCATCACATTGTTTCTCCTTCATTGCTTGGTTCCTTTACTAGGGCTGTAAACTCCACGAATCCCATCTGACTTGTCCACAGCTGTACACCCACAACCCAGCACAGTGCCTAGCATGTGGTAGATGCTAGATAACTACTCAAACAATGCATCAGTCACGTGGTTAGTAAACTGCATAGGAGAGAGGTGAGGGTCCATGTCTGCCTCCAGTGAGTTTCACCACAAATACTCAGCTCACTCTCCAATGCTACTGAGTGGAGCTTGACAGGGCTTCAAATGAGCTCTGTGGAGGCGAGGCAGTGGGGTCAGGGAGGCTGTGCATTACCTTAGGTCACATGGTTACCACACGGCAGAGCTGCATGCGTGAGGCATTTCCACTGCCCTCCACTGCTGCCTCTGCTGCAAGCAGCCAAACTGGAAGGAGTATAACCCCCCACTGCTGCCTCTTACTCAGATGTCCAATGGAACAGCTAAGACCCTGTCTCTGTGAGCAGGTGAGAAGGCCCAGCTGGAGCTATGCGGACAGCCTGACTGGGCTCAGTTTCCTCCTGTCCTGAGTCCTAGGTATTAAGTCAGGTGCTTTAATCATACTATTGTTAATCCTCAAGAGAAACCCTAAATGGGAGGTGCTATCATCCCCCTTTGCAGATGGGGAAACTGAGTCTCAAAGAGACCAAGTGAGTGTCCCAACGTCACATGATTTCTGAATCAGCCTAAGAATCCAGGCCTCTCTAATCTCAGAACCATGTCTTCTCCAGCATGTCACACAGGACCTCAAAGTAACTGCAATCCCCCCTCAGTGCCCACTCACCACCATCATTTTTGGAGAAGAGGGCTGCCGTGATGTCGCGGCCCAATGCATCACAAGCGCTGCTGTGGGCCTGCTCCGGGAACTTCCCTTTGAAGTCATCCAGGCACTCCAGGGCCTCAGCCACGTACTTGAGCTCAAAGAGGCAGCGGGCCAGGCGGAAGTGTGCCTTCAGGTGGCACGGGTTTAGGGAGATGGCCTTGAGGCAGTCTCTCAGGGCATCGTAGTGGTCACCATCCCTGGGAAGGCAGGGGAGTGTGGCTTAGAGCTAGGACTGCGTGGCAAGCAAGGAGTCCACCCTGTCTCCTCTGAGGTGGGCCACCTCAGCCCACCTCTGACAGATCTCAGGGTGAGGGTGCTTGTAAACGAAAAGAACCCTGGCTCAGCCCAGACCCTGCTCCCCAGGAGACAGAGTATGTTAAAGAGATGAGTCAGGAACCCCGAAGTCTTGGTGGGGGATGGAGGGATGGTGTGCGCGCACCAGGGTGCGCGCATGTGTGAAAGAAAACCAGTGTCAGGCTGCCCTCTGCTGGGCACAGAGTGCAACTGAGGACTGGCTCACCCCAGGCCCCTGCAGCTCTGCAGCAGAAGGCCTGGCATCTTGCCCATTTCAGGCTCTCCAAGCCCTCCTTCTCTCTTCCTCCAACTACCTCCTCAAATCCCCCGGCTGGTCTTCAAAGCCCTGGCCAAGGCAGGGGGCCCTCAAGGACAGTTCGGCGGTCTGGGGAAGCCAGAAGTGCCAGGCTGGGGACTCAGGGTCTGACCAGCAGGCAGCAAGCCCTCAGCCAGACCCCCCTCTGTCCTGGCTGACTGATCCACAGCAGCTGTGGCCTCTACCTCCCGGGACTGAAGGATGGGGCCTGACAGACTGGCAGAGTCAGCTCTCTGGAAGCTGATGGTGAAGGGGGGGTGTGCACGCCAGGAACTCCAAATCATCCCCACTCACTCCTTCAACCTCCCAAAGCATGGATGAAGGGACGTGGGGATGGTTTTCAGTTTTCGGGGGAACAGCAAGAAGGGAGGGGTCTTAAGGAAGTCCCCTGTTCTCCCACCCTGTGCCAGAATATAGGATACTACTCCTCCAGTACCTCTCATCTGTTCCCACCTGTCATTTATAGATCCAGACAGGTCACAGGACTTCTCCTTTAATAGCCTTCCCGCCACCCCCCCCCGCCCCTTTTCCCTGCTGGGCTGAGATGGGCCTAGGACCCAACTGTGACAAGCAGCATTCCCCAGAACTGATGCTCTTTCCACCAAGGCACAGCTCACAACTCTCCTGCATAGGGTCAAAGCAGGCCCCACAGGGGAAATATCCTCCTGACCCTCCTCTCCTACAGCACTCAGAGCGAGCATCCAGCCCCTGCAAGAGCCAGGCTCGGATCGGGAACAAACAGCTCACCAGCATGGGAGCAGGCAGGGGACAGAGTGCTTTGAAGGCATGGCCTGTGTCAGAACGACTGGTTGTGATGAAGGAGCAGGCACTGTTTGGAAACCCAATTACCACCTGCAAAGTGCCCCTCAGAGCCCCTGGAGAGAGCCAGACAGAGACCAACGGGGAGCCAGAGGGTGACAGCTCCCACTGCATCCAGGAGCAGATGGCAGCCCTGGAGAGACTGGCCTGGGACAGAATGCGACATTCTGGGGTCACTGGCAGGCATGTGGGGATGGGGAGAGAGCAGGCTGGCCCTAGGGTCCACCCATCCACCAGACTCACTGCCAGATCAATCTCCCTGAATGGACAGCCCTCAGCACATCCCTCTCCTGCTCAGAACCCTTCAGTAGCTGCCCATCACCCCACTGAATCCAGGCCAAAACAGCCACCGCTCTGCATTCCAAGTCCTTCCCAGGCCGGCCCCAGGCTACCTCACAGACTCATCTCCTGCCAGTCCCTTCCAGAACCCTCTGCTCCAGCCAAATGGATTTGTTGTTCTACAAACAAGCTCTTCAGTCAGTCCCCCACCCCCACGCCTTTGTTCGCACCATCTCCCTGGGAATGTCCTTCCCCCATAATCCCCTCCTCCTTTTCACTTCCTTGTCTAAGTCTGCCCACACTTAAAGACCATCAGACACCTCACCTCATCTTCCTGACACTTCCCTGACCCCAGCTGAAGTGACTTAACTTTTCTTAGTGCTCACAGCCTTTTACCTGACCACGCAAAGACTCACTGCTTCCTGACTCTGACAATGAGAACCATGATCATGTCTTTGTCCTCTGTCCAGAAGCTGGGGACTCTGGAGCACAGGAACTCAAAGTGAAGAACTTTGTGTCCCTGGTATCTAGTGCATAAAAGGAGTTCAGAGAACATGTCAAGGGCTTTATCACCCTCTCTTAGAAAGAATGAAAGAGTGAAACAGCTCTCAGTCTAAAGCCTGGATGAGGACACTGCATATTCTACCCAGCTCTTGGGACAGAGAGGCCAAACACCTCAGGATGGCCCCCAAACCATCACCTCCTCAGTCAGGTTACCATCTGAGTCTTTGGCAAACTCTTGATGCCTGAGCTAAGGCCAATGGGGTAGCATCTTCCCAAACCCCCATCCACCATCCTGTTAACTTGGGTGGGTTTCTTAAGCTTCCCTCTCTGGCCTGCCTTGTTGCAGCCAGACGATGGCACACCAGCTGGCCTGTCTGTCTGGGCAGAGCCGACGGATGCCAGACGGAGCAGAAATGGCTGTGGGCCCAGCTCTATCCATCTCCAGTCCTGGCCCCGGCTGGGGGATGGGGCCTGCTTGCCTGCTGGTGCTGCAGGCAGAAGGGCTGGGAGCCCTGATGGTCTCCAAAGATAGCAGGTTCTTCAGGATATGGACCCCACCCCTTTATCACCAGCCACTATGACCCAACATGACCCACAGCCAGCTTCAGATCTCTGGTATCTTGTTTGTGCTTAGTCCAATGGTCTAAGAGCATAGAAAAGCAAGCCCCAAGGTCAAGGAGCTGCAGAGTCATTTCAGACAGATACCAACTGAATTCACCAAATGCCTCTTTCCTATGTAGCAAGAATTCCACTGCTCCTTCATAGTCCCAAATCAAGGCACAATTATCCAACAGTTGGGATTAATCAATCTCTCAAGTCCTACTTATCCAGTGGCCACATCACTTTATAACAAAACTCCATTACTTAACAAAACTATTTCACTGTGACCTTTCTTGGTGCTTGAGAATTCCTGACTTCCAGTCTGGAGGTGGGGAGAAGCAGCCTGAGACTAAGGAGCCCTAAGAGGCAGTGGGATGCCACTGCTACTTTCCCTGGAGCCCTCAGCAACTTGGCTCCATCAGGCCCCCTGCCTTCATCCCCCATCCTAAGGTCTGCTCACCACTTGCGCTTCATGTAGGCAGCAGCTCGGTTCCCGTAGAGCATGGCATTGTGAGGGGCCCTCTGCACGGCCTTGCTGTAAAGCTGAATGGCCTGGGTCCACTGCTGGCAGGCAAAGGCCTCGTTGGCTTGCTGTTTCACGCGCTCCAAGTATGGGGGCAGCTCTACCTGAGGGCTATGGGGAAGGAGAGCCAAGTTAGGCCAGCCAAAGAAGGTCAGAGCAGCCTCTCAGGAAGTCTGTAGCCTTGCCTGAGGGCCACCTGTTATTTTCTTGGTCCCTGGGATCTGTACTGTCATTTAGAAGAGGGGAGCACTTCCATCCTTGGCCTGGGTTACTGCAATAGGTAATGGGCAGAAGTCCCGATACTCTGAACCAGTGAAAAAACAAGAAGAACAGAAATGAAGCTGTCATGGACAGGTAAAAGGCAACTCTCTCTCTCTTTTTTAAAAGTAAACTCTAAGTAAACTCTATGCCCCTAACATGGGGCTCAAACTCATGACCCCAAGATCAAGAGCTGCATGCTCCACTGACTGTGCCAGCCAGGCACCCCAAAGGCGATTCAATTTGATTCTATTTATTAGAGAGAGTGCGAGTGTGTGTGAGCTTGCACGCTTGAGCGGGGAGTGGGCAGAGGGAGAAGGAGAGAATCTCAAGCCAACTTGTGCTGAGTGCGGAGTCTGACAGGGGGCTCAATTTCATGAGCCTGAGAGCATGACCTGAGCTGAAATCAAGAGCTGGATGCCTAACTGGTTGAGCCACCCAGGTGCTCCCCAAAGGCAATTTTTTTTTTTTTTTTAAGATTTTATTTATTTGACAGAGAAAGATCAGAAGTAGGCAGAGAGGCAGGCAGAGAGAGAGAGGGGGAAGCAGGCTCCTGGCTGAGCAGAGAGCCCGACGCGGGGCACGATCCCAGGACCCGGATATCATGACCTGAGCCGAAGGCAGAGGCTTAACCCACTGAGCCACCCAGGTGCCCCCCAAAGGCAATTCTTAATCAAACTCCTGGGCATGATAGTAGCTAACCAACCACTTCCACACTGAGTTGAACCCTGTGACCACCCAAGTTCCTCCCATGTATCTCTCTACAGAGACTTCTGTTTCTCTCAAAGTTTAGAGGCTTTGAACACCTCTATACCAAAGCCCAGCATTGGGCCTGGTAGTGAATAGAGGCCAAAAGATAGTATGGGACAAAGAAAAATATAATGGGGGAAGAACATCTATGTAGAACACCTTTAAGAGAGAGCTCGGTACTGAGACAGCTGATCCCTGGGTCCTGACCCAGCTACGGATACCAAGGGACTGGAGCTTCAGTCTGAGCGTGACTGGAATCCTACCAGGTAGGAGCAATATTGGAACCACTAGCCACATCCAGAAATACTCCATTACTCCATTATATCCTTTGCCCCAGTCCCCAGACTTGGAAGTATGTACCTGGATGGAAGGTTTACAAGACATGCTCTTCCCTCCGATTATATCCCTCCAATTATACTGTAAGGTACCATAAGGTGTAATTGGGCCTGGAAGAGCTGGATAAGTCAGACTGGCCTCACCTGACATGTCCCCTACTCTCCGGCAGCCGGAAGCCATTGCTATGAAGGTGCAGGCCATTGGACACGCCGTTGGATACACCATTGGTGGACATCTTGCCGTTCTGAACTTCTGGCAGGGATAGGGAGAAAGAACAGCAACAACTCAGGAGGAGTTCCCCATTGCTCCTCAGCAGCCCTCCAGCTTCCATCACAGGATCTGATGGTTCCACTGTGGGCCATCCTCCTGGGGTGAGACCCCTTCCCAGAAAGCAAGTTTTGACACAGGCAGGCAAGTGCATAAAGAAAAGCCTGTGTGCCCTCTGCTGGTTGGAGAGGGACACAGCTTCAACTTGGCACTACCCTTAGTGGGATGTGGGGGGATGTGGGGCGGCGGGGTGTGTGGGGGTGGGGGCGGAGAACGGGACTTGTAGAGGTGCCTAAATCAACTGCAGGCCCCAGGAAAGAGTCAGTGAGGAGACTGACCCAGGATGAGAAAGGAAGGGCAACTACTTGAGGTCCTCAAGAGACAAAGCCACGGAAAGTGCTTTTTCAGAGGGAAGGTATCTCTGACCTACTGTTCTCTTCCTTCTTACTGTACACAGAGCGTTCTTTCAGAGAATCTAGTCCTTTTGAGGCAAAGCCACAGCACAAGGGAAGGGGCAGCTTTCTCGGCAGAAGTGGCAAATGCTCAAGCTCCCCAGCAGAGATAACCCTACCCCAAGAGAGAACTTACCCCCTGAGGAGTGGCATTTTCTAGGCAAGAGAAAGGTGTACGGCCGCTGCTTGTAAGTCAGGTCAAACAAATAGACCTAGAGTGGAAGGGTCAACAAAAGAGACGGAGGCTGTGAGGTAAGAAAGTGGCGGGCTAGAAGCAAGGCCTTGGTGGCTTGATGGCTCTCCTGAACACGGTGAGTATTGAGTAGGGAGCCATCCAGCAAGGCCAGGAGGCGTTCTACAGAACAAACCTCAGACAGGAACATCTTCCCAGTTCCCAGTCCCTAGGGTGAGTCCCTAGGTGCTTAAAACACCACCATTAATTAGAATCACGTGTTTAAGTTGGAAAGGTCCTCAGAGGTCACAAAGCCAAATTTCTCATTTTATAGATGGAAAAACTGAAACCTCAGAGAAGGGAAGCAATTTGCCCAAAGCATCACTGCTACTTACTTCTCTCAGTGAACATAAAATTATCTATTATTATTTAACGTTTTTTCAATTCTTACTTTGCTTTAGGAACTCGGCTAAATGTTTTATATGACTTACCTCATTTCATCCTAGAAACCACCTCATAAAGAGGTACTATTATTTTTTTAGTTTATTGCTTTTAGTTATCTCTATACCCAACACAGGACTCTGAACTCACGGCCCCAGGGATCAAGAGTTGCATGCTCTTCTGACAGAGTCAGCCAGGTGCCCCAAGAAGTACTATTATTATCACCCCCTTGACAGACAAAGAAATAAAGGCTGAGCCTTATTTCTTTGGCCACATTTCTTATTTCTTTGGCCTTATTCTTATTCTTTTTTTTTTGGCCTTATTCTTATTTCTTTGGCCTTATTTCTTTATGGCCACAGCCATAAAAGTAGTACGTGGCACAGCCAAGACCCAAAACCAAGTCCATCTGGCTCTAAGCCACTCTGCTACACTGCCTCACTATTCATCCTAATGCTACCTTCAGGCCAGGTGATGGCTCAGCAATCTGAAGCCAGGACCAGTTCTCCATCCCAGTTCTCTGGAACATAATCAGTCTTGCCTTGTTCATCAACTGCTTCACCTGCCCTGTCTCCAGTCAGCCTGGGCTGGATCATATTTCACCTTTGTCTCCTTCATGTTTATAATAATGCTAGTCCCAGAGTAAGTGCTCAGTGAGTGTTTGCAGAATAAATGGATTTAAGCAAGGCTTACTAAATATCCTGACTGAGAACACGCAGAGAAGGGTTAGTAGCCTGCCATTACCAAGGAACACTCCTACAGCCCGACTCTGAGCCCCAGGGTTTCCTTCTAGGAAAATGGAGGATGAGGAAACCGAGGCTCAGAAGAATGAAGACCCTCACACTTCAAACTCCCAGTACACAGAAGGCCAGCATTTGAAGACCAGACCATCAGTTCTAAAGCTTCAGAAAAAGCCAAAGCCAGGGCACCTCTCTGGGAATTCCAGTGATGCCAGGTTGCTCTTACATTTCACTATAAAGTAACTTACAATAAGGCTGCTGCTTGTCTGCCTCATGGCAGTGGAAGTGAAGTGTTAAGCCCTGGCTGCGGACTGTGGGGTGAAGGGAGGCAAAGCTACCTTCAGCAGCCATACATACCTGCTCCCCTCCCATGTTGACCAGCAGCTCTGTGCCATTGGGGCTGAAGGTCACATAGGTGGCAACCAACACTCTCAGACGGTTGTTGTAATCAGGCAGCTTCACGGGCAGGTGACCTGTGGGGAGCAGCTCAGTTACCCTAATGTGAAGCTCCCCATCTTCCCCCAGAGGGGAAGGGAGTTGTGTGAAGTCAATCATATCAATAATGGTAGCAATTACCTTCATCATAAAAGCAGCTGCAAGTGTTGAGCACTCACTATATGCACTAGGTTAACTGCTTTCTATATTTTATTTCATTTCATCATTACAATGCCATTTTATGGAAAAGGAATTAAGACTCATCAAGGGTAAATACTTTGCCAAAGGTCACAGGATGGCTGGTCAGTGGCAGTCAGGATTAAAGCCCACATCTGCCTTACTCTAAGACGCTTTCTCTTGACCACCATGCCATGCTATCTCCTTGCACCACCCCAGACAGAGTCAGCACCCAGCCAAGAATGTGGGGCCAGAGCTTGACTGAGCCCTACCTGCTACGTAATACTGGGCGGCACCATCCGGAAGGGGCTTCTGCCGGTCACAGAAGGTGTGGACACCTGCCGAAGGGCTCTGCTTCATGCTCTTCCTGGTGGGAAGGCAAACCATATAGGTTATAACCCCTAGCACGACCCTTGGCTAGTCGAGATCACACTCCCTAGAGGAAAACCTAAATTTTTACCTCTGAAAGGAGATACCTTTCTTCCTTATCTGAGCAACCCCAAAGTTTCACCAACTAGACACCCAGGGCCATACACATTACAGTGCTTTACAAGTAGGTCCTATCCATTGTCTTGGTCCTCATGACCACCCTATTATTCTCATTTTACAGATGATGGAGTTAAGCTTCAAGGTCCACTCCACGTCATGTAGTGTATGAGGAGCAGCAGTGGTCACCCAAACCCACAAATGAAAGTCTAGCAGGCCAGAGACCCCTTTGCCTGTCCCAGGAATTGAATGAAAACCCAGGCTGGCAGAGCTGCTCAGGTCTGGGACTTAGGTGGAGGTTCTGAGTATATTATACATTTGTTTAAAAAATAATAAAATAAAATGTACAAAAAAGAATTACATGTATAAGATTATAACTCTGCACAAATACTCATAGTAAGAGAACAACCAGAAAATATTATACACAGTGATTTGTTTCAGATGGTGGATTATGGGTAGTTTTTTCATTATATTTTCCGTATTTTACAAAATAAACGTGGATTACATTAAAAAAAAATCACAAGAATTAAAAAAACCCATCTCAAAAAGAAGAGGGCATGGCAATGAAGGGAAGGGGCAGCAGGTTCCCAGGGACCTGGCCATGGGAGGCCGAGCTATTCATACCTGTGGTTATGAATCATGCGAATGTCATAGAGCCTCACAAAGGGCCCACTGGCCCCTACTGCCAGGCAGTTGTTGTCCTGGGGGTTGACGGTGAGGCACTTGGCCTCCACCAGCTGGCCACAGTACTCTGTCAGGTCAATCAGCACCTCCGAGTGTTTGCTGTTCTCCCGAAGGTCATACTGGCTGTGAGAGAGGACAGTGTTAGGGGATGGGGGTTGGGTCCTCCTGTGAGGCAGGGGAGAAGCTAAGGCCTTGTTATACAAAGGGACTGGGAGCAGTTCTGACCTGTTCCTAAATAATAAGAATGTCAAAAACCACTCCTATTTTTTTTTTTTTGAAAGATTTTATTTTTAAGTAATCTCTACACCCAGTGTGGGGCTTGAACTCAGGACCCTGAGATCAAGAGTAGCATGCTCCTCTGACTTAGCCAGCCAGGTGCCCTGAAAAACCATTCCCATTTCTCGAGTGGTCACAATGGGCCAGGCACCTGAAATAGGCTTCTCTACAATCTATTTTATTCTTTATGTAACTATTTACGGTAAATACTACTGTAATGTTTTTTGTCTTTTACAGGTGTCAGTGATATTACTATTAAGTACTATTACTACTGATTACTAAAAATGAGAAACTGCTTTGTGTCCACTACTATCTGTAAATGTTGTTCATGGATTATTTAATTAAATCCTCATGCCATTCCCAGCTGCCATTAGAACACTGAGGCTGAAGGCAGCTAAACAGCCTGTCTGGGACAACACTGCCAGTAAATGTGAAGCTGGGATAGTGCAGAGCTGGGGAGACAGCCTTTAACCACCTGGCTCCGCTCCTTAACTCCACTTTTAATCTAATTTCTTACAGGAAACGAAGAAGTATGGAGGTGACTGAAAGGAGAATCTAGAGGTCACCTAAGAGCAATCTAGAAACACTTAGCATCAAGACAAGCCTGAGTTCCACTCAGGAGGTTAAAGGTCATGTCAGACATCCTCGGCAGCAGCACCCCCCTCAATGCAGTTTGGAGGACTGCTGTGCTGCCGCTACACAGGCACAGAGAATGGGGAGGTTGTGCCCCGTGTCCTCACCCACCTCCTGCCTAGACACTGGCAATAATCTCCACCCTGTCCGCCTCACCTTTCTATGCCGACCTCATCAGATTGCTCTTCCTAAGATACTGTTTTTGTTACATCACTCTCCTGCTCAAAAACCTGAGGAGATTCCTCAATACTTCTAGCTTACTGTTAGTAAACATTGACCAAACTCATCAGTCTGGTTTCTAAGACCCAATTTCAAACTAACATCATTCCTCAGCTTTCTAACTGCGCCAATGACAACTATCCCCCATGTGGCTATCTTACCCCTGCCTCCATGAACTCTGCTAAAGTTGGGGAGTCCACTCAGCTATTCCTTGCCCATCCAAATCCTGCCTATTCTGCAAGGTCCAGTGTATGCTCACCTTCTGCTAGGGCACCTTCCCTGACTGTACCTTTGCCTAAGTGCCACTCAGGCTCCAACCCTAGGTGCTTAGCCTCTCCCTGCTGCCCTGGGATAGTCTGGTTAGTCAGAGTCAACAAGGGTAACACGGAATTGTACCTGCCACTGACCAAAGTGCTTTTTGTCTTCCAAGTACTCTCCTAAGGTTTTATAGGCACTATCTTGATTTTAATGCTCAGGCCAACAAGGGAGATATTATGATAATTTCCATTATAGATGATGAAACTGAGATTCAGGGGTAAAGTGACTTGCCCTAATACTGAGTGACAGAGGTAGGACTTGATCCCAGGTCTGTCTGACATCAGTGCCCTGTTTCTAACTGCTGTTTTATAGTTCATGCGATCTAGATCTCTCCTCTTTTGTAATGGGGAAGAGGGTATAAGGTCCTACAAGATCTCAAGGGAGACATTAAATCAGGTTGGAGAGATAAGGAAAAAGTTCTAAAGTCACCTCTGAAGAAAGGAGTTAAAGGGCAATGAGACCATTTTAGGATGAAGGAAAGTAGAGGCAAAGTTGTCATAACCTAGGCCACTGGCAAGGGGGAAAGCCCACGTGACCATTTCTGGCTGGCTATCCCCTTCTCACACATATGCCCACTGATCAACTCTTTGAGAGAATGTATCAAGCACCTCTACGTGCTAGGCACAGTGCTGGGCTCCAGGAACACAACCAGGGATGAGAGAGAGATGGAGATGCTCTGGCAGCTCACTGTTCAGTGAGTGATACAGACAAAAAGATAAACCAATGAGTAAATAAAATAAAAGAACTACAGATAGTGATTGGAGTTAGGATACAATTAGTGTGCTGAGACAGAATGATTGCGGGGGGGAAGGGTCCTACTTCAGATAGGATAGAAAAGGTACTTCTGAGGAGGTGATCCTTAAGGTGATCTCAGGGTGAGGAAGAGTCAAATATGGAAAGAACTGGGGACAGAGAAAACCAGGTGGAGGGAACACCAAGTGTGAAAGCCCAGAGGATGCTGACTCTGCATTGGTGACAGCAGGCCTGCAGACCCGCATGTAGTGTAGGAGAACAGGACAAGCAATGTTCCCAGTTTTATGTTCACAGAAAAGTGCCCTGGGTAGACAAAGGAGGCTGAACTCTGCTGACAGGAAGGAACCAGGCCTGTGGAAGGAAGCGGTTGGGGCGGATGGGATGGGGGAGCAAACATGCAGGGGGAGCAGGGGAGGCACAGGCCCCATTCCATGCCTCAGGCCCTTACCGGATAAGCCCGTCCTCAGCAGCACTCCAGAATGTGTTGGGCCACATGGGCGCTGTGGCGATGCGTTTCACCCGGTTTGTATGGTCTCCAAACATGTGGATCGTTTCCTTTACTGTCAGGTCGTGGACATGCACTTTGGAGTCGGCTGCCCCCGTGATCAAGATGCGGTCCCCAGCATGAGGCAGGAACTGCTCCAGAGAGATCGAAGAAGAGATTGGCAGGCAGTATGGGTCGGGCTGGCCAGGAAAGAAGACTAGCCTGGATGTTAGTACCCTCTTTCCTTCATTTCGGGTAAGAAAATTAGCCCATCCAAGACAGTCCACTAAGGAAACTGCATCAAGCATCAGCCTACAGGCTCAAAGGTAAAAATTGGGACATACGCCTTTACTCTGGTAGAGTAGTCCTGACTTATGCCAAACTGAACTACTTAAGAAAGCCTTTTCCTCTGACCCTTCCCCAGGTAAGAGCTGAGCAGGCGACAGTCACAGTTGTCACCATTTACGAAGTATTTACCACGTGCTAGACACCTGGGCAGGTTCCTTATCTTACCGATATTTTAAATAACCCACTTAAAATTGAGGTTCAGCACTGAGTTAACTCAAGTTTGTCTGATTCTCATGTGAATACTGCCTCATGAGGACCATTTGATAACCTGAGGATTACATAACAAAGTAGGTTTAAAATGAAAAGGACTTCCAGTGTTTTAAGAAGAAAGTAGTATTTTAAGTTGGGTTCAAATATTTCTGGAGAACAATCTGGCAATAGGTAACAAAGTAAAAGATGTTTCTTTTTTTTTTTTTTTTTTTATAATTTTTTTTTAAGATTTTATTTATTTATTTGTCAGAGAGAGAGGGAGAGAGAGTGAGCAAGCACAGGCAGACAGAGTGGCAGGCAGAGGCAGAGGGAGAAGCAGGCTCCCCGCCGAGCAAGGAGCCCGATGTGGGACTCGATCCCAGGACGCTGGGATCATGACCGCTGAAGGCAGCTGCTTAACCAACTGAGCCACCCAGGCGTCCCGTAAAAGATGTTTCTATCTTTTAATCCTACAATTCCACTCTTGAGAAATTTCTATTAGGAAAAAGGGACCTGTGCAAAAATGCTCAGAGCAGCACTCCTCGTAATGACAAATACTGGAAATGGCTCAAATGTTGGGCCCTGGGGAAGGGTTAAGCATCAGGAGGAAACATCTCCCTGCAGCTGTCACAAATAATGAGAACCCTGCCATTCAGATGAAGTTGAGAATAAAATATTCCAGATGACATGTGGTAAGAACAAAACAGCCATAAATATAGCTTTGAACAGTAATCTTTAAAAGGCGTGCGGTTCTATCACCTAGCTTTGAGGAAGAAAAATATTTGGGTATGGCGTTAGTTGACTTTTTCTCTTCTTTCTTGAGTTAAAAAAATTTAATTATCTTCTTTCTTAACTGAAAAGTTCCTCCCAAACCACAAGGCTGAACCGGTGCTGGGGTTGGGGCATTAGTCTGCATTTAAAGAGCTCTAGTTCTACTTGACTTAATTGTTCAGGAAAGAGCAACAATTCACTCTTTCCACACACCACTGTCTAAGGGCTCACCAGAACAAGGGCTGGATAAAACAGACGGAATTCCGTCATTTTTAGGGGCAACCAGTAGTCTTTAATCCTGTCTGGAAACAGCATGTACTTCAGGCAGAACAGAAGAGGGAGCTCGTGGGGCCTAGTGCCACACTAACGCACTGTAGTTGCCACCAGGGGGAGCTTTTGGGTCAAATAAAAATACCTGTATTGTTACTACCGAAAGAGAGAAGAATCCTTTTCTACACTTTCACAGGAGACTGAGGGTCTGTGAATTTAATTTTGGGCCTTGCCCCAAATCTCACTATTAGTTTGAAGACTACTGTCAAATTCTGGTTTTTGAACTCAACGTTTTGTGCTCTACGATGCCAAAGCTGATGGCGAAGGTCCCATTCCCAGATCCCACCCCACAGATTCAAACTGAACCTAATAACAATTTTCAGGGGGCAGAAAACAGTATGTTTGCCATGCAAGAAGTGAACCAGCATTGTTCTGTTTCTAAAAACTGCAGAAAATTATCTAGGACTGGTCTCTGGAATAGGAGGTGAAAATGAGAACTTGGGAAGGGGGCAGGGTTTAGGGAAATAAGTAGGTTCTCAGCTCTCAAATCTACCTTCTTCTTCATGTATCTTTTAATTCTTCTTGATACTAATTAGTAAAATATTTCTCAGATTAGTGAGGCTTTCCAAAGGACAGCCTCTCTCACATACATCCATTACAGAATTTCAGGGCTAGAAAGGTCCTTAAAGGTCATTTCCTCCAACCTTAAACCTGTCAGGTAAGTTCCCATTGTAGAGAGTACCTCAGTGCTTGGACATTTACAACCTTCCCAAAGGGCCCATTCTGCCTTTTCCAAATTGCTCTAAGCGCTAGACCTGTCTTTCCATCAGGCTCACATTTGCTTCTGTGGACTTAGAGCCAATAATCCCACGTCTGTTTTCTGAGATCAAAAGGCAGAAACTTCACGTCATTTCCACTTACAGGGCTTCAGAGGTATGAAGACATTTTTAAGTCCCGTTCCCACCTCTCCTTAGCTCATTTTCACCAACCACTCTGTAGTTCGAATGTAGAATAGCTAAAAGTACCTATGCCAGGTGCCTTTTTACAATCAAATCATTGAACTATAATACTAAGCCTATGGAGTGCTGCTTCCCTTTTAAAATTAAAGGCCTATTTATTCATTTACTCATGAATCCAGGGGATTTTCCTAAGCTACTTTGTATTTACAGATGAGTATAGGGGCTCAGAGAGGTCAGGTGACTTGCCTAGGTCACACAGCTTCTAAGAGGCAGATAAGGGGGTCAAACATAGGTTTTCCTGCTATCTAAGTTCATGCTTGGAACCATACCACCCACCATCACCACTCAAATAAATATAAATTCACCTGGAGCTAGCCTTGTGGCTCTAAGTGAGGAAGCAGAACATGGAAAAGAGATGAGGTTTCAGGAATCACAGTCAGATGCTCAGATCACAAAGGTGTCTCTGACTCCAGGGGGTATGTGGAACCCAAATGGGCAAATACAACCATGTGCACAGCCCAGTCATGCCTCTTACTTGCTCTGTGCCTTATCCTGCTCACCTTGACAGAGAAGATATTTGCCGTGTGTCCCGTGTGCATGGAGAGCAGCTTCTTGTGGTGCAGCGGGTCCCACACAATCGTGTGCTGGTCATCGGAACCAGAGGCCAGCAAACTGCAAGCAGAACGAAGGTTTCTGACCTCTCTTCAAGTTCCCAGGCCCTACTCCCCTACCCCACCTCCCCTGTTCATAAGGAATGAAGCCACAGAGAGTGTGACCGACGAACAGGAGATATCATGGAATTCAAAGTTATCTTGTAAACATTAGTTGAGTCTCTTCTATTTTGTCCTAAGGATTTCTCATTATTCCTTAAAGGCATTAGATTATAAAAAACAAACAAACAAACAAACAGGGTTTGGGTGGTCATCCAATTCATTGTTCAACTGTGTGTTGATAGTGATGGACTAAACTTAAGTACACAGAAAAGAACAGCAGTCTCTTTTCCTTAGATCTACTAAGGAGGAGGAAAGTCCCTTCTCCCAGCCTCCCCACTCCTGTCCCCAGCACCTTCTCAGATGCTCTAGCTCATACTCACTCTCCTTTCTCATTCCACTCCAGACAGTTGACACATCCTGAGTGACCCTGGGGGAGCAAATGGAAAGGGACAAGAAGAGAGCCAGTTAGAGATTCTCTTGGGAAACGAAACACCAAGAAGTAGAACTAAACAGGTAAACTGGCCTTTCCATCATTAGTGTTTTGCTGGTGCATGTGAATGACGAGAATTGAATTAAATTGCCTAGTATCTTACAATATATAAAGTATTTTCATAATCATGATCTCGCTTAATAATGAACACCTCAGCCTGTTGTTTTTTTTTTTTTTTAATTTTTTTTAATTTTTTTTTATTTTGTCAGAGAGGGAGAGAGAGAGTGCGAGCACAAGCAGAGTGGCAGGCAGAGGCAGAGGGAGAAGCAGGCTCCCTGCTGAGCAAGGAGCCCAATGTGGGACTCGATCCCAGGACACCGGGATCATGACCTGAGCCGAAGGCAGCCACCCAACCAACTGAGCCACCCAGGCGTCCCTGTTGTTTTTTTTTTTTAAGACTTTATTTATTTGAGAGAGAGATTGAGAGAGCACAAGCAGGGGGAGCAGCAAAGGGAGAGGGAGAAGCAGGCTCCTCGCTGAGCAGAGAGCATGATGCAGGGCTCGATCCCAGGACTGTGAGGATCACAACCTGAGCCAAAAGCAGATGCTTAACTGCCTGAGCCACCCAGGAGCCCCCACCTGAGCCTTTTAAATAAAGCCACGTTTCATTGATCCTATTTTGCAGAAAAGTAAACTAAAGTTCAGACCAAAGTAAGCCACAGAAGTGAGATCCAAACAAACTTCTGCTCCTACCACTAAAATGGACATGTCCCTTTCCAGGGACATCCCCCTCAGCCACAGAAAATTTGCCCAGAGGAATACCTGACCCAAAGGCAGCCAATTAATTAGAAGGTTGATCTTTCGTCCATTCGGCATATAATTTAATTTGTCAGGCACCCACCGCGTATCAGGTACTGTTTGACACTGGGGATACAGCAGTATACAAAACAAAGTCCCTGATCTCTGGAGCTTACTTCAAGTAGGTGGAGCCTGGTATAGTAAGGTTAATTGGGACAGAGTCTTGAGCTTTGGGGGTCTGAATTGAGAAACATGGAGAGAGAGGCAGTTAGTAACAGACACTGAAGGCGAAAGCATCTACAGAGAGGAATCATGGTAAAGCCAGAGCAATGAGGAAAGAAAACCCATGAAAAGCAGAAGGTATCAAGTGGCAGAAGTGAGTCTTACATGAGAGAAGGAAGGAACAAGTCACCAGGCATTCCTATATACTATTGTCTGTTCTCCCACCCTCCTTCATTCCTAATGGTACCTAGATTTTCATTTACTTAATTCCCTGTTCCAAATAAGACCATGTGTTTCAGCGAGTATAAACCCACTGTCCTTGCCATACTGATAGGTTTAACAACTTAGGCCTTAGCCAAATTGGAGATGGCATTCACCTGGGCACAGGGATTGGCTCAGAAGTAAGCCTGTGACCCCCAATCAAATGCCAGGGACACAGCTGCTGGGAGGATTCTGAAAAAGGCATTTCCTCATTCTCAGAAGAATCTATGAGAGATGCCTTTCTTCTTCGGATGCTGGGTGTATAGCTGGACACTTGGAATTGCCACACAAGGGAAGCCAGCCTGAGAGTGACGTCAACACAGAGAAGACAGCCCAGCCAAAGGGAATCACACAAAAATAGAGCAAGAGTGACTGACCAGAGTAACCAATACTGATGCCTACTCTACTTCTGGACTTTCAGTTAAATGAGACACTCAGTTCATTATTAAGGTCTTCTGACTTGGGTTGCTACTTGTAGCCCAACGCATGCCAACTGGTAGTTCCAGCTCAGCTCCCAGTTTATGGATACTTCCTTCAAGATGCCTTTCCTGTCCTGTAAATTTGGGAAGGAGATATACTCTTCCTTGTGGGCTCCTCCTGTCACACTGGACTATGGCTCTGTGTTGACATGATTTTTTTTTTTAAAGATTTCATTTCTTGGGCGCCTGGGTGGCTCAGTGGGTTAAAGCCTCTGCCTTTAGCTCAGGTCATGATCCCAGGGTCCTGGGATGAAGCCCCACATTGGGCTCCCTGCTCAGTGGGGAGCCTGCTTCCCTCTCTCTCTCTCTGTCTGCCTCTCTGCCTACTTGTGATCTCTGTCTGTCAAATAAATAAATAAAATGAAATAAAATAAAAAGATTTTATTTCTTTATTTGAGAGAGAGCATGAGAGTGGAGAGGGTCAGAGGGAGAAGCAGGCTCCCTGCTGAGCAGGGAGCCCGATGCAGGACTTGATCCTGACACTCCAGGATCATGACCTGAGCTGAAGGCAGTCGCCCAAACAACTGAACCATCCAGGAGCCCTCTCTGTTGACATGAATGTCTGCTTCACTAGACTGAGCCTGAGAAAGCAGGCTTTGTGTCTTGTATTCATCGTATCCCCAAGGCCAGATACAGAGCCTGGAACATTATCTGTTGCCTGAATGAACAAATGAGTCCAGTGGGACAAGCAGGAATGATCGAGAAATATGAACAAATCTAATTCCCAACTATCTGGTTAGGCTCATTTTATTTTTTAAGATTTTATTTATTTGAAGGAGAGAGAGAGTGTGCACCCACAAGCAGGGGGAGGAGCAGGGGCTGAGAGAGAACCAGACTCCTTGCTGAGCAGGGAGACCAATATGGGGCTTGATCCCAGGACCTTGAGATCATGACCTGAGTCAAAGGCAGAGGCTTAACTGACTGCGCTACCCAGGTGTGCCCCCAACTATCTGGTTAGAAACGCTTTTCTTCTGCCTTCTCCTTCCCTCTTACCCTTTGCCCTATAAAGATTCTCATCTGGGTTGAACCACATTTCTTT
>PISX010001605.1:148390-189821 GCA_004024625.1 Mellivora capensis | reverse complement strand
ACCCTGGGATCATGACCCGAGTCAAAGGCAGATGCTTAACCAAGTGAGCCACTCAGGAGCCCCCCAGAGCAATCTTTTTTTTTTTTTTTTTAAGATTTTATTTATTTATTTGAGAGAGAGGCAGTGAGAGAGCATGAGTGAGGAGAAGGTCAGAGGGAGAAGCCGACTTCCCGTGGAGTTGGGAGCCCGATGCGGGACTCGATCCCGGGTCTCCGGGATCATGACCTGAGCTGAAGGCAGTCGTCCAACCAACTGAGCCACCCAGGCATCCCCAGAGCAATCTTTTTAAGACAAATCCCATCACTTCTCTGCTAACCGCCCACCCGCGGTGTCTTCCTATTGCACTTAAAAAAAAAAAAAATTCCAAAATCCTCCTGCAGCTTTAAGGCCCTAGGGGATCCTCACCTCTTCCCACTCTCCGCTTACTCACT
The DNA here is from genome assembly GCA_004024625.1 of Mellivora capensis. Lineage (NCBI taxonomy): Eukaryota > Metazoa > Chordata > Mammalia > Carnivora > Mustelidae > Mellivora > Mellivora capensis. Next base: position 189,390 of record PISX010001605.1, on the reverse strand, counting down.
GGGCTCCAACCACCGGCCTCCTTGCTTGTTCCCCTCGCAGGACCTTGGCCAGACCTGTTCCGTCCCCGTGGAACACTCTTCCCCCAGAACTGCCCCCGGCTGGCTCTCCTTGCTCCCTGAAGTAGCTCCACCGACTTTTCTACTCATTGTTGCCTCCCACCCTCAACTGCTCCCTGTTCGTAACTGGTTCGATGTTGCTCGCAGCACTTACCCTTCTTGGAAACTATCTCTTAACGGTTTGCTAGTTTGCTTCCTGTCTGTCCCCTCACCCAAATGTGAGCCCCCTAGAGGCAGAGGTCATCCTCCCTGTGCACCTTCTACCTGCACAAGGTAGTGAGTACATACGTACTCTAGTGAGTACGTGCTCAATAAATTCTTGTGGAATGAATGGGATAATATAGGATACATAACATCAGGGTATGGGCCCCGACATGGCATGCAAAAGGCTTTCCAGAAGAACCAAGTTTAGGCTGATACTAGAGGGCCTGTAGGAGTTGGCCAGAAAGACCAGTTCAGGCAGACGGAAGCAAAAAAAGGGGGGGGCACCTTGGTGGCTCAGTGGGTTAAGCCTCTGCCTTTAGCTCAGGTCATGATCTCAGGGTCCTGAGATCGAGCCCTGCATCAGGCTCTCTGCTCAGTAGGGAACCTGTTTACCCCTCCCTCTCTGCCTACTTGTGATCTCTGTCAAATAATAAAATCTTTAAAAAAAAAAAAAAAGGATGTGGGACGGTCCTAAAGCATGGAATGTTCAGGAAACTGTACCTTGTCCAGACTGGCTTGAGCAGGAGATTAGAGGGGAAGGGAGGTAAGGGAGGGAAGAGGAGTTGTAAAAGGCCCATGTGGGGCCTCTGTGCTCCCAGTGGGCAGTCCCTGTAGGGTGCTAACCACAGACATTTAGAAAGGGTGGCTGTAGGCAGAACGGTTTCCAGGGAGAACACTTGCGGGGCAGGTCTCTGGAAGACCCCATAGGCCCCGTGAGTGGTGCTGGTGCCCTGAGCCAGGCAGGAAGGAAAGAGCTGACCACGTGCAGGAGGCGGGTGAGGTGATGGAATGGACTGAGAGAGGGGCTTGTCTGCCATCAGGGACACCCAGCTCTCCAGCTTGAGGGACAGGGAGGCTGAGGTGCCGTTCTCTAGACTGAGGAGGCCATGGGGGGGAGCATGTTTTGGGGGGAAAGTTGGGGTTCTGTTTTGAACAGGTGGAATCTTGGGACACATGGCTGGGTCAGCCTGTAGAGCATGTGACTCTTGATCTCAGGGTTGTGAGGTTGAGCCCTGCACTGGGTGTAGAGTTTACTTAAAAAACAAAAACAAGGGGCACCTGGGTGGCTCGGTGGGTTAAGCCGCTGCCTGCGGCTCAGGTCATGATCCCAGGATCCTGGGATCGAGCCCCACATTGGGCTCTCTTCTCAGCAGGGAGCCTGCTTCCCCCTCTCTCTCTGCCTGCCTCTCTGCCTACTTGTGATCTCTCTCTATCTATTAAATAAATAAAAATCTTTAAAAAAAAAAAAACAAAAACAAAGTGGAGACACATGTGGGTTTTCCAGAAAGACAGAGTGGCCCATGTGGTCAGCTGCCAAAATGAGCCCTCTTGGATGAGGAGGCAATGTCCGTTGAGGGGAGTGACCGCAGGACCCTGGTCTTGGCAGAGCAGTTTGGCCAGAGCAGCCACGACGGGATGAGGAAGAAAGACCTGGAGCAAAGCGCAGATCCCCGTGCCAGAGGTTCGGAGGGAGAGAGAGAGAGAGAAGGCTGTGGCTGGGGGCCTGTGGGTGAGGAGGGGGTGTGTCTTCCGTTGTACCGGGCAGTGAGAGCTGAGGCAGACTTGGGGGCAGGGGATGGAGAGTTGGAGGCTGGGAATGAGAGCTCTCAGGTGAGGGGGCTTCTCTTTTCTCGGAAAAGTGGCAGAGATCCTTGCTGGAGTGCAGGCTTCAGAAGCTGTGAGGTCCCGCACAGGAGGCAGGGCAGGAGCACATGGAAACTGGCCCATTGGGCCGGGCGAGAGTCCAGCTGAGAGTGGAAATCCTGGGTCTATAGTAGCCACACTGTGCCAAAAAGCAAGATGGTTACAGGGTTTTCCCAGGCAGGGATGATGGGGGAACTCACAGGCAAGGGAGTCAGTGACAGGATGGGTCCCTGGATGGACCGCGGAAGGAGGAAGGGGACAGTGGGAGGCATCAGTGCACTCAGAGGAGAAGGAGGAGAAAGAGGACTTGAGGTCAAAGAAGAATTTGGGAGCCCCTGTGACCAGTAGGGTGGTCCGAGGCTCTGGGATGACTACAGGACAGGTCAGGTGGGGCAAACCCAGCTTGGCTTTAGAAATGGAACCCCCATTCTGGGGCTGGGAGTGCCTTCTGACCAGAGGCCCCCATGCAAGGGAGGAGACTCTTCCATGAGGCCTCAGACCTTTCATTGCAGGGCCACTGGCTGCCGAAGCTTTGACTGGGACCCGCTGTAAGTTTGGGAGACACCCTGAAGACCAGGACTCCCGGGTTCGATGCCCCTACAAGGCTGCCCGGTAACCAGGCAAGTTCATCCCTTGCTGGTTCCCCACCCTTCCCCTGCCAGCAAAGATAGGGTGCACAGGCTTAGCCCTCTTCCCTGATCCTGGGAAGAGCCTGAACGGAGACCCAAAGATGATATAGAAAAGTAGCCCCCCCCCCCCCCCCCCGCGGCGCTGCCCCAACCCCTCCACGCTGCCCATGGGTTGGGGGTGAATGGAAGGGGAGCCTGGCTTCTTCTCCAGTCCTGTCTTCTAGCCCCAGCAACTCTTTCCCGGCGTCAGGCTCCATGCAGAGCGAAGTTTCAGTGCATTCATTCTCTCCAGGCATCACTGCAAACCCATCCACAGGTGAGGACCAGAGGCTCAGGGAAAGTGGCCAGTCTGCGATCACAGCAGGTACTGAGCTGGAGTCTGCCACTGGGGCCTTCAGGCCTCTCCCTTTCTGCCCTCTCCGAGGGGAGGCTGGAGCCTCCTCCCCATCTCAGCGGGGGCCTGGGGACCCTGACTCTGCCGCAGTGGAGGCTATACCTCCTGCTTTGAGCAGGTCGGGTCACGGTGCAGCCTCTGGGATGCCCCCCGGACCTACTACACTCAGCCTGAGCGTGGGCTTTAATCTCTTAAAAGGCTGCAGCAGCGCCGGCGCTGACCGCGGAGGAGAGGAGGACGACACGCGGAGGACGCCGGGCTCGGGACGAATCTGGATGGCGCGCCAAGGTCCGGGAGGACCCCCACCTGCCTCCCCCGCCGTGGGGTGTCACCGCGCAGGTCTTCGAAGTTCCGCGTGAGTCCGCCAGAGGGCGCCTGGGGGCGGAGGCGGGGCGGGAGCAGAGAGCCCGGCTAGGGCCGCGGCAGGTCGGTCCCGCCCCGCGGGGCTGCGGCTCCGGTCCGGCGGACGGGTGGGTGGCCGGGGAATCCGGACTCAGAGGCGTCGGACGCTCACTAGAGCCGGATTCCGGGGGTTAAACGCACCGGGCTTCGGAGTGGAGAGTTCTCGGGCGCCAGGGCGGCTCGGACGCCGTCCTCCCGGGCCCTCCCCTCGGTCCCCCTTCACCCTCCCACCCCCGGCGCCCAGCCGGGATGGGGCTGCCCCTGGGTCGCGCGTGGGGCGGGTCTCCAGGCCCTGGCCCTCCGCCGCCCCAGGAGAGGACACTTGAGAATCAGCGCGTAGCAGGTGGGAGGGGGACCCCCGTCTTGGGGGGCACGCTCCCTCCCCCTCCTCGGGTCGCCTCGGCTCCTCCCTGCCCCCAGGCCCCGCCCCACCCCGGCCGCCCCGCCCACTCCCCTCCGCCGGGCCCGAGCCCCGGGAGCAGTCTCCGCCGCCGCCGGAGCACCCGCCATGCCCGTCGCGCCCGCCGCCCCGCTGCTCCAGCTGCTGCTCCTGCTAGGGCCGTGGTCCCAGGCTGCGGGCGTCGTGGAGCCGCCGCTGCCCGCCGTGGTTCTTACCATCCTGGCCCGCAATGCCGAGCACTCACTGCCCCACTACCTGGGCGCGCTGGAGCGGCTGGACTACCCCCGGGCCAGGCTGGCCCTCTGGTGAGAGAGACCGGGCACTGGCACCCTCTGGGCATGTACCCACCCCTCCTGCCCCACAGATAGCCTCCACCCCACCCCCATGACCCCGTCTGCGTGGTCCAGGCACCACCCAGACAGGCCCCTCCCCTGGCAGACAGGCCCCGCCCGGTCCTGAGCCCCTGGACCAGAACCCTTTTCCCCTTGGCCCTGCAGACTGACCTCTGAGGCCTTAGGTTGACCCCGGAACATTCACTCCGGCCCCTACTCCTCTGGGGACCTCCTCTGGCTTTAAGTTGTGTCCTCTTGCACCAGCCTCAGAGCCCAAACTCAAGCCCCCTTGGGCCCTGTGGTTGGCTTGACCTGGAGCAGAGCAGGCAGGAAGGGCTGGTGTGCCCTGGGTCCCCACTTGGCAGAGATCAGTTCCTGGGGAGGAGGTGAGGGTGCTGTCTAGGCTCCGTGCTCCTCTGCAGGGGGCGATCAGACCTGCTCCTCCTTCCGGGGGCTGGTTCCAGCCTCTCTGTGGAGGGTCTGGGTCCTGCCAGCTAGCCCCCCACCCCCCAGAGCCCCTTCCCTAGAGTCTCTTCCCCAGGCATCCCCACAGGGCTCCCTGGAATCAGAGACCCCAGTCTGTGAAAGCCAAAGCAGGGAGGAGTCCCAAGCTGAGGTCGGGGATAGACTTGGGAGGACTGACCAGCTACCCCCCCCTCCCCAGCACATCCAAGTTGCACTGCGGGTGGAGGCTGGGCCTGGGGAGGCTGCCCACAATTACCACAGTTTGGGAGTTAGTTCCCACCCCTACAGGACTTGACACGTAGTTAGTCTTCACTTCTGGGGAATTGGCTTAAAGGGGCAGTATCCCCTAAAACTTGGGATCTTGGCTAAGCTCTCTGTGCCCCCCCTCTGTCTTGGGAGCCCATTCTGCAGAGGAGAGGTTATGCTCCCCGGCCGCGGAATGCAGGCCCACCAGCACTTCTCAGGGATGTTCGCAGGAAGGTTTGGTCCTTATTACAATTTTTGGGCGGAGGGAAGCAGCAGGTCTTCTGTCCGGTCCTAACTCAGAGAAGGGGAGGGACGATCTCCTGGCAAGGAAGGTGCAGTCCTCCCAGCCCAGCTGCTTTGTCTTTCAAATGCATTCATGTTCTGGTGTCTCAGCCCATGAGCCAGGCAGGACAAGCTTGTGTCCCTTCCAGAGGGAGAGAGTGAAGCCTCTAGATGGATGGGACTAGCCTGAGGTCACACAGTGGGTCACAGACCTGTGCCCGGGACCTGGGTGGGGGCTTGCCTTACTCTGTAGCACACTTCCCTCCCCCACAGCACCCAAGCCTTGGCAGCACTGGTGCTCCAGGGGTCAAAGCTGCCCCGAGATTTGGCCTTTCTGTGGCAGTGCCCCCTCACCCTTCTTCCTCCCGTGTCCCCAGGTGTGCCACGGACCACAACACGGACAACAGCACGCAGATGCTGCAGGAGTGGCTGGCCGCTGTGGGTGATGACTACGCCGAAGTGGTCTGGAGGCCCGAGGGGGAGCCCAGGTGGTGATGGGGGGAAGGGTTCTTGGGAAGAGGGGCAGCGACCGCAACTCAGAGAGGAAAAGAGACAGCCAGACAGCCGCAAGCCACCGCCTCCAGGCCAGGGCTCTATCTACCGCCCTGCCGCGCAGGGGACTGTGTGCACCTGCCCCTGGCAAACTTCTCATCTCTCCACCCTCTCAGGTCATACCCAGACGAAGAGGGTCCCAAGCACTGGACCAAAGAAAGGCACCAGTTTCTGATGGAGTTGAAACAGGAAGCCCTGACCTTTGCCAGGGACTGGGGGGCTGACTACATCCTGGTAAGAAAGCCTGGCTAGGGTGGGTTTCCCACAGGTGGCAATGTCTGTCCCTGACAGAAATCTCGGTGTGACTTACCTACCTGTAGGCTGGACCCTTCTGCTAGCAACCTGGATTGGAACCCAGAGCTTGGATCCCTATGCTCGAGCTCAGATTGGCTACGAAGCCAATCCCTGAGATAGACTGCAGGGTATATACTGAGCCTAGGTTCCTGGGCTAGAGCCCGGAGTATAAACTGAGCTTGGTTCCCCAGACTAGAACTCAGCATAGGTCTTTGGCTCTACTCCCTAAGTCAGATCTAGAATAAAAGCTCTTTGATCAGCAACTCAGGCTGAATCTCTGGCTCGGATCCCAGAGCCAGTGCTGCAGACCAGATCCTTGGTGCAGAAACAGACCTACTGGTTTACAGGTTAGGACTCTCTGACAGGATGTCACTGGATCCGGGAGACATGTAGGGGTCTCTGGCAATCTGGAGGGATCCCACTCAGTGACTCCTTGGGGGTACAGCCCAGACAAGGCTGGGGTCTGTGACAAGCCCTCCGAAAAGTTTGCAGATACAGACAACATTCTGACCAACAACCAGACGCTGAGGCTTCTGATAGAGCAGGGGCTGCCCGTCGTGGCCCCGATGCTGGACTCCCAGACCTACTACTCCAATTTCTGGTGCGGGATCACGCCCCAGGTAAGGCTGGGGATGGAGGCCTCGGGGTCTTTGGGCCATGGCAGGGGGGCAGTGTTCTGGGGATGGAGGGATTCTGTCATGGTGAGAGCAACCCCTTTCCCCAGGGCTATTACCGTCGCACGGCCGACTACTTCCCCACCAAGAACCGCCAGCGCCGGGGCTGCTTCCGGGTCCCTATGGTCCATTCCACCTTCCTGGTGTCCTTGCGGGCTGAGGGGGCAGCCCAGCTCGCTTTCTACCCCCCTCATCCCAACTATACCTGGCCCTTCGACGATATCATTGTCTTCGCCTATGCCTGCCAGGCCGCTGGTAAGGACCAGCTCTCTGTGAGCACCCCTGGAGGCCTCTAGGGCTTTGCACATGCTGTTCCCTCTGCTTTGCATGCCCTTCCCCAGTCTCCAATCTCCAGTCCATCCTGTTAAACTCCTGTTTGTCTGGGTCGTAGCCTTTCTTGAGCCCACTCCCGTGGGAGGTTAGATGTCCTTCTGGTTCCCCATCATGGCACTTTCACATATTCCTTCATTAGGCAAATATTTATAGAGCACCCACCGTGTGCCAGGCACTGGGGAGACAGTGGTGAGTAAAGTCAGGCAGTCACTGAACTTCCAGTCCCGTCTGTCCAAGGATCACACCAACCAATGTCCAAATGCAGCCATGATGGGAAGGAACGCTTCTTAATTCTACATGCTCAGGTTGCTTAGACCAGAGTAGATCTGGTCAGGGAAGGCTTCCTGAAGGGTGTGAACTTTGAGGCTGAGATCTGAAGTATGGGAAAGCATTAACAAGTGCCAGAAAGAACATTTCGGGCAACAGGACAGCAGGTGCAAAGGTCCTGTGGTAGCAGGCAACATAAGAAGGCAGGTGACAGGCACACAGTAAATGAGGGGAGACATGGCAGAGGCTGAGGCAGGGAAGGTAGGTAGGGCCAGCTTATGTGGCTCTGACCAGCAAGCATCTGGTCTTTATTTTTATTTATTTATTTAAGATTTTATTTATTTATTTGAAACAGAGAGAGAGATCACAAGTAGGCAGAGAGACAAGCAGAGAGAGAGGAGGAAGCAGGCTCCCCGCTGAGCAGAGAGCCCGATGTGGGGTTCGGTCCCAGGACCCTGAGACCCCGACCTGAGCCAAAGGCAGAGGCCCAACCCTCTGAGCCACCCAGGTGCCCCAAGCCTCTGGTCTTTAGCCTGAGAACACTCCTCAGAGGAGCGTGCGATTGGCTTCACACACTGAAAAGAACACTTGGGTGTTGGCGTTATCTTTAAGGTGAAAAGTACCGCAAAGTGTTTGGGCTGGGTGGGGACAGATCCAGTCCTGAGGAAGAGCCAGAGATGAGTGAGCCAGAGACACCCAGTGTTGGGAAAAGGATCCGGAGAGGACTGCATAGGCCAATTCAGGGAGAAGGAGAAGTGATGCTGGAACCCAGGGGCGCTGCCCCCGAGTAAGCACTGGGCCCACAGTGACCAGAGGGGGACGTGTCGTCATTGGCTTTTTCATGCAAGAGGTGTCAGTAGAGTCGGCTGCAGACATGTGAGGCAACAACAACAACAACAACAACATATCAAGCGCAAAAGGAGAGGGAAGAGAAAACAAACCCATGGAGAATCTGTGAGGAGAAGCAAAGCTTCGCCGTGTTTTTGTCATTGCTACCACAGCTGCAGGTATCAGCCACTGTTAACTGGTCAGCGGTTTGCAGGGGCTTTTGTCCCCATCATTCAAGGCTTCCAGCACCCAGCCACTGAGTCCCCGCACTGGTCCAGGCTCTGGGCGCCGTGCTGGGCTTGGCGTTGACTTTTAAGCAGATTCTGGGCGCCTGCCGCTCAAGAGTTCGAAGTTTTTAGGAGATAAAGAAGTCATTACAGTAAAGGCAACAAATACTGAAGAAATAGAAAAGGCCACTCTGGTTGGCGGGTGGAGGGCAGCGTGGAGAGGCAGGAGAGGGTGTGGGGTCGCTCCTGGGGTCTGGGTATGAGAGGATGGGGCTGGATCCAGGCGGGGTGGCAGGGTCGGGAGGAGGGACCTTGAGCGGGCAGGGGCAATGGCCTGGCCTGAAGACTGTGGCCAGATGGGAGTTTGCTTGCTCCTCCCTCCCCATGACCCCCCAGGGGCAGGGCTCTGTCCTGCCCACCCCCATCCCCCCGCACTCAGCTGGTGTTCTAGACCTGTCTGTTGAATGCATAAGCCATCTCAGCTAGAAGGGTGCCTTAGACATCGTTTGAGTTAAGCCCTTTCTCCCTCCAACCCCACAGCAGGGGACACGGAGTCCCAGAGAGGACGCCTGCCATGGATCCCGAGAACCCTGCCCCCGCCCTAGCCCTCACTTGGCCTCTCTCCACAGGGGTCACGATCCACGTGTGCAATGAGCACCGTTACGGGTACATGAACGTGCCCGTGAAATCCCACCAGGGGCTGGAGGACGAGAAGGTCAACTTCATCCACCTAATCCTGGAAGCACTGGGTGAGGGCTGGGAGCTGGGACGATGGCCTGCGGCCACCCTGGCCTCCTACCCCCTTGGGCCCCTTCTCCAGGGCCCTGGACCTGATTGGGCAGTGGGCTTGGGGTCCCGGCCTCACCTCTAACTTAGTCCCTGACTCTGGGCAAGTCCTCCCCGCTAAGCCTCGGTGTCCCCGTCTATAAGACGGAGGCAGGTGGATCCTGTGATTTCTGAGGGCCCTTCCTCCTGGGTGTTCCGAGGGGGCAGGGGTAAAGGGGGGGCACTGGGACTGCAGGGTCACTGCTGACAAGAGCCAGTAGGGGCTCATGATGGGGGGTACTTTCCTCTGCAGTGGATGGGCCTCCCATGCGGGCCTCAGGGCACGTGTCCCGGCCCCCAAAGAGACCCAGCAAGTTGGGGTTTGATGAGGTAAGTTCCCTCTGCCCACAGAGCTGGGGTCAAGAAGTGGGTGGGCTCTCCCCTCCCGCTGCACCCACCTCTCCCGCACCCACCTTCCCTGCCTCCTCCAGGTGTTTGTCATCAGCCTGGCCCGCCGGCCCGACCGCCGTGAGCGCATGCTAAGCTCGCTCTGGGAGCTGGAGATTTCTGGGCGGGTGGTGGAAGCTGTGGACGGCCGGTGAGGCTCCCCGGGGGCGGGGCCCTGGGCAGCTGGGGGAGCAGTGTGGCCCCCCGGAGTTCCCTGGGGATGGGAAGAACAGACAAATGAGTGGAATGAGTTGGAGGTGCTCAAACAGGGCCTGAGTGATGATCTACCTGAGAGAGTCCCGGGACAGAGGGAAACAGGGCCAGGTGGCCCCCTCGGCCTGCTGGAAGGAGGAGAGCATGGCTTAAGGCCCGGAATCTGGAGCCCCTAGGCTTGCGTTCCAGCTCTGCCACTTACCAGCTGGGTGACCTCTGGCAAGTCACGGGCCCCTCCCAGCCCTGCTGTGTGAATGGCACATAATTGGGCCTTCCTCGTAGGACTTCTAAGGGCTCGGTGAGGATTTAGCCAGGGCTCGACATATGAGAAGTATCCCGAAGGTTAGGTGTCTTTATTATTATCAGGCTTAGTCTTCTCTGTTTTGGACTTAGGGCCCTGATGGGTGGAGGAGGGGGTGGGGGCCAATCCCAGGGGAACCAGTGCTCACACGGCTGCGCTTGCCCTTGGTGTTGGCCCCTTGTGCCCCCAGCCCTTGCGACGGCAGGATGTCCAACCTCTCCTCGGCCGTGTCCCCCATGTTCATCCTGGGGAGCGTGTCCCTCAGGCTGCTGCCCATCCCCCCATCTTCTGTTCCCTCCCTCGAGAGTCACCCCAGCCTTGGGTGGCTCCGGGTTGTCACCAATGTCTTCAGGCCACACGAAGCGGTAATAAGGGCGAGACCTTTAAATTAAACTCCATTGTGACGGCCCCCGATGGGCACAGGCCCGGCGCCCCTCACCCCATGATTCCCGCCTCCCCAGGACACTCAACAGCAGTATCATGAGGAGCCTCGGCGTGGACCTGCTGCCCGGCTACCAGGACCCCTACTCGGGCCGCACGCTGACCAAGGGCGAGGTGGGCTGCTTCCTCAGCCACTACTCCATCTGGGAGGAGGTGAGGACGCTGCCCCCACGGGGAGAGCGGTGGGGGGCACCCTATTCATCAACCCTGTGCCGAGTCCGTTCTGTAATCTCTACGGACCACGTCCTGTGTGCCAGGAGATCTGAGAATACAGAGGGGAACAAGGAAGAGGTCCTCTCTCCCTTTCGGGGGCTCAGGGACCAGAGCGGGGCACAGAAACCAGGGAAGAACCAAGTTTGCCGTGGAGGGGAGATGTACAGACTGTCCTGGAGTGTGGATTGGCCAGAATTCCTGGCCTGATGTGGGGTCGGGGTGGGCCTCACCATTGAGGGTCAGTGAGAAGAGCCTTCTGGGCAGAGGAAAACAGTGGGGCAAAGGCCCTGGGGCAGATAGGAGCTGTGTGTCCAGGGGCTGGGAAGAAGAAAGGGCTCAGGCTTGGCCTGGAAGCCTCAGCTCAGGGCTGGGGGTGGGTGAACACTGGTGAGAGGTCACTGCCTGGCCACTGCAGGAGGGACCAGGGGACTGGCCCTCCAAGGGGCATGTGTCCCCTCTAGGAGGCAGCACCCAGATCCACTCCTTAGTTTTACTTTCCACTGTAGCCAAAACAGGAGCACGTGAGCTTATATTTGTTAATCTTCTACTGTTCCTTTTTGTTGTTATTGTTAAGATTTTATTTATTAATTTGACAGAAGGAGAGAGCACAGGCAGGCAGAGCGGCAGGCAGGGGGAGTGCGAGAGGGAGAAGCAGGCTACCCATGGGGCAGGGAGCCCAATGCAGGGCTCGATCCCAGGACCCCAGGATCATGACCAGAGCCAAAGGCAGATGCTTAACAACTGAGCCACCCAGGTGCCCCATCTTCTGCTGTTCCTGAACAGATTGAAGCTTGACTTCCATTTCACCATTTACTGAGCTGATTTCATGTTCTTTACACATTTCCAAAAGTTACAAAAATACTTTTCCTTAGGGCTTAGGAGGGCTTAGGTCTTCTCCCTAGCCCCAGCCAGCCCAGCTTCCTTTAGGACTGCTCGGGAGGCTGTGTAAGGAGCTGGGCCTGGAGTTTCCCTACTACAGCACAGGGACATCATGTGTCCTGCCTCCTGAGGGTCCCCGAGATCTAGCAGCACTCAGTGAACACAGCCAAGGTTATGATTGCCATCATGAGTCTGCTTGGAGAGCTAGACTCGAGCCCTGGAGGACTTCAGACCCCGGGCGGTGGGAGCCCCAGCAGGCTTTGGAGCAGCTGAGGGATGTGGCCAGGGCTGAGCCTTTGCCATATAACAGAGGCCAGGGAAAGTCTATCAGTGTCAGGCAGAGGGAAGGGGACATCTAAAGAGCCACCACCGTGTTGTGTGTTGTTCCCCCCACTCCACCCCATTATCGCAGGTGGCGGCCAGGGGTCTGGCCCAGGTCCTGGTGTTCGAGGACGACGTGCGTTTTGAGAGCAACTTCCGGGGGCGACTGGAGCGGCTGATGGAGGAGGTGGAGGCAGAGAAGCTGCCGTGGGACCTAATGTAGGCACCTGCGGGAGGGGGGAACTCGCGGGAGGAGGCCAGGGGAGGGGGGGCGAGGAACAGCCTCGGGGGCTCTGCCTCCCCCTGCTGGGAGCCTGGCCAGTCCTCCTGCCTGAGCCTGGCCCGTGAGATGTGATTGGGGAAGGGGTCCTTGGACACCCTGGGGACCTACAGTGACTCCTGGTTCCCCTCGGGGTCACCCGTAGCTACCTGGGTCGGAAGCAGGTGAACCCCGAGGAGGAGGCTGCTGTGGAGAGGCTGCCACATCTGGTGGTGGCGGGGTACTCCTACTGGACCCTGGCCTATGTCTTGAGCCTGGCGGGAGCTCGCAAGCTGCTGGCCTCCCAGCCCCTGCGCCGAATGCTGCCTGTGGACGAGTTCCTGCCCATCATGTTCGACCGGCACCCCAAGTGAGTCTCCGACAGGGGCCGGGCAGGGTCAGCTCATCTGGGGAGCCCACCGCGGCCAGGGCAGCCAGGGAGACTGAGGCTGGTTCACTTCTTCGAGGTCACCAAGGAGTAGCCCGGCCCGGAGTCAGATCAGAGTCTAGCCTGGAGTCAGACCAACCTAGGTGTAAATCCTGGGCTGCCCGTGTGGTTCTTAGTCAAGCCCTGACCCTGTTGTGAGCCTCAGTTTCCCCACCTGGAAAATGGGGAGACTAGAAACCCTGCTTCTTGAGTTTGTTGTGCAGTCTTGAGGGCGAGGTCTGTGAGGAGTCCGGCTCCAGGCAGGCGTGCTGTGTGGCTGGCGGGGCCCACCTCAGCCCACCTGAGCCTCCCCCCCGCCCCACAGCGAGCACTACAAGGCGCACTTCTGGCCCCGGGACCTGCGTGCCTTCTCCGCCCGGCCGTTGCTCGCTGCCCCCACGCACTACGCAGGGGACGCCGAGTGGCTCAGTGACACTGAGACATCTTCGCCCTGGGACGATGACAGCGGCCGCATCATCAGCTGGAGCGGCTCTCACAAGACCCTGCGTGGCCCCGGCCTGGACCTGGCTGGCAGCAGTGGGCACAGCCTCCCCCCGCCACCCCACCCCCGGGATGAGCTCTAGGTGAGGGTGGGGCGGGGAAGAAGACCCCAGCCCTGTGCGCCTCGGTGTGCTCTCCCCTTCTAGGCTGTCTCTGGGTCTCTGTTTCCCTTTCTCAGCCTGCCTTTCCTCTTCCCTCTATCTGGCTGTGCTCTGCCAGTCTCTGTGGCTCCCTGCATTTCTCTGTCTACCTCATGCTCTCTCTCTTTCTCTCCGCTTATCTCTGTCTCTTGGACCTTCTCTGTGTCTTTCTTTCTTTTTTAAGTTTTTTTTTTTTTTACTTATTTGAGAGAGAGAGAGATGAGCAGAGGAGAGGAGCAGAGGGAAAGGGAGAAGCAGGCTCCCTGCTGAGCAGAGAACCCCCCTCCCCCCACCGCGATGTGGGACTCGATCCCAGGACCCTGAGATCATGACCTGAGCTGAAGGCACCCGCTTCACCGACTGAGCCACACAAGGCGCCCTGTGTCTTTTTCTGTCTCTGCCTCTGGATATCAGGCTCTATCTACTTCTCTCTTCTTCTCTTCTGTCCCACCAGGGCCAGGCAGTGACTCCAGAGGACCACCCAGGAGCAGGCTGCCACTGGCCAGGGAGCAGAGTTGGAAATAGCTTCAGGAGTCGCCACCAGGAGCCACAGACCTCAAAGAGACCCAACTGTCACCTTAGGCATGGCCACTTTGTCTTCTCGCTCCCTCTTGCATTGGGAGAAACCACTCCAAGACGGGCCCCTCCTCTGAAGGTCATGTAGAGAAAAGGCAGGGCTCACAGGCCCTCTCACCTTGCCTGTCCTGACTCAGGGCCTGGAGTGGAGGGAAGGAGGGGGGCTCCCCAGCCTTCAGTTTCAAGCTGGATAGATGCCGGGAGCCCTGCCCTCTCCATGGACCCAACTGCTGGGGCCCCTCCGCCACCTTCTACCTCCACCCCAGCCCCCTCCCCACTCGACACCTGGGTCTCACTTGCCTGGGCCCATCCTCTCCCCTGGCCGCTGGGAAGTGCAGGGAGGTGGGAGGAGAGCCCTTGCAGGCCTGGCATCCAGCACAGAGTAGGCCCTCAATAAAAGCCAGCTGGTGTTTGCACTTTATATTTTTAACTCCTGGACCAGCCTCTTAGTGTGTCGTGAGGTCTGGGAGGGAAGTGCTCCCGATCGATGGATGGGCTGTTGGAGTGACACAGAGGGGAGGGCAGCCTGGGGGAGGAGTCAGGCCGACCTGGGATCACCGTCTCCGTGCTAGGTGATCTTGGGTGGGATGCCATCCCTCCCTGGGTCCTACTCTGCCCGGTGGTGAAGTGGACATGGACGAGAAGCACGGCAGGGACTGGGTGGGTATAAAATGGCCAGACCCGGAGCCCAGTCCACAGTGAATGCTCACGCACTGGGGCCGTCCTGGGCATCACCAGCCCCACCTTGCTGGGCAGGGTGGGCTCAGACTCTGGGCTGCAGAGCCTCCTTCCGTTTGACTCTTCGCTTTGTTCAGGGGCCGCCCTGTGGTGGAGATGGATCCAAGGCTCCCCTCTGGCCCTAACCCATGTGGCCACCAGAGGGCGAATGAAAGCAGAACATGGAGCTTTGTGGGCCAGGGCGCCCTCTTCTGGTGGGGGTCCCACAAGGGGAAAGGAAGCCTGGGGCATCTGGAATCTGCTTGTGGTGCTGCTGCCGGGCTACCTACAACAGCTCCAGGTTCTCCCTCTCTCTTGCTTGGGAGTTGCTGGCTTTCTTCCCTCTGCATCCTCCCTCCACAGGGCCAGGCATCTGGGCCCAGCACCTATCTCCAATGCCTGCACTCAGGCAGCTGGAGGGGGTAGGGAGGTGTCTCCTTGCCTTGGCCTCTACCAGCACAAGTCTCTGGCACTGGCGTGTCTAGGTTTCCTTCTTCAGAGGAGCCTCCTCCCATGGCAGTCCCTTGACTTGGTTGTACAAGCACCGGGGTCCTGGCAGAGTCAGGCAGGCACTCCTTGCTTCTGTCCTGGAGATGAGGTCCAGCTGGCCTGGCTTTGGTCCTGGGACCTGGCATGGCTGTGAGAAGGACTTGGGGTCAAAGCTATTGGACAGGTGCTTTGTTAGTTCCAAGAGTGAAAGTCATCAATTCCAGATGGTGATGACCTTGAGCAAGTCCCTTCTCTTTCTGGGCTTCCAGTATCCCCTTCACTCATTAAAACAACCATTTATTTAATTTATTTATTTTTAAAGATTTTATTCATTTGGGAGAAGAGGGAGAAAGAAGAGAGAAACAGGGAGAGAGGGAACACACAGGCAGGGGGAGTGGGAGAGGAAGAAGCAGGCTCCCCTCAGAGCAGGGAGCCTGATGTGGGGCTTGATTCCAGGACCCCGGGATCATGACCCAAGCCAAAGGCAGATGCTTAGTGACTGAGCCACCCGGGTGCCCCTAAAACAACCATTTATTGGGCCCATCCTAGGGGCTAGGTTTAGGCATTAGGGATACAGCAGTGACTAAAAGTGTCCCCCAAATTCTTGACCTAGTGCTGCTGACGTTCTAGAAGAGAGACAGAAATAAGTAAGTAAATATTAGAGGGGTAGGCGCTATAGAGCAAAATGAGGGAGAAAACATCAAGTATGGTCTGAGAAGTTAACATCTGAACAAAGACTCAGACATGAGGGGGCAAGCTGTGGGGATATCTGAAACAAGCCCATTCCAGACCAAGGGAATAGCATATGCAAAGGTCCTGAGGTAGGAGCAGGACTGGCAGGTTCAAAAGACGGCAAGGAAGCCAGTGTGGCTGGAACAGAGTGAGCAAGGCCTGGAGAGCCTGGAGATGATGGAGCCAAATTCAGGGCCAGAGCAAGGAGGACCTTGGAGGACATTCTGGCTTTTACTCTGGAACAGGGAGCTCCTAGAGGGTTTGAGGCTGACAATTGACTCTATCTAACTTATTTTAACATGATTACCCTGGCTACTGTACTGAGAATAAACTGTAGGTTGGTTCAGGAGAGAAATAAGGAGAGAAGTTAGGAACCCATTGTAATAATCCAGGTGAGACACACAGGGCTTCAGACCAGGGTGTTCGCTAGCAGTGGGGCGGTGAGAAGAGCCCTCCCTCGATGGTGGCTGGTCCCTGCAAACCTTGGTGCTCCTAGAAGCCCCAGCATGGGCTCCCCAGGCAGAGAAAGCTGGTGTGAGTTGTCTCTGTCCTTTCTAGTTCTGTGACCTCAGGCAAGTGTCCTGAGCCTCCTCTAGCCTCAGTGTTCTGCTCTATAAAATGGGGTTAGCACTCGTGCTAAGCTGACTGGATGTGGTGAGGCCTGGCCAAGCTCACGCAGGTGAGCATGCTGCCCGGGGAAGAGGGAATGCCGCACTGATGGTTCCTGGCATCACGGCGACACTCCAGTGACAGAGTGGATCAGGATGGGCTTGGGACGTCTGCCTGAGTCAGAAGAGAGTGGGGGGCTCTGGAAACAGAAAATCTAATTTTCTCCTCTGTAGAATGGAAGAGGTGTGATTTTGTTTTAAAGATTATTTATTTATTTATTTATTTGACAGAGAGAGAAAGAGAGAGAGACACCAAGCACAAGCAAGGGGAGTGGCAGGCAGAAGGAGGGGGAGAAGCAGGCTCTCCACTGAGCAGGGAGCTCAGGGATCCATTCCAGGATCCTGGGATCATGACCTGAGCCGAAGGCAGACACTTAACTGGCTGAGCCACCCAGGCTCCCTGGTCTCAGACTTTAGAGGTCATCTAAATCCCCTGGAGAACATGTTCAAACACAGGTTGCTGAGACCCAAATAAATAAATAAAATCTTTAAAAAATTAAAAAAACAACAACACTTAAACTTTACAGAAATTCGCAATGCACCAGTGAAAAATCTCTCTCGCAATTCCATCTTCCATTAGTCCTAACACTTCAGACCCTGAGATCCTGGCCTAAGCTGAAGTCAAGAGTTAGTTGCTTAACCAACTGAGCCACCAGGTGCCCCTTAAAAGCTTTTATTTTTAAGTAATCTCCACCCCCAAGGTGGGGCTTGAAGTCACGACCCAGATACCAAAAGCAGCATTCTTTACCCACTGAGCCAGCTGGGCACCCCTACTTTTAATTTCTGGAGGAACCTCTCTCCAAACTGTTTTCTACAGCAGATGCACCAATTGACATTCCCACCAACAGTGCATGATGTTTCCTTTTTCTCCACATCCTTGCCAACCCTTGTTATTTCTTGTCCTGACAGTTGTGAGGTGACATTTCACTGAGGTTTTGAGATTTTATTTATTTATTTAGAGAGCTCGACCTGGGGTGGGGGGAGGTAGGAGGGGCAGAGGGAGAAAGAGAGAGAGAGAGAGAGAGAGAGAGAGAGAATCCCAAGCAGACTCCACACTGAGCACAGAGCCTGACACAGGGCTCTTGCCCATGACTCGGAGATCATGACCTGAGCCAAAATAAAGAGTCTAATATTCGGGGCGCCAGGGTGGCTCAATTGGTTAAGCATCTACCTTTGGCTCAGGTCGTGATCCCAGGGTCTGAGGATTGAGCCCCGCATCGGGCTCTCTGCTCATTGGGGAGCCTGCTTCTCCCTCTCCCTCTGCTTGCTCTTCCCCTTGTTTGTGCTCTCTCTCTCTCTCTCTCTCTCTCTCACTGTCAAATAAATAAAATCTTAAGAGAGTCTGATGTTCAACCAACAGAGCCACCCAGGAGTCCCTCACTGACATTTTGATTTACAATTCCCTGATAATGAGTGATGTTGAGCATCTTTTCATGTGTCTGTTGGCCAACTGTATGTCTTCTTTGGGAAAATGTCTATTCAGGTCCTCTGCCCATCTTTTAATTGGGTTATTTGTGTTTTTTTGGTGTTGAGTTGTATAAACTCTTTATGTATTTTGGATACTAAGCCCTCATTAGATATATCATTTGCAAATATCCCCTCCCATTCAGTCTGTCTTTTCATTCTGTTGATGGTTTCTCTCACTATGCAAAAGCTTTTTAATTTAATTTAATTTATTTGACAGGCAGAGATCACAAGTAGGCAGAGAGGCAGGCAGAGAAAGGGAGGAAGGGAAGCAGGCTCCCCGCTGAGCAGAGAGCCTGATGCAGGGCTCGATCCCAGGACCCTGAGATCATGACCTGAGCCGAAGGTAGAGGCTTAACCCACTGAGCCACCCAGGTGCCCCGCAAAAGCTTTTTTATTTTGGGGTAGTCCCAAAAGTTTATTTTTGCTTGAGGAGACATACCGAGAAAAATATTGCTAAGACCAATGTCAAAGAAATTACTGCCTATTCTCTTCTGATTACTTCTCTATTTGTAACTGCTCTGTGCCGCTCATCCTTGCACCAGCTTCCAGGGAGAAATAATACACACAGGGTGTGCACTGTGCAAATGACTATTGCCTGTTACTAATTGCCTTTTGCTCCAAACCCATAAGATTTCCTGGTCCTTGTGGAGCCCTCTTTTTTTGCCTGGGCTACAGGCAAGCCTGGGGGACACCTCTCTCTCTTTTCCCTGAGTCTCTCACCCCCTTGGGAGGGTAAGGAGGACTCAGTCCAAAGATAATTACATCGAGGAAAAGAAAGGCTGAAAGGAAATTTCCCTTTAAGGTCTAAATTTTTTCTTACCTTTTTTTTTAAAGATTTAAAAAATTTATTTGACAGAGAAAGACACAGCGAGAGAGGGAGCATGAACAGTGGGAGTGGGAGAGGGAGAAGCAGGCTTCCCACTGATCAGGGAGCCCAATGTGGGGCTCGATCCCAGGGTCCTGGGATCATGACCTGAGCCAAATGCAGATGCTTAACGTCTGAGCCACCCAGGCGCCCCTTAATTTTTATTTTTTTTTTAAGATTTATTTGAGAGAGAGAGAGGGAGAAGTGCGGGAGGAGAGCAGAGGGAGAGAAGCAGACTCCCCTCTCAGGATGAACCCCATCCCTGGGCTCTATCCCAGAACCCTGAGATCATGACCTGAGCCAAAACCAAGAGTTGGACACTTAATTGACTGAACAACCTAAGTGCCCCAAAAGATTATATCAATTTTTAATCCCACCAGCAACATATGAGACTGCTTGTTTCCCAATGTCCTTGTCAGTGCTGGGCATTGATCTTTAAAAAAAAAAAAAAAAGGCCAATCCTGGCCAAGCTCAGAGTAGTTTACATTCAGAAGACACGGTCAAGCAATCCAAAGTCAGAGAGGTTGGCCATGGTCTCCTCAAAGACTAGGCAGGGTGTGCTGGCCTCGTGTTTTGTGAACTGGGTTTAGCACATAGCAGGGACTTAATAAATATTGGTTCAGTGAATGTGGGAGCATTGAGAAATGATCAACAATCATGTGCTGGGGGTAACAAGAGACATTTTACAGAGATAATTGACCTAGGCCTGGCAGCAAGAAGTTTGCCTTGAGTTACAAGGAGGACATCTCTTCCTCTGAATGGGGAATTAAAGGATGGGGGAAGTTAAAGATGAGGGCGGGTGAGGAGAAGGTAGAGGGAATTTTACTCGATGGCTTTATTTTTCTCTCCAAAAAAGGAGAGTTGGATTACAGGATGCTAAGAGGCAAAGGTTTGGAAAAGCCACTTGGGGAGAGGGAAAGGCTCCAGGGACAAATGGAACAATTCTGGGAGGTTGTGAGGGCTCAGGAGACGGTGGAGGCAATGACGTGTGGGTTTCATCCTTGCAGAACCTCAGGGAGAAAATGAACGGCAGCGGACGACTCCCTAACACGGGGGAACGAATATGGTGGGCTCTAGCGGGTGCAATCGAAGCCAGAAAAGCAGGTACTATGCGGAGAGGGGGGAAGCTGGAACTTCAGATTTCACGTGGACCAGTTGTGTGGTCCTGGGGGTGCACGGCTGAGGCTCGGGGGGGAAGTCCTGGCCGTGCGGGTGTGGGGGGACTGGGGCCAGCTGGGCCTCAGGATGTCAAGGTCTCCCAGAATCCAGGGCGGCGCGGGGAGCCACGTGACGACCCCCTTGATTGGTCGAGGGTGGGCATAGTTGAGAAGATGGCGGCTCAGCGAGAACCTCATCGAAGTAGGTGCGTACGCACAGCGGCACCCAGTGTGCAGGAGGGCGGCGAGGGGCCCGGGGGACGCGGCCCCCTCCTCGTGTCTGGACAAGGACGGAGGCGGCGCAGTGGGAGAGGGGGAGCGTCGGGGTGGTGTGCACCGACAGCGGCGTACTGACAGGGCTGGATTTCCAGAAGCAGCGTGTAGCTCCGGCCACAAACGTGTTCTGTGTCCCCCTTCTGAACCCGGTTCCCTAACACGTATCAAAGGGTCCGGGGTGGAGTTTTAGCGCCCCTTGGAGTCAGGGGACTCGAGGAGGACCAAGGCGGGGTAAAAATGGCGGAGGGCCAGCCGGGCCTTGAACGGCGGGCAAGCCCGGGCCAGGCCCGCTAGTGGCGTCGCGCGTCTCCACGGCGACGGGACTCGTGCCCAGGACGTGGGCGGAGCTTCGGGCGGGGCGGGGCATCTCTGTGACGCCGGGGGCTGGGCCTAAATGGCGAAACCCGAGAGGCTCCCGGGGGGGTTTGAACTGGCCAATGGGCGAGCTGCCGACCGGGTGTCGGAAAAGGAGGCGGAAGCGGGGAGGAGCCGCCGCGGGAGCCGGACTGCATCCGCCGCGGCGTCTCCATGGCACGGCCCTGGCCTCCGACTTCAACGACTTCATAAGGAGACGTTTCTGGGCGCAGCCGTGTCGCTCCTGGTGAGAGGCCGCCGGTGGGCGGGACCCCGGGCGCTCCCGGACGCTCCGCGGCCACCGCCGGGCCGGGTCCCCACGGGCAGCATGGCCCCCAACGGGGTGCCCAGCCCCCGTCGCCCCCGCCCCCACCCCCGCGGCCGCCCCCAGCCCCCTGGCGCGCTCGGTCCGGCTCTCGTCAGAATGTGGCCCCCGCCCCCCCACCCCCCCAGGCGCGGGCCTTCTTCTCCTCCCGCTAACGGGCGGGCCCGCAGCCTCCCTCCTGACCTGGCCTCCGGCAGGACTCTGCTCCCTCCTCCGCTGCCCTCCGGCAGGGCTTCACCCTTCTCTCTATGGGCAGAAACTGGTCCCCTCCTGCCAGCTGGTGGGTGGACGTCCCCCCTCTCCGTGGACGGAGACAGGCTCCGCGCCTCCTGCCCGCCGGTGGGCGTCGCCCAGGCCTCCTCTCCTTCCCCGCGGGCAGCGCTGTCCCCCGGCGGCCGCCTCCCGGCCTCCCGACCCCGCGGGAGTGGGATCACCTGTCCAGGGGGCCTCACCGGGGGTTTCGCCCCGCTCCCTGCACCACCCGACGTCTGACCCGCTCTAACTCGGATACTACATCCCAGTGACCCCTGGCTGCTGCGCTGGGGAGGATTTTCCCTCCGCCGTCGGGGGTACCCACTCGCGGCCGCGCGCACCTTTCCCCTGCAGCCGCCGCCCCTCACGCCTTCAAATACTATTGGTCCTCTCTGGGTTTCTATTCTCCCGGGAACGCCCCTTCTCCTAGGAGACAGTTGCCCTGACCCCGCCCCGAGTATCCCTCCAGCTCCCTCGGCGGGTTTCGGCCCTTTGGGCCCACTTGGGGGCCAAGCGGTGCCCTCCCGCCCTCTACGCATGCCAGCCGGCGCCTCAGGTTTTCCCTCCGGTGGCCCACCCACCTTCTCTCCGGGGTGGGGCCTGGGCGTGGTGGTCCTTGCCCCTGAAGTTTCGTTCCCCGTCCCTCCCTGGGGAGGGGAGCTCCCTCCGCGCCCCGCAACCACCTACCGGCCGCCCATCCGATTCCCCGCAGGTCGCTCAGCCTCTCCTATCTCCCTCCACTTTGGCAGGACAGTTGCTGTGCGACTTGGACAGTAGAGGAGCGCCTCCCAAGTTTTCATCCAACTGCCACCCCTAAGGCTTCCACCCTCCTCCCCTCAGAGAGGACGTTTGATGCCGGGCCCCTGAGATTCTCATTGACAAGCCCCTCTGGGTCCCCCTGAGCAGAGCCTGCTGACCCAATTGCCCACCTTTGCGGCTTTGATGCCTAGCCATGTCTGCCTCATCCTCAGGCGGCTCCCCCAGGTACTGCCATCGTGGGGTGCGCCTCCGCAGAAGGGCAGGGAAAGGTGGTCAGGGGCCCCCAGGCCAGGCTCTCTGGAGGCTTCTCTTTTCAGCTTCCCTGTTCTGTGTATTGGAAGTGTGGGCCAAGAGGAAAAAAGTGCTCTCTTGCAATCCCAGCTCTGCCTCCTCCTTGCCCTCCCTCTCTCCCCAGGTGCCCCAGTTCCTGGTATCCAACAGGGCCACCATTGTCTTCATGGAGTACTAGGCACACGTCCTTTTTGAAAGGAAGTTACATGTAAATAACAATGATGTAGGCAGCTAACAAGGTGTTGATGTGGTCCATGTGATTTGATGGCAAGCCCGCAGTGGGAGACAGATTTCCCAAACAGTGGCTTTTAAGTGAGGAGGGGGAAAAAAATCTGTCTACTCAGATTTGGTATTCCTCACCTAAACGATGAATAGGGCACAATAAATATTTTCTTCTTTTTCATCAAGGTGTGACACATAGAGCAGGTTACGTGCTCAAGTGCTTGAGCATTTTCCTGCTGCATTTTTAGGTGGTGGTATTCTCCCCTGAGTATTTGTGGGGAGGGCGGAAGTCCTATTTGAAGGCCGTGAGGAGGTAGTGGGATGGATCAAATGAATTTTCCTAGTCCCTTTCCGTCGTGGAGTTCTTGGACACCCTGCTGCCAAATACTGGAGATGAAACTTTTGCTGTATTTGCAGATCTGGTGATGGGGCTGTTTATGTATGAACATGACAAATTGCACATACTATTAAAAACAAATAAACAAAAACCTCTGCAAAAAAAAGAATCCTGCTTTGGATTTTAAAAGGTAGCAAGTAGAATATTTGGGGACATAGGAACTTTGCATCAGCTTACTTAAATATGTGACTGTTAATTTTATGAATTTGAGTCACAGGCATTTTGTTGCTGGGCCTGCTGTCTGTCTCTCCCAGAACATTTCTCCCAGGTCACCTCTGCTCTGGGCACAGTCCTGGGCACTTTCACCCTTGGCCACACTAGTACCTTGCCTGGTGCTCCCATGCTACCTGCTTTTTGTCACCCGACAGGATGACAGCTGGGCTTTTCAGCAAAAGGTCATAATACGTGTGATGCAATGGCAGAGGTTAAAAGGCCAGCCCTGCAAATGCCCATCACCCCGTTTCCATCCCCCTGCCGGGCACACCATGTGTGTTCGGTGGTCGTGTAAAGGGAGCCAAGTGATTCCAGACTGATTCTCCTAGCCGTGAACTTGTGTGTCATTTTGGGAGATCCAAGAGATAGAAGAGCCCTGGTTTTCTGCTTACAATCTGGTTCTTGTGCCTGGGTGCAGGTTTCCATCGTGTGGGAAGAACGGAGTAACAAGTCTCACGCAGAAAAAGGTCCTGAGGACACCTTGTGGCGCACCCAGTGTGACTGTAACGGTAGGTGCCGTCCTTAATGTGGAGGGCAAGCCGTCCGTCTGCGGCCCCACCAGAAACATTTCTGCATGCCTTTTCTAGGAGCTGCCTTTCCCCGCTGCCACCACTGTGCCCCAGGGCTCTGCTAGAGGCTTTCCTGCATATCCTGCTGATTGATTGGGGGTTTGGTTTTAGTTTTTGGGTTTTGGCCTGTGGTAAAACTGCTGGTGTGAGGAGGTTGTCTTAACCTAATCCTTCCAAATTCCAGAAGTCCCGAGAACACATTTTCCAAAAAAAAGAAGAGGAGAATGGGGGAAGGGGAGGTTGCGGGTGGGGGGCTAGGGGTGTGTGTGGCTGGGGGTCCCACCCTGCTTGGGTTCTCTTCCGAATCAATCCAACCTTCTCATCTCAGCATTTCCTTCAGCTTTCCATTTTCCTCATCATTCACCTGCCTGCTGCCTGATTCATTGTGCACTCTTGACCGTGCGGTGTATGTCCTTTGCTATTGTGCATATGCCCAGATCAGGTCCCGGGGCAGAAGGATGCCCCTGCTTTCCAGCTGCGCTATGCTAAGTCTACCGAGGAGCCCTGCCTTCCAGCAGGCTCGGAAGGAGACTCTGCTCTGAGGACCCTGGGACCTGGGTTCGTGCTCTTGGGTGGACCCCTCGGGTGTTGCAGACCCCTCTCTTGAGCGGACCCTGATCTCCCAGGTGGCCTGCGGCCGGGATCTCTGTGGGAGTCTGCTGAACGGCACTACTGCCTTGGTTCCTGCTGCATGCCAGTAGTTGGTAGCTTTCCTGCTCGCTTGGTGGCTAGGCTTCCAGTGGCCCCCAGAGTCTGTGAGCTCGGTTTTTTATGCTAGTTTACTCATCCACAGATCAACCTTTTTTGTGTTGACCTCCCCTACCTGCCAGAAGTGAACCATGAAGGACCGCTCTTCAACCCCCCCCTTACATGTCCACGTGGATGAGAACACTCCTGTCCACGTCCACATAAAAAAACTCCCGAAACCATCAGCAACCAGCAGCCAGGTAGGAGCATGCCAGTTGGGCGAGGCGAAGGCTGTGGAGCAGGGCGACCCCTCCCAGCGCAGCCTCCTCGGGCTTCGAACGCCACAAAGGTTTGGGAGACAAATGCACTTGCTTTCAGAGGCCAGCTGCCTGGCCAGGAAGGTAGGCAGTGCTGTCACCCGGGAATGGTGGCAGTAGCCTTAGTCAGAAGAGGCTCCCCTGCAGAGTTGGAAGTGGACACCGCCAGAGTGAGGCCACGGCCTGCTGTGTGGGGGAGTGACCCTGGGTTTGTCCCTTTCCACAGAAATCTCATAAGCGCGGAATGAAAGGGGACACCGTGAATGTGCGGCGGAGTGTCCGGGTGAAAACCAAGGTACCTTGGATGCCCCCTGGAAAGTCATCCGCCCGGCATGTGGGATGCAAGTGGGAGGTAGGCTCATTCTTGTTCAGGCTTTTCTTCTCGGACTGGTCAGGTTCTAGTAGGTCTCAAACTCGGTATGATTCAGGGTCTGCCGTCGCTCTTAGATATGTCCCAGTAGCTTGTGTTTACGGAGCGCCTGGCTAACCTCTGAAAGGACGAGAATGTTCTTGAACCCTTAACACCACTGCCAGGGGGGTAGGTGTTGCCCTCCCCAGGGACAGATGAGGAAACCAAGGTTCACAGAGAGATGAAGTCCCAGAGACAGTGGCCGAGCTCAGGGGTGAGGGAGATCTCATTCTAGAAGGTGCACCCTCGGCCTCTCTGTATGTGCGGAGCCACGTGTCCTTCCTTTCATGTAACCGTGATAGCAGCTGAAGCGTGACCAAAAAAATATACACCGGGTGCATGTTTAAGAAAGCACCCCCTCTTTCGAGGTAGCCCCCACAAGAGATCATGCGTGTATTCCACGGGTGTCATCAAAACCACTTTTGAAGGGTGCCTGGGTGGCTCAATAGGTTAAAGCCTCTGCCTTCGGCTCGGGTCATGACCCCAGGGTCCTGGGATTGAGCCCCGCATCGGGCTCTCTGCTCAGCAGGGACCCTGCTTCTCCCTTTCTCTGCCTGCCTCTCTGCCTACTTGTGATCTCTGTCCGTCAAATAAATAAAATCTTAAAAAAAAAACAAAAACCAAAAACACTTTTGGAACAATCGCCTGGGGAATAATTTCCTTCCATATCAGTCGTCAAGGTGCCAAGGGAATTACTGCCCCCCCCCCTTTTTTTAGCCATGGCTCAACATGTTTTGCTTGTGCATCCATCCGTGCTGCAGTTCTTACAGCATATGTTTCTTGAGACTTGGGCCAGCTGCGGCGGGGCCCTGGTGTGACAGCCGGGGACTCGTATGCACACCCCTCCTTAGGCTTACATTCTAGTCAGTTGCAATGGAAAAACCTCAGGGATGAGACCTTTTGGCTGCATTTTATTTATTTTATTTATTTATTTTTTTAAATTTATTTATTTGTCACAGAGAGAGGGAGAGAGAGCGAGCACAGGCAGACAGAGTGGCAGGCAGAGGAAGAGGGAGAAGCAGGCTCCCTGCCGAGCAAGGAGCCTGATGTGGGACTCAATCCCAGGACGCTGGGATCATGACCTGAGCCGAAGGCAGCCGCTTAACCAACTGAGCCACCCAGGCGTCCCTTGGCTGCATTTTAGACAAAGATCTCACTATCGGGGCCAGTGAAAAGGACCTGAGGCAGCTTTGAGATGATGATGGTGCTTGGTCCATTTTGAAACATTCAATCTTTTGCCGATAGTTGATTACCTTTAAAATTAGAAATAAAAAATAAAAGTAATTATGCTGAAGTCCTACTTCACGGGTGTGACTTCCTGATTTACCAGTTTTCCCTAAGAGACAAAGGGAGTGAGGGGTATTCTAGAGTGTAAATGAAAAGTGTTCCGACCAGTATATATGTATGTGTAAATCTATGTGTGTGTGTATATATACACACACACTTATATATCTATATATGCATATACTTATGTAAGATTGGAATTAAAATGCCATTTTCCATTTTTTTTTTTAAATTTTATTTATTTATTTGACAGAGATCTCAAGTAGGCAGAGAGGCAGGCAGAGAGAGAGGGAAGCAAGCTCCCTGCTGAGCAGAGAGCCTGATGCGGGACTGGATCCCAGGACCCCGAGATCATGACCTGAGCCAAAGGCCGTGGCTTAACCCACTGAGCCACCCAGGCGCTGCCGTCTTCCATTTTTTGCTACATTACCTCACTAATGATCAGTGAGACATAAACGACCAACTATATTTTAAAAACACAAGCTCTCATTTTTGCTGAATGGCATATAGTTAAAAAGCTCACTGGTAATCTCATGTTGACAAGCGTATGAGAAAGCAGCAAACCTTTTTAGACCATTTTGAGAGGTTGTGAAGACCATTTAACAGTTGTGGAGCATTTATTGAAACATTGATGCTATAGTTTCAGTTTTGAAAAATTTTTTTCCAGATATTTAAAAAAATTTTTTTTTAAGATTTTGTTTATTTATTTGACAGACAGAGATCACAAGTAGGCAGAGGGGCAGGCAGAGAGAGAGACAGGAGAAAGCAGGCTCCCTGCAGAGCAGACAGCCCGATGTGGGGCTCGATCCCAGAACCCTGGGATCATGACCTGAGCCGAAGGCAGAGGCTTTAACCCACTGAGCCACCCAGGCGCCCCTAGATATTTAAATTTTTAAGCCATCTCTACACCCCGTTTGGGGCTTGAGCACATAACCCCGAGATCAAGATTTGCACGTTCCACCAACTGAACCAGACAGGCATCCCAGGGATGCTATAGTTTTATATTTAGGAATTGATTCTGTAATTTTATACTTAGAAATTTATCCTTAAGAAGTCACAAAAGAGTACAGGGATGGTGTATAAAGATATTTTTAAGAGAGAAAATCCAAGCTACCTGAATATCTATCAGTAGGGCATTGGTTAAATTATGAACACCCATGCATTATATATCTGTACAATCCAAAGATGGGGGTAGATATTTATAAATGATAATGAAGCGTGGAGCCACAGAGCATGTAGAGTTTGGCCCTATTTGTGCAAAAAAGAGTATGTGTGGGGTACCTGGCTGGCTTATTCCACAGAGCACACAGCTCTTAATCTTGGAGTCGTGAGTTTGAGCCCCACATTGGGCATGGAGCCTATTTGAAAGAAAGGAAGAAAGAAAGAAAGAAAACGGACATCTGTATCCATGTGTATATGCATGTGTTTATATATGTATAACATTTTCTGAAAAGATATACAGCAAGTCGTAAGCAGTGATTACCTCTGGGGTGGGAGGACTTTATTTATTTATTTTTTTAAGATTTTATTTATTTATTTGTCAGACAGAGTGAGACAGGCAGAGTGGCAGGAAGAGGCAGAGGGAGAAGCAGACTCCCCGCTGAGCAGAGAGCCTGATGTGGGACTCGATCCCAGGACGCCGGGATCATGACCTGAGCCGAAGGCAGCTGCTTAACCAACTGAGCCACCCAGGCATCCCAGGACTTTATTTTTTATGGTCTGCTTGGATGTCATTATAACACGCATACATATTTTATAATTTAAAATGCTCTTTTAGGAGCACCTGGCTGCCTCAGTCAGTGGAGTGTGTGACTCTCGATCTTGGGGTCTTGAGTTCAAGCCCCACGTTAGGGGTAGAGATAACATAAAATTAAAAATATATATATTAAAAAAAATACTTCTTAAAAAACTGAAAAGACTTGGTAGTTTTGAAGTATACATGGAAGATCTGCCACTATGGAAATTGACATCCCTGTTGATCAGGGTTGCTAGGAGCTATGGTCCCCCCTGGAAAGCTCAGTGTCTGCTTTCAGTCCTCTGGCCGCAAAATCCTAGGAATGGAGGAGCCTGGAGAGGTGACTTGTCTCTCAAATAGTAGCTGTATTTCATGCTGCCCTCTTGAGCCAGTGCCTTTCCCCTTCCCAGTGGTGCTCTTTGTTTCTGGGAAGACCTAGCCTGACCCTTTCCATTGTGGACAAGGGAGAAAGAGACCCTATGAGGAAGAAATATGGGGTGAGCTGGCCATGGACCTTGGAAGCTGCTATGTACATGTGGGGATTCTTAATTGATTTTTTTTTAAGATTTTATTTATTTATTTAACAGACAGAGATCACAAGTAGACAGAGAGGCAGGCAGAGAGAGAGGAGGAAGCAGGCTCCCCACCGAGCAGAGAGCCCGATGCAGGGCTCCATCCCAGGACCCTGGGATCATGACCTGAGCCGAAGGCAGAGGCTTTAACCCACTGAGCCACCCAGGCGCCCCTCTTCTGGTATAGATTGATCACCTTTGGGAGAAAGGAAGTCTGGGTTTTTTCCTCTACCCTGTTAGTGAAAGTCATTTATTTTTTGTTACGGGAAGTTGAACATACAGATAAACAGACCATCACCTGTAATCTTACTACTCTGATGTGGCTGCTATTAAGGTTTTTTGTTTGTTTGTTTTTGTTTTTTAATTTATTTATTTGTCAGAGAGAGAGGGAGAGAGAGAGAGAGCAAGCACAGGCAGAGGCTGAGCAAGGACCCCGATGTGGGACTCGATCCCAGGACGCTGGGATCATGACCTGAGCCGAAGGCAGCCGCTTAACCAACTGAGCCACCCAGGTGTCCCATGGATGCTATTAAGTTTTAAAAGCTTTGTGTGAAACATTTAGGAAAAAGTACACACATCAGAAGTGTATTGCTTGATTGATACATTTTTACGAACTGAATATACTGTGTAACTGCTTCCCTGCTTAAGAAACCGCGTCATCACCAGCATCCACAGAAGCTCCCCTCTGGTCCTAAAGCTGTCATTACCACTCCCCAGGGGAACCACCCTCCTGAAACTGCTAACATTTTGGTATATTTACTGTCACACTTTTTCCTGTGCATAGTTTGGGGTTTTAAAATATCATTGTAATCATACTATATAATGTTCTCTTATCCACTTTTAAATATGGCAAACTTTTTGTCTTAAAAAAGCAATCATGGTCGCTATTGAAAAACTAGAAAATCCAAACCAACACAAGGAAGAAAGTAAAAAACACCTGTCATACCACCACTCTGAAAAGACCTCTGGAACTTCTCAGTGGAAGCCTACCTGAATCTCTTATGAAGAGACTGCTTGTTTTGATTTTCGTAATAATGGACCGTACTTACCATTGTATTCTTTTTTTATTTTATTCTTTTTAAACGTATTTTTGACTATATTTACATTGCACGTTTTTTTTAACTTTTTTTTTTTTTTAAGATTTTATTTATTTGACAGAGAGAGAGACACAGAGAGAGGGAACACAAGCAGGGGGAGTGGGAGAGGGAGAAGCAGGCTTCCCGCTGAGCAGGGAGCCTGATGTGGGCCTCGATCCCAGGACCCTAGGATCATGACCTGAGCCAAAGGCAGTTGTTTAACGATTGAGCCACCCAGGCGCCCTGCGCATAATCTTTTAAGGTAGTGCTCCATTGTGTGTATGTTTGTACTGCAATGTATTTAATACTATCTGGTCCTACATTCGTCTCTATCCTTGCCTTGATTTTATTTTATTGTACTTTTTTCTTGCCTTGATTTTAAATAAAGATTTTTATTTATTTATTTGACAGAGAGAGATCACAAGTAGGCAGAGAGGCAGGCAGAGAGAGGGGGAAGCAGGCTCCCTGCTGTGCAGAGAGCCCGATGCGGGGCTCGATCCCAGGACCCTGGGATCATGACTTGAGCCGAAGGCAGAGGCTTTAACCCACTGAGCCACCCGGGTGCCTGCCCCTCTTGCCTTGATTTTAAATATTGATTCACATCCATAAATATTTTTGCTAAGTCCCTCGAAGCAGAATTGCTGGGACAAAGGGCACATGCAGTTTTAACATTATACCCTGTAAGTCGTACTTGTTCAGCGCGAGAGTTACTCTCTGACTGAATACTCCTTTCATTCCTCTTCCCTTGGAAACTGGCCCAGGAGGGTGGCCCTGTCAGCTTAAGAGGAGCACAGAAATGTACAAAAACGTGAGAAATAACAATTACTTAATGCAACAGAATAAACTTATAGACTGAGAGGGTTAAGTTCAACATAGTAAAAACCCCTGGAAACCCTGGCTCCCAGATTATAATACCTTTCTCTCTGGAGTCTTACAAGCAAAGGATTATGTAGCTTTACATAAACTTTTCAGAGGGGCACGTGCATTTGATTTAAAAAATATGTTTTTATGCTGATGCTTTTAAATGTTTTTCAGATGTCATACCTTTTTTTTTTATTATTTTTTTTATTTTTTTTATTTTTTATTTATTTATTTGACAGAGAGAGATCACAAGTAGACAGAGAGGCAGGCAGAGAGGGAGGGGGAGAAGCAGGCTCTCTGCTGAGCAGTGAGCCCGATGCGGGGCTCAATCCCAGGACCCTGAGATCATGACCTGAGCCGAAGGCAGAGGCTTTAACCCACTGAGCCACCCAGGCGCCCCAGATGTCATACCTTTTGACCTCTATTCAGTATGCATTTCTTTTTTTTATAAAGAATCTTTTTTTTTTTAATTTTTTTTTAAAATTTATTTATTTGTTAGAGAGAGAGAGAGAGAGAGCACAGGTAGACAGAGTGGCAGGCAGAGGCAGAGGGAGAAGCAGGCTCCCCACCGAGCAAGGAGCCCGATGTGGGACTCGATCCCAGAATGCTGGGATCATGACCTGAGCCGAAGGCAGCCACTCAACCAACTGAGCCACCCAGGTGTCCCCAGTATGCATTTCTAATACTGTTTTTCTCTGCAACCAAAGTAATACTGATTAGTCCTAAAAACGTTCTTATTATCATTTATCAAATTTATCACATACTGTCATATATCAAATTTACCCACTTGTCCCTAAAATACCTTTCATAGCAGATTTGGGTTACTCGCAACTCTCCACTGTCACGCATTCACATTCACTTAAAAGACTCGTGACTGGGGTGCCTGGGTGGCTCAGTAGGTTAAAGCCTCTGCCTTCGGCTCAGGTCATGATCCCAGGGTCCTGGGATGGAGCCCCACATCAGGCTCTCTGCTCTGCGGGGAGCCTGCTTCCTCTTCTCTCTCTGCCTGCCTGACTACTTGTGATCTCTGTCTGTCAAATAAATAAATAAAATCTTAAAAAAAAAAAAATCAAAGTTCTAAAAAAAAAAAAAAAGCTTGTGACTAATTTCCCTTTTCCCCTAGGTATATGAAAACATCTATTGCCCCAAACTTTGGCCAACTTGGGGTGTTATTACTATTTTTGCCTATACTGTTCTACCCTTTATCTTAAACTTGACATTGTAACACGGGTTTATTTCTTGGTGGAGAATCTTCAGAAACCTCATGTGAACACGGGTAGGTAAAGTTCCATCGAGAAGGCCCGGTGCGCTGTCTGTCCCGGGGTCCCTGTGGCCGGGCCCTCAGCGCTTTAGCTCTTCCCGCCTCCAGTGGACAAGCAGGTGTGCTGGAACCTGTGCTTGCGGCCTTGCCTTATGAGTTCACGTGTCTCTCCCTCCTCTGCATCAGAATCCACCTCATTGTCTGGAGATCACGCCACCATCTTCAGAAAAGCTGGTCTCGGTGATGCGGTTGAGTGACCTCTCTACGGAAGATGACGACTCGGGTCACTGTAAAATGAACCGTTATGATAAGAAGATTGACAGTCTAATGAACGCGGTTGGTTGTCTCAAGTCTGAGGTGAGGGGGGTGGGGGCCGGAATAGCTCGCGCCCTGAGGATGTGACAGACCGCCCAGGTCGGTTCCTGGTGGGCCACTTCCTTCGGGCTGCCCGCCTGCGGGCCTCCCGCCCTTCTCGGCAGGCTGCCCGGGGCTTCACATGCCTCTGAGGAGGTAGCCCGGGCAACCTGGGCCCCCTCTCCATCGAGCACTTAGACCAGAGCCAGGCTCTGACCCCACCCAGTGCCTCTGTATGGAGGCCCCTGGTTTGACTTGTCACAGCCATACATGAAGCCGGTGGTGGTGTCGTCCCCATTTTGGAGGTGATGTGACTGGGACACTAGGACCTGTCTTTCCCATTCTATACAACCATTTAGAAAGACAGCAGAGCCCCAAAGAGGCCAAGGAAGTTTGGCCTCAGTTGGTGGGCTGTGTCTTTGGGATCAAGTCAAGGGACCCACGTCTTGACAGCTGGCGTGGCCTGTGTCCACCCCGCATTCGGGCTCACGGGCCCACCTGGAGAACCCGGGGCCGGCTGCCTGGCAACAGCCCTTTCTCCAAAGCCTGCAGAGCGCGGGCCTTTTTGGGACATCTTCCCTGTGGTGTGCCAGCTGAACCACGGTTTGTATCCTGGCTCGGTCCCCAGCCAGCACGTCCGCCACTCGGGCTCTCTGTACTTGGTTTTTCTCAGTGACAGTGAGATGAACAGTGTTCACCGAGATCAACCGAGATTGCGCCCTACAGGACCTAAGTGCCCGTGTGTCTATCAGTTGGAGGTGCCCTTAACTGGTCCAAAGCCACGGGCCTAGCAATGTGGCTGCAGAGGAGCCTCGCCTCAGAGGCCCCTGCCTGCGTGCTCCCGCACAGGTCAAGATGCAGAAGGGTGAGCGCCAGATGGCCAAGAGGTTCCTGGAGGAGCGGAAGGAGGAGCTGGAGGAGGTGGCCCATGAGCTGGCTGAGACCGAGCACGAGAACACGGTGCTGAGGCACAACATCGAGCGCATCAAGGAGGAGAAGGACTTCACCATGTAAGGCGGCCCTGCCCCGGAGTACGTTCCGCCCTCCCGGCCACCCCAGGCACCGGCCCCGGGCCACTGTGTCGCCCAGGCTTCACAAGCCAGTGATTCAGTGGTTCACGCTGTGAGGACAAGGACCCCATAGGGTGCCGTGGGGGCAGAGCAGTCTTTCTGGAACCAGCGACATTTAAGGAGAGCCTGCAGGAGGGTCAGGAGACAGGCAGTAGGTGCTGGGGAAGAAAGCATGGGGGGGGTCTCGAGTGAAAAGCCCCAAGGGGGGAATTGGCGACTGGGAAACAGAAAGCAGGCCACGGTGAGGAGAGGGGCGGGCAGAGGGCAAGGGGTGCTGTGGAGGTTGGCAGGGGCCGTTCTCAGCAGTGGCTCTAGGGAGTTTGCATCGAGGAGCCACGGAAGGGTTTCCAAAGCCAGAAGCGTGGAGGGGACAGCCGTGGGTCTGGGCTGAAGAGCAGATGGGACAGCTCCAAAGCGGATCTGAAAGTGGGGGTTAGGAGGCTGTGGCGGTGGCTGGGGACAGGGGTGATGCTAGTGGCTGAGAGGCGAGCAGGGCCACGGATGGTGGCATGTCACCTGAGGTGAAGGCCCTGCTCTGGTGCCCAGGTGGCCTTCCAGGAGCCCTCTCCCCCCTCCCCCACTGTTCCCTGACCGGGAGATGAGCCTTGCAGGGCATTGTGAGGCGAGCCTCAGAGCTCTGGGCGGGCAGGGGCCTGGGAGGGCTCACAGAGCACTAATTCTTTCTGGCCCCAGGCTCCAGAAGAAACACCTCCAGCAGGAGAAGGAGTGCCTCATGTCCAAGCTGGTAGAAGCTGAAATGGATGGAGCTGCTGCTGCCAAGCAAGTCATGGCCTTGAAGGACACTATCGGGAAGCTGAAGACGGTGGGTGGCAGGCAGGGGACTGAGCCCAGAGGCGGGCAAGTTGCAAGCTGGGGAGGGGTCTTTACGCAGTCATCAGGCTGACTTTATGACATCTCCAGGCCAGGGGAGGACACACTTGACTTCCTCAGCCCCCATCCCCACTCTCACTTCCGGGCCTGATCCTTGAGGATGACCTCTGGTGGCCAGGGTCTCTGAGGAGACCTCATCATGGGTCTCCTGGGATCACAGTGAGTCAAGGCATAAGTCTGATTCCTGCAAGTGTCAGCCACCGTTTGATTCCTGCAAGTATCGGCCACCAGGTGTCTTCCTCCTCCACTTCCTCCAGGAAGCCTGCCCTGACTGCACTTGCCTACCCTCAGTTCCCCAGCCCTTCTCCCCACTTGTTGCTCTCAGCCGACTCAGCTCCTGCCCCCATCCTTCCGGGTCCATCTCCTCTGGGAAGCCTGCCCGTGAACCACCACAACCCCACCTGCAGCCCTGGACACAACCTGGGGCTTTGTCCCTGGACTTCCTGGCACCCGCACCTCTTAAGAGGGGCCTTCCTCCACCACCACCTCCCTTCTCCCTCTGTACCTTGTAAGGTCTTCCTGCTGTCTTCCAGGAGAAACAAATGACCTGCACGGACATCAACACCTTAACGAGGCAGAAGGAACTTCTCCTGCAGAAGCTGAGCACATTTGAAGAGACCAACCGCACCCTCCGAGACCTGCTGAGGGAACAGCACTGCAAAGAGGTGAGCTCCTGGCCTTGACCGCCCCTGTGCCCCAGAGGCATGGCAGGCCCGTCTGCTCTGAGCCTCAGTTCCTCCCCTGTGACAAGAAGGTACTCTCCGTGCCTCCCCTGGGGGGGGGCACCTGGCAGAGGGTGCTGCCTTCGCTGTCAAAGCTGGAGCTGGGGGCGCCGGAAGGGCTGGTGGCGGGAGGGGGAGCTCCGTCCTTGCTTCAACAGAGGATGGCTCGGGGGTGGCAGACGGTAGCACTTTGTTTTCTTAAAAGATGTGGGTTCCTAATGATACTCTTTATTAGTGAATGATTCTGGAAAGACCCATGGTATAAACAGCAGTCTCTGTGTTGGGTTCAAACCAAAGAGAGACTGTAGTGTGATGTTCTTTTTTTGTTTTTTTGCTTGTTTGTTTTTGTTTTTTAGCATTGCCAACTTCTTGTTTGGATAAAAAAAAATTAGTATTTAATATATATTTTTAAAATTTATTTATTTATTTGACACAGAGAGCGAGATCACAAGTAGGCAGAGAGGCAGGAAGAGAGAGAGAGGGGAAGAAGGCTCTCTGCTGAGCAGAGAGCCCGACGTGGGGCTCCATCCCCGGACCCTGGGATCATGACCCGAACTGAAGGCAGAGGCTTTAACCCACTGAGCCACTCAGGCGCCCCTAGTATTTAATATTTTTATTTAATCGCTTCTCGGCTTTTTGGCTAAGTTCAAGTGTAGTATCAGTTTATGTATCTGTTCTTATCAGTTTAATATTTTTATTATTTTTTTAAAGATTTTTTTTTTTTTTTTTTTTTTTAATTTAAGAGAGCGTGGCTGGAGGAGGGTGGGTGGTGGGGTGGTGGCAGAGAATGAGAGAGAGAAGCAGATTCCCTGCTGAGCAGGGAGCCTGATGCGGGGCTCAATCCCATGACCCTGAGATCATGACCTGAGCTGAAGGCAGACACTCAGCTGACTGAGCCACCCAGGCGCTCCTATTTTAATTTTTTTAAGTGGGCACCACACCCAACCTGGAGTTCAAACTCCCCATGATCAAGAGTCTCTCACTCCACTGATGGAGCTAGTCAGGCACCCCCCACTCTGAAATTAGTGTTGAAATAAGTAATACAGGGGCACCAGGGTGGCTCAGTCAGTTAAACGTCTGCCTTCAGCTCAGGTCATGATTCCAGCCTGCTGGGATCGATGCCCATATCGGGCTCCAAGCTCAATAGGGAGCTTGCTTTTCCTCGTCCTGCCTCTCTCCCTGCTTGTGCTCTCTCCCCTCTGTCTCTCTGACAAATAATTTTTCTTTTTCTTTCTTTTTTTAAAATTTTTAAAAATTTTATTTATTTTCTAAAAAAAAATTATTTATTTTTATTTATTTGACTGACAGAGATTGCAAGTAGACAGCGAGAGGGAGAAGCAGGCTCCCTGCTGAGCAGAGAGCCCAACGCAGGGCTCAATCCCAGGACCCTGAGATCATGACCTGAGCTGAAGGCAGAGGCTTTGACCCACTGAGCCACCCAGGCGCCCCTCTTTTTTTTTTTTTTTTCCCAAAGATTTTACTTATTTGACAGAGAGAGACCCAGTGAGAGAGGGAATACACAGGCAGGGAGAGTGGGAAAGGGAGAACCAGGCTTCCCACTGAGCAGGGCGCCTGATGCGGGGCTCGATCCCAGGACTCGGATCATGACCTAAGCCCAACCTAGCTGCTTAAGGACGGAGCCACCCAGGAGCCCCAATAAATAAATTCTTAATAAAAAAGGTAATACAAAGTGGTCTGCTCACGGCCAGCTTTCCAAACAAAATCTTATCCATGTAGTTATTTAAATCCCTCCTGTGTCTCCTTTGGTGATAAGCTTATCAGAGGGATCCTTCATCTTCAATCTGACCATCTTTATCATTTATGTGTACGTCCCTAAGTGACATACAATATTGTTTAATGTGTTTTCAAACTTTATGTAAATACTATTGTTCCATGTGTTGTCTTGTGAGTTCTCTTTTTTTCCACTCCATATATATTTTTTAAAGACTTATGTATTTATTTGAGAGAGAGAGCAGGGGGAGGGGCAGAGAGAGAGAGAGAGAGAGAATCTCAAGCAGAGCGCTGGGCAGAGCTTGATCTCAGGATGCTGAGATCATCATCTGAGCCAAAACCAGGAGTCAGACGCTTAACTGACTGGGATACCCAGGCACCCTCCCCTCAATATTTTTGAGATCCATCCACTTTTATCCCTGAGGCCTAAGGTAGTTGATTTTCACTGCTATGTTCCATTTTATGACTACCACAATTTATCCTTTCTTTTGTTGATGGAGACATTATTTTCAGTTTGCTGTTACAAGCAGTGTTATTTTGGGCATATTCGTGTACACTATCCTGGTATATCCAAGAGTTTCTAGAATATATTCCTGTCAGTTTTATTAGTTACAGCTAAATTACGCTCTTAAAATCGTTAATACCTATTTAATGTCTGGCTCAGTGTTCTTGGATGGGCAAGTTTTAACCTCCCTGGGCCTCAGCTTTCCCACCTGTAAAACGGGAATGCTGTCCTCTTCCGCGTGGCGTCACGGGAGGACAAGGATGAGGGAGGAGCATATTGCTTGGCACCCAGCACGTGCTTGGCAAATGGTAGGTGGTCAGGGCTGCTGCTGTTTGCCCTGGGACTGTGGCTCCCAGAAAACCTCTTCCTACGCAGTTTTTTCTTTTTTGAGCTCTTAGCTTCTCTCATCCTGGAATTCTAGAATCTCTCTTTGGAGATGAAAGGTCAGCCAGTTTGGACTCCCACCCACAGCAGGTGCTTCATGTTCAGTCTTATCTCGTCCGGCCCATGTGCCACGTGGGACAGGACCCCCCACCCCCACCCCCCGCCTTGGTGCTTGCTAAGGACACTTAGTGGAGTCCATTGGCTTAGGCCCAGTTCTGCCACTTCCAGCTGTGTGATCTCGCACAGCTCCCTTCAGTCTCCTCTTCTGTAAAATGGGTGTGGTGGTAGTACATGGCTCCTTAGAATGGGGGACTTGGTGAGACTGTTAGTTTGTGTGGTGTCCCCCTGGACGCTTAGAAGACACGGCATGAAGGACAGTGAGGGGAGCTTCCGGCCTAAGCTTTCGTCCTATGTTTGCCTCCCTGTTGCTGGAGAAACCACGATGCTGGCTTCCCTCTGCTCCTAGTCCTGTTCTGGCTTGTGCAGGGAACCTGTGAGTCTGAGAGGAAAAGGGAGAGCAAGCCCCTCTCTAGGGAAGAATACAGAAGGTTCACAGGCACAGCCTGTTGGGAAGATGAGCAAGGGGGAGCAGCATTTGGGGGAAGAGGGAACTCAATGGCTGGTAAACATATGAGTAATTAGAAGAATGCAAGCTAGGGACGCCTGGGTGGCTCAGTGGGTTAAGCCTCTGCCTTTGGCTCTGGTCATGTCAGGGTCCTGGGATCAAGCCCTCCATCAGGCTCTCTGCTCGGTGGGGAGCCTGCTTCCCCCTCTCCCTCTGCCTGCCTCTCTGCCTACTTGTGATCTCTCTCTCTGTGTCAAATAAATAAATAAAATCTTTTAGAAAAAGAAAAGAAAAATGCAAGCTAGAACAGCAGGAGTCTTGCTGGCAAAGACTGGCCTGCTGACCAGGGCCCCCTGTCCTGCCTGTGCCCATGCAAATCCATGCAGGCATTTTGTAGGTCATTTCAGCTCACAAACCTGGCCTGGGCATTCCTCTTCTTTGTGTCAGCCCCAGAGACATGTATGTCCCCAGCCCAGCCCAGTCCATTACTACACTGTTTGCAGTTCTGCAACCCACTGGTGAACAGCTACATCACCCGGAGGCCATGCGTGGGAGAGGTTAAAAATTCAGTGGCAGGGGGCGCCTGGGTGGCTCAGTGGGTTAGAGCCTCTGCCTTCGGCTCAGGTCATGATCCCAGGGTCCTGGGATCGAGCCCTGCATTGGGCTCTCTGTTCCATGGAGAGCCTGCTTCCTCCTCTTTCTCTGCCTGCCTCTTTGCCTACTTGTGATCTCTGTCTGTCAAATAAATAAATGGGGTCTTTAAAAAAGAAAAAAAAAAATGCAGCGGCAGGACACCTGGGTGGCTCAGTTTGTTAGGCCGCTGCCTTCCGCTCAGGTCAGGATTCTGGAGTCTCAGGATCGAGTCCCCGCTTCTCCCTCTGAGCCTCTCCCCAATCATGCTCTCTCGCTCACTCAAGTAAATAAATAAAATCTTAAAAAAAACTGCATGGGGCGCCTGGGTGGCTCAGTGGGTTAAGCCTCTGCCTTCGGCTCAGGTCATGATCGCGGGGTCCTGGGATCGAGTCCTGCATCAGGCTCTCTGCTCGGCAGGGAGTCTGCTTCCTCTTCTCTCTCTCCCCTTGACTCTCGGCCTACTTGTGATCTCTCTGTGTCAAATAAATAAATAAAGTGGATTTTTAAAAAATGCAGTGGCATGCTAGAGAGAAGGCAGGTTAGTGGCCCCTGGGGGCTGGGGGAGGGGGACACAGAGATTGCTTTAACAGGTATAGGCTTTCCTTTGGGATGATGAAAATATTCTGGAACTAGCGAGTAGTTGATGGTTGCCCAACATTGTGAATGTACCCTGTGCAACTGAATCTTACACTTAAAAATGGTTAAAATGGGGGTGCCTGGGTGGCTCAGTGGGTTGAGGCCTCTGCCTTCGGCTCAGGTCATGATCCCAGGGTCCTGAGATCGAGCCCCGCATCGGGCTCTCTGCTCAGCGGGGAGCCTGCTTCCTCCTCTCTCTCTGCCTGCTTCTCTGCCTGCTTGTGATCTCCGTCTGTCAAATAAATAAATAAAATCTTTAAAAAAAATGGTTAAAATGGCAAGGTTTATGTTTTGCTTTAAGATTTTATTTATTTGACAGAGAGAAAGAACTTTCAAGCACAAGTGTGGGGGCGGGGAAGGACAGAGCAAGAGGCAGACTCCCCGCTGAGCAGGGTGCCTGATGCAGGGCTCAATCCCATGACCCTGGGATCATGACCTTAGCTTCAGGAAGGCAGACGCTTAGCTAATGGAGCCACCCAGGCGCCCCCGGCGAAGTTTATGTTATGAATCTTTAACCACAATTAAATTAATAATGCAATATGCCAAAAACCATTGAGTTGTGCACTTTATTTTTTTAATTTTTAAAGGATTTTATTTATTTGATAGAGAGTGCATGCACGAGCAGGGGAAGTGGGAGATGGAGAAGCAGGCTCCCCACCGAGCCGGACATGCGGCTGGATCCCAGAACCCTGGGATCATTATCCGAGCCAGAGGCAGGCACCTAACCAAGCAAATCACCCAGGTGCCCCAAGTTATGCATTTTAAATGGGTGACTTGTATGGTATCTGAATTTTCATCTCAATAAAGTTGTTTGGGTTTGTTTTTTTTAAGGTTTTATTTATTTGTCAGAGAGAGAGAGAACAAGCAGGGGGAGCAGCAGGCAGAAGGAGAAGCAGGCTCCCTGCTGATCAAGGAGCCTGATGTGGGACTCGATCTCAGGACCCTAGGACCCTAGATTCATGACCTGAGCTAAAGGCAGATACTTAACCGACTGAAGCCACCCAGGCAACCCTGTTTGGCTTTTTGTTTTGTTTTTTGACATTTTTAAAATTTTGGGACGCCTGGGTGGCTCAGTCCGTTAAGCATTTGCCTTTGGCTCAGGTCAGGATCCCAGGACCCTGGGACTGAGTCCCACATTGGGCTCCTTACTCAGCAGGGAGCCTGCTTTTCCCTCTGCCTGCACTCCTCCTGCTTGTGTTCTCCCTCCCTCCCTCTCTCTCTGACAAATAAATGAACTCTTAAAAAAAAAAAGATTTTTTTTTTAAGATTTTTTATTTATTTATTCGACAGACAGAGATCACAAGCAGGCAGAGAGGCAGGCAGAGAGAGAGGTCGGGAAGCAGGCTCCCTGCTGAGCAGAGAGCCCAACGTGGGGCTTGATCCCAGGACTCTGGGATCAGGACCTGAGCCGAAGGCAGAGGCTTTAACCCATTGAGCCACCCAGGCGTCCCCCCCAAAAAAATATTTTTAAAATTTTTAATCTTAAGAGTCATTCACTCTACCCATTGAACCAGCCAGTTGCCTCTCAATAAAGCTGTTTTTAAAAAAATCAAGTAAGGGTGCCTGGGTGGCTCAGTGGGTTAAAGCCTCTGCCTTTGGCTCAGTTTATGGTCTCAGGGTCCTGGGATTGAGTCCCACATCGGGCTCTCTCCTCAGCAGGGAGCCTGCTTCCCCCTCCCTCTCTGCCTGCCTCTCTGCCTACTTGTGATCTCTCTCTGTCAAATAAATAAATAAAACCTTAAAAAAAGGGATGCCTGGGTGGCTCAGTTGGTTAAGCAGCTACCTTCGGCTCGGGTCGTGATCCCAGCGTCCTGGGATCGAGTCCCACATCGGGCTCCTTG
>PISX010001605.1:57915-148290 GCA_004024625.1 Mellivora capensis | reverse complement strand
AGAATCCAGACATCTGGCTTCACTGCTTAACCTCTTGGCTCTCCCTGTGTCTACCCTTGAAGGATTCGGAAAAGCTGATGGAGCAACAAGGAGCACTACTCAAACGGCTGGCGGAGGCGGACTCAGAGAAAGCGGTAACACAGTGCCCCCTGCTGGCTATAGTGGCTTATAGGCGACAGTACACAGAGGGGCTGGCCAGGAGCAGCCGCGCTGGAGCCTCGCTCTGACATTTCTTTGGGTCTTAGTTTCATGATCTGTAAGATGGGCTGATGTCCCCTATCCCACCTGCTCCACTGGGTTTGTCTAGCTGATCCCTAGCTTGAACCACCATGCTGAGCACAACACGAGGGATGCTGCCGCTGCCGCATTGATCAACCATCAGCGTCTGTTCCTTGAATTGCCTTCTTTGTATTATGGATTAAAAGCCATCAAAAGGTTCAGACTTTTTGACTCAACAGTTGCGATTCTAGGAATCTCTCCCAAGGCAGCACACTCCAAAGTCTGGTCCATGGAACCCTAAGTTCCTCACCATGTTAATGGGTGCCAGAAACAAATGCAGGGAGTGATGGGAGACCAGATAAATTGGGAAACAGGCTGACCTGTACAAAAAAAAGTTCCCTGGATTAACTCCAAAACCTTTTGGAGCAATTTTGAGGCCTTCATGGCCACGCAAGTCTCCAAGAGAGAAGGAGGATGGAGGCCATGTTTCCCATGTGTGGCCCTCAGCCCTTAGGTCCCCTCCCAGCAGCACAGTGGGAGATATGGCAGTGAAGGACATAATGCCCAAATCTGTATCCCCAGCGTGAGAGGCTGGAATCAAATTATGATAAGCTAGTAAATTGAAACTTTAAGCTGCTGTCTCAAAAGTAGTAGAAGATTTAGTCACATTATGGTAAATGTAGGATTGTAGGTTATGGAACAAAATATGCATGAGACTTTTTAATATAT
The DNA here is from genome assembly GCA_004024625.1 of Mellivora capensis. NCBI lineage: Eukaryota > Metazoa > Chordata > Mammalia > Carnivora > Mustelidae > Mellivora > Mellivora capensis. Next base: position 147,342 of record PISX010001605.1, on the reverse strand, counting down.
TTTAACAGTGGTTCTCTTTGGCTGGAGTATTACGAGGATTCTTTAGCATTTTTGTTTTGTTTTTCATTGTTTTCCCCAGCTAACATTATTCTATTTATTTATTTATTTTTAACATTTATTTATCTGAGATAGCGAGAGCGCATGTGTGAGCTGGGGAAGGGTGCAGAGGGAGAGAATCTTGAAGCGGGCTCCCCACTGAACGCAGAGCCTGCTGTGGGGCTCAGTTTCACAACCCTGAGGCCATGACTTGAGCTGAAAGCAAGAGTCAGACCGCTTAACTGACTGAGTCGCCCAGGTGCCCCTATTTATTTTTTAATTATTATTAATATTATTATTTAAGTAGGCTCCACGGTGTGGCGCCCAACACGGGGCTTGAACTCATGACCCTGAAATTAAAGACCTGAGCTAAAATCAAGAGTTGGACGCTTGGGACGCCTGGGTGGCTCAGTTGGTTGGACGACTGCCTTCAGCTCAGGTCATGATCCCGGAGTCCCCGGATCGAGTCCCGCATCGGGCTCCCAGCTCCATGGGGAGTCTGCTTCTTCCTCTGACTTTCTCCTCTCTCACTGCCTCTCTCTCAAATAAATAAATAAAATCTTTAAAAAAAAAAAAAAAAGAGTTGGACGCTTAACCGACTGAGCCACCCATGCACCCCTCACATTACTTTAAATTGCAAGATCAGTAACATGTCTGTTGTCTTAAATATTTAATACAGATAGTGGGTGCTTCCTGCCAAGATCTCTGTGACGTGGGCTGGTGTATTCGGGACCTTGGGCCCTGGGGGCCAGGCACTCACAGGAGTGGCTGTCCCCCCACTGGGCCCGGCTTGCTTGCCCTTCCCCGGGAACTCAGAGCCCTGTATGTTCTCTCTAGCGCCTGCTGTTACTCCTGCAAGACAAAGACAAGGAGGTAGAAGAGCTACTCCAGGAAATACAATGCGAGAAGGTACCATCCCTTACGGTTGCTCCTCCTTACGGCCCAGTAGAGCTTGGTGTGGAGAGTGTGCACTGGAGCCAGAGACGTGGGTTCAAGTGCTGGCTCTGTCGCTTTCTCCACCTCTCCAAAGGCTCAAGCAAAGACCGCGTCGGAGCTTTCAAAATCCATGGAGTCCATGCGTGGGCATTTGCAGGCCCAGCTCCGGTGCAAGGAGGCAGAGAACAGTCGCCTGTGCATGCAGATCAAGGTACCTGCCTGCTCGGCAGGTGGGGAAGGAGGGGCTGGGGCATGGCAGTCCCAGGGTGGTGGGCCACACTCAGGAAGGCTTTGCCTCGACAGTTTATGGGGCATTGGCTGCCAGTGCACTTGGTCTGTGGAGAGACTCTGGGACAGTGGCAAGGGCAAGTGGACCCTGGAGGCCCCTGGGTGCCCTTCCCTGCAGTGACCGGGTTGGTTGCCTTGACCCAGAGCAGACCACCTGCGAATGGTCTCAAATGCTGCTCACCTTTGTGAGCCAGGGACCCTCTGAAGTCACGGCTCTGCTGAGAAAGACTTCTGACCACAGACCTGGGAGTTGAAGGAAGAATTCCAGAATAGACTTCTGTCCTAACATTCAACCCTGATGGGTTCAGCGATCTGGAGAGATGCCACGGGGCGCTGGGAATGTCCCCCGTCCCGGGCCTGCCTTTTGAGAGCACTAAGCCCCCACACAGTGGGTGACCCATATCTTCTCTCTCCCTCTTCCTCACCGCTTCTTTTCGCTGGTCCCCCGTCCCCCCTCTCCCCTTCACTCTTATCTCTCTCTACCTCCCACCCGCTTCTGGCCCTGCGCTCCCAGAACCTGGAGCGCAGTGGGAACCAGCACAAGGCAGAAGTGGAGGCCATCATGGAGCAGCTGAAGGAATTAAAGCAAAAGGGAGACCGAGACAAAGAAACCTTAAAGAAGGCCATCCGAGCCCAGAAGGAGCGAGCTGAGAAGAGCGAGGAGTATGCTGAGCAGCTGCATGTGCAACTTGCCGACAAGGTGGGGGGGGCCTTCCCTGAGGGCGGCGGGACTGGAGGCGGGGGCGGGGGGGGGGTGCCGGCTGGGCTGCGATTAGAGGGTGATGGTGGGCAGGGGGACTGTGCTGGGGAATGGGGAGGCAGTGGGTGAGTAAATGGGCAAAAGGATGGAAGCTGGGTGGGCGGCTGGCCGGAGACACCAGAGGGAATAGTTGAGCCTTGTCAGTATCATGCACGGGAATGACAGTTAAGGAAGGCTTTGGAAGCAGAGTGCGTCTGATTTCTGGAAATCTAGAAGCTTCCACTGGGTTCGGTCACCCTTGGTGCTCTCTGGAAAGGGACTGCAGGGGTGAGGAGTTGTCCGGGTGAGCCGGGCTGATGGGCCCTGTTGTCCCCTGTTCTCAGGATCTTTATGTCGCTGAAGCTTTATCCACTCTGGAATCATGGAGGAGCCGCTACAATCAGGTTGTGAAAGACAAGGGAGACCTCGAGCTGGAAATTATCGTCCTGAATGAGTACGTGTGTTAGGCGAGGGTGCACAGGCTGATGGAGGGAAGCAGGTGCACGGGGGCGGGGGGGGGCGCGCCTCGCAGCTGAGGTGGGGGCCCGGTGCCCTCAGGGCTGCCGGGTGGCCTTCCCCGCCAGGGGCTGCACTGGGCTGAGGGGCCAGCAGCCCTGGCCGGCGCTGTGGAGGGGGGCTTGGCCTCTCTTCTCACAGAGGGCTGGGAGCCGCTGGAAATGCCCCTGTCTTCTCTCTGTTGTCTGCCCAGTGACAGCAGTCAGTAGGTCAGAGTAGGGGACAAAGGTGTCTTCCAGTTGTAGGGGACTGAACTCACACCCTTCTCGCCACTGGGGACGAGGGACCATTCAGACATTCTCAGCATCCCCTACAATCATGTGTTCATTCATTTGAAAAGTATTTCTGGAGCATCTGCTCTGTACCAGGCTGTGTGCCGGCCGTGGGGGTCACCACAGAGACAAGACCAACACATTCCCTGCCCTCCCGGAGTGGACCCTGCACTCTGATCGAGAACACCAGGCCGCAGAGACCCGGCCGCCTGGGGCTGTGGGCCAGTCACAGGGGAGCTCACTGAAGTGTCTTTTGCTGGATGCAACTCAGTTTAGCAAACATTCTGAGAACCTGCTGTTGTGTCGGGCCCTCTGTCAGCTGCCACCCTCCTAGGGTTCTCTGTCCGGTAGGAGAAGACAGATAACGAAGGTAGAAGGATCCATGGTACGGAGGGGAGGAGGGAAGTCTGCGCTGGGTTTCTAAGGGTGAGGAGGAGTTTGGCAGCTGGAACGTGACCTGTGCGCTCCGGCCTGCTCTGTGCTTAGCACGTATTTGCTGAACGAACCGTGACGGATCATTCCTGAGAGCACACACTGTGTCAAGGTTCTGTGTGGGGCCTGTGGTCACGATAAGCATCTGCAAGCCCAAAGGCTCCTGTGGGGCCACTGTCTCTGCTGCCAGATCACAGCCCTGCTGAGTGACTGGCGGGGAGGGGAAGGGAGCGAGGGCATGTGAGCACACGGCGACTCTCCCTTCCCTTCACGTTCGCGCACGTGAACAAGGGAGAGGAATGTTGGGAGGTGTCCCTGATCACTCAGCCTGGGAGTTCTGTCCTAACTTAAAGACCTGCTAGGCTGAGAGATCCAAGGGGGGCTCATGGAGAGCTGGGAAGGGACGCGTCTCCAGTTCTTGTCTTCACATGGTGTCTTGGCCTCATGGGAGGATCAGAACACAGAAGGCTTCTGGACGGGGTGGTATGGGAGACAGACGTAAAGGCTGAAAGAAGAGGACCGGTATGTGGGACCGCCACAGTGGCAGTCCCAGGCCAGAGTAGGGCAGTGGAGTGGAGAGTCAGGAATAGACAGGGCGCCACGAGGTGGCACTGGGGAGGAACACTTGGCCCCACTCCACACAAAGACCCAGGGTTCTCAGAACCCACGTAACACTTCTCTTTGTCTGCTTGCTCTCTGCGACCTCCCAGCCGGGTGACGGATCTCGTAAACCAACAACAAACGTTGGAGGAGAAGATGAGGGAAGATCGGGACAGCCTGGTGGAGAGATTACACCGGCAGACGGCCGAGTACTCTGCGTTCAAGCTAGAGAATGAGAGGCTGAAGGTCTGTAGTGAGAGCGGGCCTGCACCACGGGTGGAGGGCATTGGGGCCCCTGAAAGGACACTCCGGATGGAATCCCAGAAATGACTCTGGGGTCTTCGGAGGGCCTGGGGCCAGCGACATGAGTAGGAGGGTTTGCCCTGGAGTCAGAAAGGCCTGGATTCGGGGTGCCTGGGTGGCTCAGCCGGTTAGGCATCTGCCTTCAGCTCAGGTCATGATCTTGGGGTCCTGAGATTGAGCCCCATATCAGACTCTTTGCTCTGTGGGGAGTCTGCTTCTCCCTCTCCCTCTCAAGTAAATAAATAAAATCTTTAAAGTAAATAAATAAATAAATAAATAAAGGCCTGGATCAAGTTCTGACCACCTTTCACTAGTGGCTGGCCCTGAGTAGATAGTTTATCCTCTGTCACTGTGGTTTCTTAGTGGGAGGAAAGGAGGCTCTGATGAGAATACGGTAATGTGTGTGAGACGCTTAACACGGATACCCGGCCCGTGTGCGTGCAACACAGCCGACTGGAGGCGGACACTGACTCCTGGGGGGCTGCTGTCCCCTGGCCGTGCACCCATTCTCTCTAACCTCCCAGCCTCCCGATAGTGAGTGTCTACTTTATAGAATAAGGAAACAGACTTAGAGACGGGTCACGTTTGTTGCCAAGTTTGTGCCCGGGAAGTGTTGGCGTTAAGATCTGGAGCCCAGTCTCGTTCTGGAGCTCCTGTTCTAGACCACTTGCTCTACAGCCTTTCATGTTTCAGAGCCAAGCGGGGTCTTTTTAACAGATCTGGACAGTCCAGTCTAGGTTTATTTGTTTATTTTTTAAAATTTTTTTTAAATTTATTTGTTTGTCAGAGAGAGGGAGAGAGAGCGAGCGAGCACAGGCAGACAGAGTGGCAGGCAGAGGCAGAGGGAGAAACGGGCTCCCCGCCGAGCAAGGAGTCCGATGTGGGACTCGATCCCAGGACGCTGGGATCATGACCTGAGCCAAAGGCAGCCGCTTAACCAACTGAGCCACCCAGGCGTCCCTGCTTATTTTTTAAAAGATTTTATTTTTAAGGGGTGCCTGGGTGGCTCAGCTGGTTAAGCATCTGCCTTCGGCTCCGGTCATGATCCCAGGGTCCTGGGACCACATTGGGCTTCCTGCTCAGCAGGGAGCCTGCTTCTCCCTCTGCCTGTCGCTCTCCCTGCTTATGTTCTCTCTCTCTCTCTCTCTCTCTCTCTCTCTCTCTCTCTGTGTCAAATAAATAAGATCTTTAAAAAAAAATTTATTTTTAAGTAATTTCTACACCCAGCATAGGACTTGAACTCACAACTCCAAGATTAAGAGTCTCATGCTCTACTGACAGAGACAGCCAGGAGCCCCTAGGTTTATTCTTTTTACTGATTTATTTGTTAAGTATGACATATGGAGAGGTACAACATTCTAGAATTTTCATGAAGTGGACACATTTTGCCCATCACCCACCCTGATCCAAACCTTACTAACATCGCCTGACCTTACCCGCTTACAAATACGTGTGCAAAGGTGATTGTCCTCCTGACTTCAGTCCACACAGAATTTCTTACCTGTTTTTGAATTCCGTGCCTAGCTTTCATTCAGCCTTGTGTCTGTAAACAGTCCATGCTGTGCGGCAGGTCTCAGGGTCCGTGCTGTCCGGCCTGGCACCATAGGACCCCAGCACACTACATTTATCCCTCCTGTCAATGGACATTTGACTTGTACAGTATCTTCATACATTTGGGCATACCTATTTGGGATATTTTTGCAAGTTAAATACCTTGAGTTAGAGTTGCAGGTCATCAGATGGTGAGCCTAAGTGCAGTTTGGTAGATGTTGCTATAGAGTAAGGCACGTTTACAAAGTTACACTCCCACCCAGGGTATGCGAGAGGTAACAGTTGCTCCTGGGGATATTGTCAGTCCTTCTCATTGGAGCCATTTTGGGGGAGGCGCAGCCGCTCCTCTGTTGTAGTGAGGTTGCTGGGAAATGAAAGGCAGCCTCTACGCCTAACAAGTGGCTGGGGGATTCGTTTCAGCATGTGTGTCTGTGGCACATAATACAGCGTGGCCGTTCAAAATGGTGACTCTGGACGTGTATTGTCTTAGATCGTGTTCTCCAGGAACAGTGGAAAAACATTACAGAACTGTGATACGGAAGTGGTGCTCTTTGGGAACTCCAGATACTTATCTGTCCAGGTTTTTTCCCCCTAATACGAATATAGATATTGAAACATGTACACACCCATTATTCTGCAACTTACTTTTCTCACTCACCCATACATCATGGCTATCTTTATCTGTTTTGTTTTATTTTTTTTAGCTTTATCTCTTTCAAAGAGTGCAAAGACTGCACATTATTTTATTGTATTGACAAACCATGATTTCTTTCGTCCCATCTACAAAGGTGAACACTGAGGTTGTAGGAGGACATCTGTCAACTTGAGAAGTAGGGAAGGGAATTGTTACTTGCAAAGCAGTAAATACAATCCCATTTTTGTTGAAAAACAAAATAAAACAATAAAGTATCTGCTCAGCTAGGACAGCCATAAGGCAAGGCATCATTGGTCTTACCTCCATTGTGTTTTTTCTTTTTTTCTTTTTAAACTTTTTTTTTTAAGATTTTATTTATTTATTTGACAGAGAGAGAGATCACAAGTAGGCAGAGAGAGAGGGGGAAGCAGGCTCCCCACTGAGCAGAGAGCCCGATGCGGGCCTCGATCCCAGGACCCTGGGATCATGACCTGAGCCGAAGGCAGCGGCTTAATCCACTGAGCCACCCAGGTGCCCCTTCTTTTTTTTTTTTTTTAAGATTTATTTATTTATTTTAGAGAGAACACGAGCAGGGGGAGGGGCAGAAGGAGAGGGAGAGAGAGAATCCCAAGCAGATTCCCCACTGAGCAGGGAGCCTGACTTAGGGCTCCATCCCACGACCGAGAGATCATGACCTGAGCCAAAACCAAGAGTCAGAGGCTTAACAGACTGAGCCACCCAGTTGCCCCCCAACCTCCATTTTCTTTCATAGTCCTATATTGTTTTTGTAGTAAGGACAAGAAAACAAGGAGTTGCTTATTTTCATCTACAGCTGACCCTTGACACCCGGCTTTGAATGGTGTGAGTCCACTTATATGTGGATTTTTTTTTAATATAAATACAGTTTAGTACTGTAAATGTATTTTTTCTTATGATTTGCCCAACATTTTCTTTGCTTTGGTTTCCTTTTTTTTTTTTGTTTTAAATATTTTATTTATTTGACACAGAGAGAGTACAGGTAGGGAGAGGGAGAAGCAGGCTCCCCACCGAGAAGGGAACTAGATGCGGGGCTCGATCCCGGGACTCCGAGATCATGACCTGACCCGAAGGCAGACACTTAACTGACTGAGCCACGCAGGCATCCTTTTAGCTTACGTGTTCTAAGAGTACAGTATGTGATCCGTATAGCACACAAAATATGTGTTAATCGACTATACATGTTACTGGTAAGGCTTCTGGTCAACACTGGGCTGTTAGTATTAAGTTCTGAGGGAGTCAGAAGTTACAGGTCATGTTCACTCATGGGGGAGGTTGGTGGCCCTCCGTTCATTGTTCCCGGGTCAGTTCTGAGGTTGCCCGGGCACCTGTCTGAGGAAAACTTCTGGTGTGGGTTTGAATAGGCACTTTTCCCTTGACTGGCCCCTTGGAGTGAGGGGTGAGGGTGGGATGGCCGCCCGCTCTCGGGACCTTCCTGTGGATGACTCAGTAGCTGCCCCTTCCAGGCTAGCTTCGCCCCGATGGAGGACAAGCTCAACCAGGCGCATATCGAGGTGCAGCAGCTGAAGGTATCGGTTAAGAACTATGAAGGGATGATTGACAACTATAAGAGTCAGGTAGGCGGCTGCCTGGGACGTTAACTTCTCCCAGGAAGGGTTGGGCTGTGAAGGTGTGTCTCGTGGAAACCGGGTGCAATGCTTTGCTGGTCCCCAGGTGATGAAGACCAGATTGGAGGCCGATGAAGTGGCTGCCCAGCTGGAACGCTGTGACAAAGAGAACAAGATCCTTAAAGATGAGATGAACAAAGAGATCGAAGCGGTACTGCTCCCTTCGCTTGCTCTCTTCCCCCACCCAATCCCATGTCTGTCCCCCTCGGCTGCCTGTGAGTCTCCCTGATTTGGACCAGCAAGATGGACAAGGTTTCTCATTGCTGGGCTCGTCCCCACTACCGTGCCCGTGCTCGCTCTCTCTCTCTCTCTGCTGCTTTATTCCTTTTCCTTCTGGTTTTTTCTTACTTCGGTTTCCTTAAAATATCTCTCCTGCTTACAGCATCTAAGTGGATTCAGATGCTCAGATCTGCCAGGTCTTAGGCATTGCCTATTTTGTTCTGCGTCAACCCAAAGATGTGCCTCCCATCCCCTCCTGCTTTTCCCCAGAAAGCCTTATTCTCCAGATAAAGGGGTTATCTTAATATTAACCTAGGAGAAGGGCTGAGTGCAGGCCCAGCCACTCCTGTGTTACATAGCCTTGGGCAAATCCTTGCCCCATCCGGTCCTCAGCCTGCTTGTTAATATGGGGATGGACTAAATCACAGTTCTGACCTTCTCCTCCGAACTGTAGCATTGGGATTGCCTTCCTACGGGCTTTGGAGTTGGACTGGACCTTCATCCTGGCTCTGTCCGTTTCCCACTGGGCAACCTTAGGGAAATGACTTCGATCCTTTGAACCTTGTATCGGGACAACAGCTCCCACTTTTTATAGGTCTTTGCAAGAATTAATTGAGAGAGCCTTGAGCACTGGGCCTGGGTCCTGGGGTTTGCTTTGTGATTGCCATTGTTATTCAATGACTAAAGGAGGGGCAGGCTCCGAAAGCCATTTGGGGGTCAAGTGTGTCCCTCAGAGAACAGCTGGACACCCTCAGTGGCCTTTGGGGAGGGCAGGCCCTCTTCAGGGGACTGAGGGTGGCCCTGCCCTAATCCCAAAGGACTCTGCCTGATCCCACCCGCAGCGGGACCCTTCCCAATGGCGGGCTTTTCTCTCCCCCACTCCAGGCCCGTAGGCAGTTCCAGTCCCAGCTGGCTGACCTGCAGCAGCTGCCCGACATCCTTAAGATCACAGAGGCCAAACTGGCAGAGTGCCAAGACCAGCTGCAGGGCTATGAGAGGAAGAACATCGACCTCACAGCCATCATATCAGACCTGCGCAGCCGGGTAAGGGACTGGCAGAAAGGGTCCCACGAACTGGCGCGAGCAGGGTCCCGCTTACCGAGATGAGCTGCACGCCCCCCCCAAGGGAGGACCACTTCCTTTTTCTTGGCTGCCGCTTTCTGAAAGGAGTGAGCTATCATCAGTGCTGTGAAATAAAAGTCTGGTGTGCCAAATGCCTTGTGTTTGCACAAAGTGATTGTAGTTATAGGAGCCGTCACTCTCCTGTGTTGCCGCCCCCCGCCCCCCCCCAAGTCTCCACCTGCCTCTGCTCTGTCCCGGTGCTTGGCCACGCCCCCAGGGGAGACTCCGCCTCCCCGCCCCGCCCTCTGTGTGCTCTTTTCCACCTTTCTTTTGCTTTAGCTGCTTTTCACTACTCTTACCAGACCCACTGCCTAAGGTTCTGACCCGAAAGAGGGCTCCCTTCCTCCCAGAAGCAGTCTGTCCCTGGGTGACTAGAATCCTGCCTATGGTCTAAGAGACTATGTGCCTCTCCTTTGCAGGGGGACCTTGGGCAAGGCCCTTCCCCTCTCTTGACCTGCTACCTCGTAATAATAAAAGTGGTTGTCATTTCTTGAGCACAGAGTTTGTGCTCCGGTATTGTCTCACGTAATTCTCCCAGAAACTTGAAGATGTAGATACTGTTTTCTCTCATTTTCCAGAAAGCAGTCCAAGGCATAGGGGCATAATTTCCTGAGGTCACAGAGTTGATGCTTAGTGAACAGGGTTTGGAACCCAGTCAGCTCCATCTGCTTCCCGAGCCCGTGTTCTCAGTCCTCCAGTTGGCTGCCCTCTCTTGAGTCTGAGAATTCTGAGGGCCTTTCGAGCCTGGTATCTGAGGCTTTGGCTTACGGCAGCCCTCTGAAGAACCAATCAAACTCGCCAACCTGAAAGACTTGCTAGGTTTCCTGTTGCCTTGCGTGTCCTTGTCCCCATTCAAAGGGAGAATGAAACCAGCGGTGCCAACAATGTAACTGGTAAAGCTCCGTGGCACGTCGTGTGGGCCAGTTAAACCTGCCATCTGCTTCTGCCTTCTCATGTCTGCCCCGGATCCCACTGAGTGACTTCTGATCAAGAAAGCGTCACTGTGGTTCATCAGGATCAAACCTGGCTTCTCTTCGTGTGGGGCAAGCCTTCACGGGAGTTGGGCCTAACCTGTCCCTCCTCTCCTCTCTCCTCCAGGTTGTGCAGTGAGACTTGGGATGCCTGCTGAGGGCGGCACGCCCCTCTCCAGGGTGTGGATGACAGGTCCTAGTGGGAAGGGAGGGCTGCACCGGGAAGTTCCTTCATAAACAGGTCTGTGTTCCTGTCATTTTAGATCGAACATCAGGGGGACAAGCTGGAGATGGCAAGAGAGAAACACCAGTCTTCCCAGAAGGAAAATAAACAGCTGAGTCTGAAGGTGGATGAACTGGAGAGGTTAGAGGCACTTGGTCCCATCTCTGTCCTCTTCCTAGGACCTGAGACTTTCAGCCACTTAGCTGCTTTGGCCTTAGTGTGCAGAAGTGTTTGAGGGACTCAAGGCCCTGGAAGGTGCAGGGCAGACCTCAGAGGAAAAGCTGCTTCCATTACAGTGGTAAGCGTTGTGGGAGAGAGGAAGGTGGTCTCTTGACTGGGGGACGCTCCAGGAGACAGTGGTCGAGTTCAGACCACCCACAGGCTCCATGTACCAGAAAGGCACACTTCACCCAGCAAACCAGTAGGACCAGGATGCGGCTACTGGGGGGCATCCCCCCGCCCCCTGATCCTCCTTCCCCAAGACCTTTCTGATCTGATTCTTCTGTTACCTGCGGACTGTTGGAGGCAGTTAGGGGGGAGAGTACGGTTTTTGGAGTCAGAAGCCCTGGACTTGAGTCTCAGCTTGGCCACTTAACCTGTTCGGTGATCTTGTGCAAATCCTTGAACCCCTTTGAATCTCTGTTGACTCATCTTGAGAAAGGGATCAAGGGAGGGATAAGAATCTAGCTCATGAGATTACTGTAAGTCTTCCATGAGGCCTTCCTCAAAGGCCTTAACACATTATCTGGCATAGAGAAGTGCACTGTATTAATGTGTATTAGTTGCTATTATTTCCCCCCTCTGCTTTTTTTTAAGTAGGCTCTGTGCCCAGCATGGGGCTTGAACTCACAACCCTGAGATCAAGAGTCGCACACTCTACTGATGGAGTTGGCCAGGTGCCCCTACTATTATCCCAATTTTAAATATGAGGAAACTGAGCATGGAGAAAGGTGAAGTGACTTGCCCAAGGTGACACAGCTGGTATCTGGCAAAGCTGTGATGTAGGCCCCTGACTGTCCTCTTCTTCGGGAGCTTTTAGCATCTGTAAAATGAGGGGTGGAGCCTTAGTTTCAGAGCTGAAAGGCCTGGGGCCGTGGGATGTCATGACTGCCCAGGTGGCTTATGCAGCCTGCATGCAGGGCCAGCAGGTCTCCTGGGCTCTGTGCTCTGCTCTGCTGGCCGCCAGTATGCAGCTGGACTCAACAGGACTTAACAGAGCTTGCAACTGGAAGATATTCCGGGAGTGCCGTGGGGACCACGTGTGCATATCAGAATGGTCATTGCAGCCTGTGGCGGCTTACATCCTTGGTAGGGCAGTCCAGCCGAAGTCCCTTTGCTGAGGGGGCAGCCTCGAACAGAAGCCGAGGGCATAGGTTTTAGTGACAAACCTGCCAGCTGTGCTGACCTTGGGCCAATGACGTTAGCTCTCAGTGCCTCAGTTTCTTCATCTGTAGAGTGGGGATAGCGGCAACCGTGGTTTTGTTTTTTTGTTCTGTTTTACAAGTGGCAATTTTCTTTGTCCTCTATAAATTTTTTAAGGTTAAAAATTTAATTATAAAGGAATATATTTTAATCTTATTCTAGAAACTTCCTTCTCTCCTAACCATTCTCCCACATGCATAAGAAACAAATTAATTGCATTTGTGAAACACTGTATGACTTCTAAGTTTTAAGTTCAATACAAGGTACGGTGTTACGTGTGCTAACAGGCACGCTCAGTTGGCTTGCCTGCCCACTGTTCCCTCTTCCCGCTCTTCAGCTGGCTGTCTCGGCTGCTCAGCTCCCTGCTGATCGGCAGTTTCTTTTGGTTTATTCCTCTGGTTCCTTGGAGACTCTTGGCGTGACGAGAGCCCCGGTCCAGGGGTGACTGGCAGCCCCCTGGTGGGGTGGAACAGGACAGGAAGGGATATAAGCAGGATCTGATTAAGCGCTTTCACCTAGGAAACTGGAGGCGACCAGCGCCCAGAATATCGAGTTCCTACAGGTGATTGCCAAGAGGGAGGAGGCAATCCACCAGTCCCAGCTCCGGCTAGAGGAGAAAACACGGGAGTGTGGGGCCCTGGCCAGGCAGTTGGAGAGCGCCATTGAAGATGCTAGGAGGCAGGTCAGTCTCGATTCCTTTACTAACTAGCTCTGTGACCTTGGGCAAATCGCTAACCTCTCTGGGCCTATTTCCCCATCTAAAAAATGGGCACACAGTAGTGGCACCTGCCTCATGAATTCGTTGTAAGGATCAAATGAGCAATTACTGTAAAGGATTTGGCCCTTTATTCACGATGGCTTGTTCAATTCAACTGGGACTTATTAAAAACTCCCAAGCCTGCATGGGACTCAGCTGGGTTTACCACAGCTTGGGTGATGACTCATGGGAGTGTGGGGAAGGGGCAGGTAGAGTGGGCTTCGGAAGTCGCCATAGTTAGCTCTCCTGCCCCGAGGCTCCCGGGAACCGTCCACGGCGATGTGCAAGGGCCATCTGTGAGACCAGAGTGGGAGTGGCCCAGGTTTCTCTGCCTGTTGCTGCCCAGGTCAGGTAGGCCAGCCACACCTCCGTGTCTTCTGGGCAGGTGGAACAAACCAAGGAGCACGCAGTCTCCAAGGAGCGAGCTGCCCAGAGCAAAATCCTGGACCTTGAGACCCAGCTGAGCAGGACCAAAACTGAACTTAGCCAGCTGCGGCGGAGCCGGGATGATGTGAGTCGGGCTGGAGGGTGGGGGCAGGAGAGAAGGAAGTGGACTGAGATTTTTGCCTCCTGGGGCCGGCAGGGCAAGGTCTTTTTATGAATATGACACGGTTTTATTTCTCTCAAATCACTTTCCCATCCCTTCAGGATTTTCCAGGCAGATCCATTTTTTTCCTTAACTGCTTTGTTAGATATCATTTATATACCATAAAAGTCACTCATTTAAACTGTACAATTTGGGGTGCCTGGGTGGCTCAGTGGGTTAAGCCTCTCTGCCTTTGGCTCAGGTCATGATCTCAGGGTCCTGGGATCGAGCCCCGCACGGTCCTGGGATCGAGCCCCGCATTGGGCTCTCTGCTTGGTGGGGAGCCTGCTTTCCCCTCTCTCTCTCTGCCTGCCTCTCTGCCTACTTGTGATCTCTGTCAAATAAATAAAATCTTAAAAAAAAATAAACTGTACAATTCAGTGGTTTTTAGTATATTCACAGAGGTGTGCCATTATTGCCACAAGTTTAGAATATTTTCAGAAAGAAACCCCATAGCCAACAGCAGTCACTCCCAGTGCCCCCTCAGCGCGCCCTCAGTGCGCCCTCAGTCCCTGGCCACCACTGATCAAGACTCTGTTCTGGACATTTCACACACTTGGCCCGTACTCCCATTCTTCCTCCTAGGCTGACCGTCGCTACCAGAGCCGGCTCCAGGACCTCAAAGATCGCCTGGAGCAGTCAGAGAGCACCAATCGCAGCATGCAGAACTACGTCCAGTTCCTCAAGTCATCCTATGCCAACGTGTTCGGGGACAGCCCCTACACTACCTACCTGACCAGCTCTCCCATCCGCTCCCGATCTCCTCCTGCCTAAGGCTGCCGGTCTTGGGCCAGGAGCCCGGATTGATGCTATGGGAACTGTGGAGGAGGGGCCAAGCCATAGCTGGAAAGCCTGTTGCTTTCCTCTCGCTTCCACTGACGGAAGCGTGTTCGGGATCTTGTCTGAGCTACTGGCTCCAGTAAAGTCCCTAAAGCAGCGGGGCGGAGGAGGGGGGAGGAAGGACTTAGTTTTTGCTCCTCGGACAGTCACCTGATGGAAATTTTTTAATTACCTTGACAAGCCTTAAATCTACTAATCTTAGGGTACCAGATTTTAACTCACCATGACTTTGCTCCTTCCTTCCCTGAGAAAACGATCTGGACTTTTTCTTCCAGTTCCTTCACAGCCCTCCTCTTTTGAGGAATCTCTCTCTTGGGTTTTCTCTTCCCGGAACCAGCAGGAGCTATCAGCCCGAGGTCCTCACTACCCCTCCTGGGCTGTGAGCACAGGCACTTGCTGTTTTCTGTCATGGGTTCGGTGTTTGCCCCAGTGCCCCTGTCCCATGCCCTGTGGAAACCTCAGGTTCAAGGGTCCTTGAGGCCGCGTGCCCCCACGTACTTCACAACAGACACTGAAGGGTCCATGTCCAGTGGCCTCTTCTAAGTGTAATCCCAGTCTCACTGATTTTTGTTTCTCTTTGCCAGGTTTGTATCTGTGGAATGCATTTATTCTGGAAATATGTGTGTTATTTTACAAGAAGCTTTTATAATCAATATTTAAGGCTCCATTTGGATGATTTCCTTTACCCACCCCTTCCCTTTTCTAAAAATGATCATGGAAAATGCTGCAGGAGAGCCAGTAAACAAGTACCTGGTGCCTGGGACACGAGGCTTCTCATTTTATTTTGGCCCAGGTCAGTTCTTCCTTGTGCACCTTCTTCACATCATAATCCTGTGAGATGACTGAAGGACACAGTTTGTAAGGCACTGCTCAGTGTCCAATGGGATGGATAGGATGAAAATAGGATGTGTCTATGTTACTATTTTTAAAATATTAGTCTGGTTTTCTTTCTATAAAGATCTTATTTTGGGGGGCACCTAGGTGGCTCAGAAGGTTAAGTGTCTGTCTTCAGCTAGGGTCATGATCCCAGGGTGCTGGGATCAAGCCCGACGTCAGGCTTTCTGCTCAGCAGGGAGCCTGCTTCTCCCTCTCCCTCTGCCTGCTTGTGTTCTCTCTTTCTCTCTCAAATAAATAAATAAAATATTTTTAAAAAATGAAGATTTTAAAAAAATGTTTAAAGATTTTAAGTAATCTGTACACACAATGTAGGGCTTGAACTCACAACCCTGAGATCAAGAGTTGCATGCTCTACCAACTGAGCCAGCTAGGCGCCCTGTTAGCTGGTTTCTGAATGACAAGATTATGGGCTATTTTTATGCTCTTCACATTTTCCTGTATTTAAAAGAAAGAACAACACATTCTTTAGAGAGGTGAATGAGTGGGGTACTGTGCTGAACCCTAACCTTTCTGTTTTAGCTGATATTAGCCTTCTGGGTGATCCAGTCTTGTCCTGTCTACTCTAACCCAAGGACAAAACTCTAGAGAATTCCCCTGTGTCCTCAAAAACAATGGGCCCACACAGGCGTCAAGATTCAGTAAATCTTCCCCCTCAAATTTTTGGACATTTTTGGAGTTTCCAGCTTTTAATTTTGCCAAGGGAGATCATTTGAAAAACAAGCACCAGCTATCAATGCCACAATACCCAGCCTGTTTTCATAGCCTTAATGATAAATGGACTAGAACTTACAATGTATGAAAGATCTTCCAAGAAAGAACAGTTGGGGGCAACCCTCTTGGGTCCCCTCCCTCTTTGGGAGCTTTGTACTATTACTCAATAAACTTCACTTTGCTGCCCACCAAAAAAAAAAAAAAAAAAAAAAATACAGTTGCAAACATACACCAATGTGGTACACATCCGCACAGATCTTTGTATTTTTGTCAAACTAATGAAAGCTCCCTCCGTGCAGGGCACTGCTATTTACAACGCTGGTGAGAAACACCTCTGTTGGGGCGCCTGGGTGGCTCGGTGGGTTAAGCGTCTGCCTTCGGCTCAGGTCATGATCTCAGGGTCCTGGAACTGAGCCCAGAACCGGGCTCCCTACTCAGCAGGGAACCTGCCTCCCCGCCCTCCCTTGCCTGCCTCTCCGCCTACTTGTGATCTCTGTCAAATAAAATCTTTAAAAAAAAATAGAAAAAAGAGAAACCCCTCTTTTGGAGTCTATTGCTGGGACTCTCTCAACAATGTTCTATTTTTTCTTTGTATTTTATTACGAACAGTCCAGAGAGTTTGTAAAAAAAAAAAAAATCAAAAAATGAAAATGTTTGTATCCTTTCAAACTCCAAAAAGTTTTCCTTTCCACCTCGAACTGAAATCCCACGGAAATGGGCAAAAGAAGCCCAAAGTTAAAAAGTCCCAGTTAGGGACGCCTGGGTGGCTCAGTTGGTTAAGCGGCTGCCTTCGGCTCAGGTCATGATCCCAGCGTCCTGGGATCGAGTCCCACATCGGGCTCCTTGCTCAGCAGGGAGCCTGCTTCTCCCTCTGCCTCTGCCTGCCACTCTGTCTGCCTGTGCTCGAGCTCTCTCTCTCTCTCTCTGACAAATAAATAAAATCTTTAAAAAAAAAAAAAAAAGTCCCAGCAATGGTAAATCCCAGCAATGGTAAATGTGAGATAGAACTCACATGCCTTAAAATTCACCCTTTGAAAGTGTATAATTAAGTCATTTCCAGTATATTCACAAAGTTGTGCAACCATAAGCTTTATCCAGTTCTAGAACATTTTCATCACCCCAAATGAAGCCCATACCCCTTAGCAGCCACTCCCCCTTTCCCCTCCCCACAGCCCCTGGCAATCACAAAGTCTCTAAGGATGTTTGTTATTCGGGACATTTAACAAAAATGAAATAATTAAATACTGTGACCAGTGCTTTCACTTAGAATAATGTTTTCCAAGATTCAATGTTGTAGCATGCATTCGCACTTCATTTTATGGCCAGATGATACTCCATTGCATGAACACCATTTTATTTACTCATCAGTTGATGGACATTTGTGTTTATACTTTTTAGCTACTATGGGTAATGCTGCTACGAACATTCTACGAGTTTTTATGTGGATGCATATTTTATTTCTTTGTGTGTATACATACATACTTAGAAGTAGTGCTGGGTCAATGGTAACGCTAACCTTTTAAGGAACTGCCAGGCTGTCTTCCACAGGAGCTGCCCCATTTTAGAGCCAGCGATGTTCCAACTTCTCCACATCCTCATCAAAGCATGCTGAGTTTTCTGCAAGCCAGAGACTCCAGCTTTTAAAAGATGCTGTTCCCAGCTCCAGCAAGAGAGGTGGCCTCGGGGGGGTCAAACCCTATGCGCAAGCGCAACGACGAGCGGGCTCGGCGCCGGAGGCGGGGCTACGCAGCCGTTAGGGGCAGGGTTGCGCTGCGCGGCTCTGTGCGCGTCCCGGAAGCGGAAGCTAGGGCCCGTTTCCGGGCGGCTGATTCGAGGATTTGTTTTGTCACAAGTGGAGACTCTGAAAAGCTCCCTTAGGTGGGCCATGCCGTCTGAGGGTCGCTGCTGGGAGACTCTGCAGGCGCTGCGCACTTCTGAGAAAGGTCGACTCTGCTACCACCGCGACTGGCTGCTGCGGGGCGAGGTGAGCGGGGCCCTCGGAGTGGGCGGTGTCCTTCCGGCTCCTGGCCGCGGGACCCTGCAGTTCCCTAGCCCTCGGCAAGTCCTGCACTGGGAACACGTGCGTTTTTCTGACAACCCGCATTTGTTTCTGGCCTCCCGTGTATGCATCTCCGTGTCCTCGAGTGTCTGCCTTCTCCTGCCTATACTGTCCTTTCAGGGAACTTTTCTTACTACAAAGGTGCTCTTCTCTTGAAAGGCTTCGTTGCCACCCCCAGAATTAGACCCCTCCGCTGTGCTGTCAAAGCATCTCTGTCGGGGTCAGTTATTCACTGCACGTCTCTTGTGCTAGGAGATCAAGATTGAGCGGAGAACGATTGAAAAGACCAAAATTCTAGATGACATTGGGCAGACGGAAAGTTTAATGGGGGCGTGGCCCCTATACCTAGAATTTGCAAACCCAAGCCCTAGACTGTGGGGCTGCGGACAAGGTTAAGGCATAGCTCCTGTAACCGAGTTGCGGATAGTTACAGATAGGCTGTTACCTGTCTCTTTACATTTACATATGGGACAATTCTGAAGCATTTCCCTGTCTTTTAATATCACTGGCAGTTTTAGGGAATACGTAACTTGCATTCCGTCGGATGAATCCCAGCGTGGGTCTGTCTGGTGTAGAGTCTCGCTGTGCATTTTTGGCAGGAATACCATAGAAATGATGCTTGTTCTCAGTCATATCAGGAAGCACTCTTACTATGCAACCCATCCTAACGCTGGGAATCCTAACCTTGATCACCCGGTCACTTGGTTACCTGCCAGATAATGGCACTTAAAATGCCTCATTTTTTTTCCTTTTGTAACTGAGTAGTATCTTTTGAGGAGGTAATCCAAGATTACACTAGTATCCTTTTCCTAGTCAAACCTCCACCATCGGCATTCATTATTTCTGTCTGAATCAGTTTCCCCTGTGAGGTAACCAAATGGTGTTTCTTTGATACCCACCGTTCCTTCTACACTTGCTAATTGGCATTCTAATGTTAGGAGGAGCTTTCTTTTCTCACGTTTAATGATTTATTTGTATCTTCAAGTACTCTCGGGTTCCTGTTTTATTCCATGAGTTGTAATCCATTACTTGTAAGCTTGTGTGTGTGTGTGTGTGTGTGTGCGCGCGCGTACCTGTGTATTTTCATTGTGTGGGAAATGTGTCTTCAGGATAAACTCAAGGAGACTTGAGGTTGCTGGGTCAAAAGGTAAAGGTAGGTGTCCCCCGCTCCCCATTACAGATGCATCAAATTGCCTTCCAGTCAACAAAAGGGCGTATCTTTTTGCCTGCAGCCTTGTCAACAGAATGTATTATTATACCTTTAATTTCTGATTATCTAACGGGTGAGAATGAGATCTCAGGATCGTGTTACAGTGCCTTTTGTAATTCAGATTGAGCATTTTTTTCATATATTCAAGAGTCAATTTTAATCTTTTTTTTTTTTTTAAGATTTTATTTATTTGTCAGAAGGAGAGAGAGCGTGTGCGCACACACAGACAGGGGGAGTGGCAGACAGAGAGTGCAGCAGGTCCCCTTGCTCCGAGGCCTGACGTGGGACTCATGCCAGGACCATGGGATCATGACCTGTGCCAAAGGCAGACGCTTAACTGACTGAGCCACCCAGGCGTCCCATTGGGAGCCGATTTTATGTCTTTTTTTGTGAATTGATTTATGTCTTCTCGTTTTTCTAATGGAGTTTTTCTTCACCCCAAATTTTACAAGTTCTTTATATGTTAGGGATCATAGTAGCCCTTTATCTGTGATACATATTGGACATACTTTTTTTTTTTTTTTTAAAGATTTTATTTATTTATTTGAGAGAGAGACAGTGAGAGAGAGCATGAGCGAGGAGAAAGTCAGAAGGAGAAGCAGACTCCCCGTGGAGCTGGGAGCCCGATGCGGGACTCGATCCCGGGTCTCCGGGATCATGACCTGAGCCGAAGGCAGTCGTCCAACCAACTGAGCCACCCAGGCGTCCCGGACATACTTTTTTCTAGTTTGTCAGTTGGCATTTTTTATGTTTATGGTCGTTTTTGTATGTGTGGTTTTATTGTTTTTACATTTGAAACTTTGGCCCTGGAATATATTTTGGTGTAAGGAATGAGGAAAAGGGTCTATTTCTATTACGTCTTGGAAATGAGTCCCATTACTTTATGAAGTGTGCATGTAGCCTGTTTGCTTCTGTGTCTGGATTATTCTCCATGGATTGAGTATCTTTTTATTGCACATGGGACGTGTGCCTGTGATCTAGATCAGTATCTCTCAGCTTCAGCATTATTGACACTTTGGGCTGAGCCAAATAATTCTTTGTTGTGAGGGGCTGCCGCTGCTGTCTTATGCTGTAGGATGTGTAATGGCCTCCCTGGCCTCCACCGACTAGACACCAGTAATACCCTCCCAGTGGTGACAACAAAAAAATGTCTCCAGACATATACTGGAGGGTGAAACTGGTCCTGCTGGAGAACCACTGATCTAGGGAAAATAATAACATACAATTTTTGAGTAGTTCTTAGGAGCCAGGTAGTCTTTTTTTAAGCTATTTATTATTCATTTAATCCTCTCCAAATCTCCTGCGGTAGATCCTTTATTGTTCGGTTTTAGAAGTGATGAAGCCTAGGCACAGAGGGGTTATGTAACTTGCTCATGGTCACACAGGTGAGTGAAATGCAGGGATGGAACTCAGGCTAAGAAAGGCTAGTTCCACACTCAGTGCTCTGAATCGCTGTTGTAGCCTTTTCCCATATTTCCTAGTTATATTTTCGTGACACTGAGTCAAGTTCTCAGCCAGAATTGCTGTGTATTTTAACTGCAGTGAAATAGTACAAGCTTCTCTGGTTTGAAGCACTGTATGGCAGTTCAGAGATAGTAGTTAACTAGTAGAGTTGAGTCACTTATTGCACACATATTAAAGGGCGGCTAGAACTCGTTTTATAGGCTTTCTATTATAAATCCCATTTGTTTTAAGGCATTGGCCTTTAGGTCAGTAACCACTTGCCCATGCCCATTGTTTTAAAAGATTTTATTTATTTATTTTTGCAAGACAGAGAAAGCATGTGGGAGGCGAGGAGCAGAGGGAGAAGCAGACTCCCCGCTGAGCAGGGAGCCCCATGCAGAACTCCATCCCAGGACCCTGGGATCATGACCTGACCCAAAGGCAGATGCTTCACTGACTGAGCCATTTCAGGCAGAAAGAGAGAGAAAGAGAAGCAAGCAAACTACTTTCTCTTCATCTCTGATTGTTAATACAATTAGAATGGGTCTTTGGTATGTGTACATCTTTATTCAGGCCTTCGTAGATTACCAGTAAGGCAGGTAGTGGGAAATTAGGACAAAATTATTTCTGATTTCTTGAATCAGTTGACATGCAAGCTGGGCTTCACCCTCTTCTTCTCTGTAGGATGTCTTGGAAGAATGTATGTCTCTTCCCAAGCTGTCTTCCTACTCTGGCTGGGTGGTAGACCATGTCTTACCTCACACACAAGAGAACCCACCTTCTTCTGAGACCTCAGCATCCTCTAGATCTGCCTCCGCCCTCGACCAACCTTCATGTGTTCCCGGATCTCCTGTCAGAACCCCTGCCTGCTCACCGTCCTCCTCAGCAACTCCAGATGGACCCGAGGTAAGGTTTGTGTTCAGTGGGAGATGGCAGGCAATGGTGGCCGAAAAGATGAAGTTTTAGGGGTCCCGCTTGGCTTGTGTGGTGGCGGAGTGTGCGACTCTTGTTCTCAGGGCCGTGAGTTTGAGCCCCACGTTGAGTGTGTTGATTATGGGATGGGGATTGGGATTGCCCCATCCAAACCACCTCAGCACAAATGGACACTATCAGAAGAAAGGGGAAAAAATTAAGCAAAAACAAACAAACAAAACTGTCCAAAGCAACAAGCCATTCATTGGTTTGTATATTGTTATATAAATATAATTTATATTATTATTTCCTTTACTGAGGAAAACAATTAGAACAAGATCAACATCATGAAAAGCACACTGGTTCGTTCTTTTTTTTTTTTTTTTTTAAAGATTTATTTAAAATGAAACAAGATGGGATCGGGAGGGAGACAAACCATAAGAGACACTTAATCTCACAAAACAAACTGAGGGTTGCCGGGGGGAGGCGGGTAGGGAGAAGGTGGTTGGGTTATGGACAAATGGGGAAGGTATGTGCTATGGTGAGTGCTGTGAAGTGTGTAAAACTGGCGATTCACAGACCTGTACCTCCAGGGCTAATAATACATTATATGTTAATAAAAATTAATTAAAAAAAGATTTTATTTATTTATTTGATAGCATGAGAGATCAAGGGAAGGAGGGAACACAAGCAGCGGGAGTGGGAAAGGGAGAAGCAGGCTTCCCGCCTAGCAGGGAGCCCGATGTGGGGCTCGATCCCAGAACCCTGGGATCATGACCTGAGCTGAAGGCAGATGCTTAATGACTGAGCCACCCAGGCGCCCCAAGCACACTGGTTCTAACCTAAATTGTTTTATTGTTCTTATGGTTATTACTCATAAGTAGGGATGGGGTTTTCATCTAGAAGGGATAATACCAAGTTTACCATCTAGAATGCTTAATTTTTCCATTTTTTTGTCTATATAGGGCAAACACGAGTCCCGGCATACAGAACCTATGGTACTTCAGTCCTCCCGGGGGATCCAGGTGGAAGGCTGCATCCGAATGTATGAGCTGGTACACAGGATGAGAGGGACGGTAAGTGACCCTTGAGGTCCGGCAGGCATGACCTGAGGGAGCCATATGTCAGCGCAGTTCTGCAGGCATCATGGAAGTCTACCTCATGCTAATTGTCCTGTCACCAGTGCTGGTAGCTCCTGGTTCATTTGGGGAGATACTGTAACGTAGCAGTCACAAGGGAGCTCTCTGAAGGGAGATCTGGGTTCAAATCCTAGTTCTAGGATTTACATATGACTTCAAGAAAATTACTTAGACTTTCCTGGCTTCCATTTACTTCTTCAGAATTTGAAGATGATCTTGGGCTATCAGATAAGGTTATACTGAGAAGATGGATCTTAACAACCTCCTGAGGAAAGAATAACAGTACTTTAATAATTTATTTGACTTTATTATTTTTTCATACTTTGCCAATAAAAATTAGAAAGATTTTAATTCCCAAGTCTTTTGAGAAAACAAAATTAAGCCAACAGAAATTGGAACACCTGATTCATAAATTTAACAAAAAAACAATATAATTGTGTTACATAAAGTGACCCATTTATTATAGGCTAGCAGTGTTTCAAATGCCGTAGGTCCGGGCCCCACCGGCTGCCATGTTCATGCAGGAACCACAGTGCCAGCTCCCCACAGCTCGTCCTTTCATCTTGCTTTTGCCACAGAAGGAGCACGTCTACTTGGCATCCTGGTTTATTTCAATCTTCTCTGCCATTTTCCTGAAGGAGGCCCCATAACTGCTCCCGTATTTACAGAGGATTCCAACCCTCTGGGTGCCTTTGCCATGTCACGACCAACTAGATCTGAGCCCAAAGAACTGACTTTATTATTTTTTTAATTAGAAAAGCAATGCATGATTTTGTAAACATTCCACAGATGACATGAGTTTATAAAGTGCAAGTCTTCTAGCATCTGCCCTCCATTCATTCATTCATTCATTCACTGAGTCAACCAATAGTTGTCAAGCTGTCCTGTGCTTGCTGAGCACTTAGATGCTGTTGTCTAGAGAAAATACTGAGCAAAGCAGACACGAATCGAGGCCCTCATGGGGCACCTACACTGGTAAGGAGAGCGAGGAGTAAGCGAGAGAAATAAGTACAAAGTAGGTAGAAGCCGTTGTACTCTGAATGAAAGGCGATGGCTGCTTCCACTTGGGTGGTAGCAATGTGCACAGTGAGAAGGGGGTAGATCCCTGGGTAGGTGGGGCCCTTTCAGCTGAACACTTAACGTCCTTCATCTCTGGGAGAGTTTTCCCCCTTTGATTAGTTTGTCTTCCTCTCCATTTCCTTGTTTCTTTCTGGGAACTTTTATTAGTCAGAGATGGGCCCTCCTAGATTAATTTCCTATTTCTCCTATTCTGGCTCTCATTTTCCTTTTGTCTTTCTCTGTTTTCCAGAAGATTTCTTTATTTTATCCCTCCATTGTGGTTTGAAAAGACATGTATATATATATTTTTTAAATGATGAGTTTTTTCTTATTCTCCACTTGTTCTTTTTTTCAGAGCATTTTATTCTCATATCATACTAGAGTCCTTTTTTCAGATTTAATTGTGTTCCTTGAAATAGCTGTTTCTTCTAGATTCATTATTTTCCCATTGTTCACCTTGATCTCCTAGGGTACAGAGTTTCCTCTAATAGCTGAGGACCTTCCTTTTGCCAGTGGCTGGACCAAGGCTTCCAGGTGCATAGTCAGGAGCAAGATTTTCATGCTTTTCGGGCTTCCTGAGTGTCCGCATTCCTAGGGTATTGTTCTGGAACACCAGCCCCATGCTAGACGGTCTAGTTATCTCCGGACAGGTTTTTCATTTTCTTACATGGAAGAACTCTGTATGTTTTTGGGGTGGGAGTATGTGTGATCATGTAATAAATCACCCCCAGACTTGTGGCTTTTTGCCACCACCACTGGCATTTCATCACTGTCTTTCACGTTTCTGGAGGTCAGCCCGCTCCACTGGGAGGTCCTCACTTAGAGGCCATGCGGTTGTGGCGGCTGGGGCCAGAGTTCTTTCAGCAGCTTCCCCCCCCGACCACCGGGGTAGCAGTTGAAGTGAGCTGTTGGCTGGAACATCTGTCCTCTCCCCACGGCAGGGCTTCCTCATAGCATGGCGGTCGGGTTCTGAGAGCAAGCATCCTAAGAAACACTGGCCAAGTCGTGTGGCCTTTTATAACCTGGTCTTGGAAGTTGTGTAACATTCTTTTTCTTTCCCGTGCTCTCTGGGTCAGGGCAGTCTTGAAGCTCTGCTCAGGTTGAAGTGGTGTAGATGGGAGGGTGTCAGAGAATGCACAGACTCTTTGCAAGTCATTACACAGTATGCAACAGTAAAAACAAATCAAGCACAAAATGGGCCAAAGTAGGTAGGTAGGTACTTTGCCAAAGATACAGACAAAGAAGCATGTGAAAAAGGTATTTTTTAAAAAAATCATTACAGCACACATGCCTGGCTGTTGGGTGTTCTGATCTCATGATCTCGGGGCGGGGGTGAGGGCTGACTATTTTGTGCACACTCAGCTGTCTCTGCTTGCAGCCCCACGAACCCCACCTGATTTCAGTCCTGGCATTTCCCAGTCTGGAGCCTCTTTGAGGTTCTGCTAGGTTGGCTCTCTCCCCGAGGAGCATAGCCCGCTTGTGTGTGTGCGCGTGCAAGTGCGTGCGAGTTGCGTCCTCACGTTTTCTCAGCCCTGCTCTGTCAGGCCACATTCCTGCACAGAAACTTTCTATCTTCCAGAAGTGTGTTGAGCGTTTTTCCCTGCTGACGGGCCCGTGTGCTCTCTGTTGTTGAGTCTTTTTGCCCTTCCCCACTCTCTGTTTAAACCGAGGCTCAGGGACGCCTGGGTGGCTCAGTTGGTTAAGCGGCTGCCTTCGGCTCAGGTCATGATCCCAGCATCCTGGGATCGAGTCCCGCATCGGGCTCCTTGCTCGGCAGGGAGCCTGCTTCTCCCTCTGCCTCTGCCTGCCACTCTGCCTGTGCTCGCTCACTCTCTCTCCCTCTCTCTCTGACAAATAAATAAAAAAATAAAATCTTAAAAAAAAAATAAATAAAAAAAAATAAACCGAGGCTCAGAGGCAAGGTTATGTATGCTTGTGGTCACTTTGCGTTCTTGCACCGGAAGCTTAATTTAAAACAGGATAACGTAGTGTCCTCACAATACATTTTGCTGTATCTTCATCCCAGGACGTAGAGCAGCTCATCCGGTTTGAAGGCTGCCGGGTGTTCTTAGTCCGACCCGCTGTCATAGGTTTAGTCAATCCCCGGTTAATTTAAATTGTTTTAAATTTATTGCCGTCATCCGCAGGGCCGCTGTAAGCATCCTGTACGTAAATCTTTGCACGCGCTTGCAAATATTTCCTCAGGATAAATTCCTAAAATTAAACTAGTGTCAAGTGATCTATACACTTTAACTTTTGATAGTTAAAATGTCATGTCACCCTTAAAAACCATGTGAGAGTACTGTCACGAGTGGTGAGTGGGATACCTGATGCCCTTAGGAATAGAGGAAGGAGACGATAAGGTGATGATAAGGTGAAGAAAGGAGTGAGGTAGGAATGGGCACAGCACGTTTATGGACTCCGAGTGAGGATTTCTGCCGGTCACCCTGGAACCCTCATCAGCACGCACAGATTGGAGGCATAGGCGCGCAGGACTGTTTGACCCTGTGTTGGTAAATATGTGTTCATTCTCGGCGGATCCGGGAGGGACAGGAACCGAATGGGGCAAATTGGAGGAGCTTTCCAAAACAGCTGAGTGTAAACATCCACCCAGAGGGGAGACGCCATTTGAGTGTAGCTTCTGAGAATTAAGCAGCTGATTCCGTGCCCTTGAGTGTCTCTGGAGCCAAGGACCGGTGGGAGGTCCCCGTGGGTGAGTGGGTGCCGATCCTTTGCAGGAGGGCCTGCGGCAGTGGCAAGAGGAGCAGGAGAGGAAGGTGCGTGCCCTCTCCGAGATGGCATGTGAGCAACTGAAGCGCTTTGATGAGCGGAAGGAGCTACAACATCATAAGGAGCTCCGGGACTTCCGGGAAGTGATGGAGAAGAGGTAAGTTCCAGAACTTCCGGGAAGTGATGGAGAAGAGGTTAAGCGGGGCTGTCTGCGCACTCAGCGGCACCTCTTTCCTGGCATGAAACCCAAAGGGAAAGAGTTGGACAGCTTCTGAGACCTGAAATGTCCAAACAAAAGTGCCAGAGAAGCTTCTAACTTCGAACGATGACCAGTGCATCACAAAGAGAAGGAAGGCTTTCAGGAGAGGGGAGCTAAGACGTTTTCAGGAAGCACGCCTGACTGCCCTTCCTGCCCTTTCTTGAGCAGCTCCAGAGAGGCCCTGGGCCACCAGGAGAAGCTGAA
Organism: Mellivora capensis; assembly: GCA_004024625.1. Lineage (NCBI taxonomy): Eukaryota > Metazoa > Chordata > Mammalia > Carnivora > Mustelidae > Mellivora > Mellivora capensis. Next base: position 120,608 of record PISX010001605.1, on the reverse strand, counting down.
AGCTGAGCATCGTCACAGAGCGAAGGTCAGAACTTGGGAGAATCCATCTGGGTGTTTCCGGGTCTGGCTCTAACCTGCCCAGAGCCCAAAAGGCTCTGGGGGATGTAGAAAGAGAAGGCCCAGGGGCGCCTCAGAGACAGGTAACCGGACTGCCCTTTCTGTAGATTCTCAACCTGAAGCTGCGGGAGGCCGAGCAGCAGCGGCTGAAGCAGGCGGAGCAGGAGCGGCTGCGGAAGGAAGAAGGCCAGGCTCGCCTGCGGAGCCTCTACGCCCTGCAGGAGGAGGTGCTGCACCTCAACCAGCAGCTGGACGCCTCCGAGGCCCAGCCGCACAGAGACCTGCTGAAGCTCGACCTGGCCGCCCTCCGGACCCGAGGCAACCAGCTGTGCGGCCTTGTCTCAGGGATCATTCGGGCCACGTCTGAGGTGAGGGACGTGGAAGAGGGACCTGGAAGAGATGATCTTGGTTAGCATTTCATCTGTCTTCCCCGAGAAGGAGTCTGGGGGGGGGGGCAATTATCCCCATCCCAAATTGGACTCCTATACATACCCGGTGTCCTGTCTTAGGTTAAATCATGGTTTATTCTGATTGCAAAATACTGGCGTTCGTTCCATAACATTTTATTGAACACCTGCAAAGCTGTGGTGAAAGTTAAAACCTCACAGGAGTGTGCATTGCTTTTTTCAGTTAACATTGTATTTTGAACGCATAATTACGATAGCCATTAACAATATTTTGATGTTTTTAATTAAAGCAGTATTAAAAACTGCAGCTATCGCCGTGACATGTAGAAGTTGTTGGAACTGGATAGTTCCCACACTTGATCATACCAAATCATTCGAAAAAAACATGCCTACTGTTGAACATCTAAGTTTTCGTATTTATACTATCATGCATAGCACTGTAGTGATGTCACTTTTTTTAATCTTTTTTTTTTAAGATTTTATTTATTTGACAGAGATCACAAGTAGGCAGAGAGGCAGACAGAGAGAGAGGAGGAAGCAGGCTCCCTGCTGAGCAGAGAGCCCGATTCGGGGCTCGATCCCAGGACCCTGGGATCATGACCTGAGCTGAAGGCAGAGGCTTTAACCCAATGAGCCACCCAGATGCCCCTGTAGTGATACCATTTTATATGTGTGTTGTATTTCTTTGAGAAAAATTCCTAGAAACAAAAATACTTGGTCAAAGAATTTTAAAGTTCTTGATTCTTACCCAAAACTTGTACCAATTCATATATATTTTTTTAAGATTCTGTTTATTTATTTGACAGAGACAGCAAGGGAGGAACACAAGCATGGGGAGTGGGAGTGAGGGAACCAGCTTCCCACTGAGCAGGGCTCCATCCCAGGACCCTGAGCCACCCAGGTGCCCCACTTTTTTTTTTTTTTAAGTAGACTTCATGCCCAGCGTAGGGCTTGAACTCACAACCCCGAGATCAAGAGTAATCTGCTTTGTTGACTCTACTGAGCCAGCTAGAGTCTCCCCCTGTGATTCACATTTTTATGAATTGTATGTTCTTCTTTTTTTTTTATTCAAAAATTTTTTTTTTTTGACACAGAGAGAGATCACAAGTAGGCAGAGAGAGGGGGAAACAGGCTCCCTGCCAAGCAGAGAGTCTGATGTGGGGCTTGATCCCAGGGCCCTGAGATTATGACTTGAGCCGAAGGCAGAAGCTTAACCCACTGAGCCACCCAGGCACCCCATGAATTGTATGTTTTTGCTCTTAGTTCATATTTCTACTTGAGTTTTTGTTTTAAAAATCCAGCTGATACATGTTCTACATATTAAGAACTTTATGCATTTATTATATTTGAGGCAGAAGCTTATTTTTATAGTTTATCATTCCCTTTGAATTAGCTTTCTTTTTTTTTTTTTTTTAAGATTTTATTTATTTATTTGACAGAGAGAGATCACAAGTAGGCAGAGAGGCAGGCAGAGAGAGAGGAGGAAGCAGGCTCTCCGCGGAGCAGAGAGCCTGACGCGGGGCTCCATCCCTGGACCCCGGGACCATGACCTGAGTCGAAGGCAGAGGCTTTAACCCACTGAGCCACCCAGGCGCCCCTCCCTTTGAATTAGCTTTATAGCTTTTGTTTACCTTCCCTTTTGTAAAATTTCAAGCCTACAAGTCTTTTTCAAGCCTTCAAGCCTAGAACAGCGGTATGAACCCTTATGTAACCATTCCCCGGCTTGAGCAAGAATCAACACATGGCAGTCTTGTTTCATCTCTCCTTCCAGCTGCATTCCCTCCCAAATGGCTTTATGATGATTCTCAGACCTAATTACTTTATCTGGGAAAATACTTTGTATGTATCTCTAAAAGATAAAATTCTTTGCTCACATAACCAGGATACTAATATCACATCTGAAAAAACTGATAACTTTTATGACCAAATATCTAATCAGTGTTCAAATTTTTCCACTTGTCTAAAGTTTTTTCCTAAGATCTTATTTATTTATTTGAAAGAGAGAGAGAAAGAGCGTGCACATGCTCCAGCAGGGGGAGGGGCAGAGGGACAAGCAAACTCCTCGCTGAGCATGGAGCCCTGCGATCAGACCTGAGCTGAAGTCAGACGCTTAACCAACAGCCACCCAGGCACTCCTGTCTCGAGTTTTTTTTAACTGTTGGTTGGAACATTACCATCTACACAAGGTTCAGCCTTTTGGTTTTTGTCTCTTAATTCTTTTAATCTCAAGACTCCATATCCCTTATTTTTCCTTGCCATTTAATTATCAAAGAATCTGGATCATTGGTTCTATAAAATTCCCTATATTCTGGAAAACTCCAGAATGCAATTGCTAACCCTAACCCTAACCCTGTGGTATGTTGTATGAGGTTTCTTTGCTGTCTGTATTTTCTGTGAACTGGTAACTTGAGGACCGTGCCATTGACAGAACTTTCTGTGGTGATGGAAATGTTCCTTATTTATGTTCTGCGACATAGTAGCCATGTAGCTGCTGAGGACTTAAAATATGGGGCGCCTGGGTGGCTCAGTGGGTTAAAGCCTCTGCCTTCCGCTCAGCGCATGATCCCAGGGTCCTGGCTCTCTGCTGGGCGGGGAGCCTGCTTCCTCCTCCCTCTCTGCCTGCCTCTCTGCCTATTTGTGGTCTGTGTCTGTCAAATAAATATATTTGAATTATGGTAAGGTGTGGAGGTATAACAATGAAAACAGAAGTCATAATGGGAAGGATCAATAGATAAGAGTACACGAAACTGAAAGACACATCCTAACTTAGGAAACCTATTTGTACCATTTATAGCGGACCAAAATTTAATGTCCTTGTTCAGAGAGAGCTCTTAAGATCTATGGGAGAAAAGGTAAATAAATCACTCTCTTTCTGCTTCCGCTCCACTAACAGAAAGATGAGCAAAGGATGGGACAGGCAGCTGTAAAAGGAGAAATATAATTGGTAGATTTGAAACTAAGTGGGTTTTTTGTTTTGTTTAAGATTTTATCTATTCAGGGATGCCTGGGTGGCTCAGTTGGTTAAGCGGCTGCCTTCGGCTCAGGTCATGATCCCGGCGTCCTGGGATCGAGTCCCACATCGGGCTCCTTGCTTGGTGGGGAGCCTGCTTCTCCCTCTGCCTCTGCCTGCCACTCTGTCTGCCTGTGCTCGCTCTCTCTCTCCCTCTGTCTCTGACAAATAAATAAATAAAATCTTAAAAAAAAAAAAAAAAGATTTTATCTATTCATTTGACAGCATACAAGCAGGGGGAGCAACAAGCAGAGGGAGAGAGCTCCCTCCCTCTGCCAAGCAGAGAGCCAGATATGGGACTCCATCCCAAGACTCTCAGATCACAAGCCGAGCCGAAGGCAGATGCTCAATTGACTAAGCCATCTAGGTGCCCCCTGAAATTAGTATAAAAATCACCATTAATATATGGAATGCAAATTAAAACACAGTATCGGGGTACCTGGGTGGGTTAAGCCTCTGTCTTCGGCTTAGGTCATGATCTGGGTTAAGCCTCTGCCTTGGGCTCAGGTCTTGATCTCAGGGTCCTGGGATCGAGCCCCACATCGGGCTCTCTGTTCAGCAGGGAGCCTGTTTCCCCCTCTCTCTGCCTGCCTCTCTGCCTACTTGTGATCTCTGTCAAATAAATAAATAAAATCTTAAAAAAAAAGAAAAACAGTATCAAAGATTTTATTTATTTATTTGAGAGAGAGAGTGAAAGAGAGCATGAGAGGGTGAAGGATCAGAGGGAGAAACAGACTTCTTGCTGAGCAGGGAGCCTGATGTGGGACTCAATCCTGGGACACCAGGATCATGACCTGAGCCAAAGGCAGTTGCTTAACCAACTGAGCCCCCTAGGGGGTCCCAAAACACAGTATCATTTTTATCTAAACTACTGTCACAAACTTGTAAAAAGTTATCCCAGCCAATGTTGGTGAGAGCATGGAAGAGTCCGTATTGGTACTCGGGTGTGTCTGTGGGTGTGGCGGCAAATCGGTATTACCTTTAAGAGAACAGGAGACAGTAGGCATCAACATGTTGAACGTGGGCACTCCATTGGTGCAGCAGTTCCAACTTAGAAATCGTTGACTCGTTTGTGAGCTGTGGTTCGGCTTCACAGGTGCCTAGAGAAGGGACACTAAGCTCTCCCTCTGTCCCCCTGACAGAACGGCTTTCCCACAGCAGAGGACCAGGCTGTGGCGGAGAGAGCCCTGCAGGAAATGCGGGACCTCCTGACAAGCTTGCAGCAGGAGATCGCCAGGGCGTGTGAGGACAAGAGGGGGCAGGATGAGGAGGCGGCCCGAGAAAAGCGGCAGGAGTCAAAGATGCAGCAGGGGCTGGAGATCCCCAGAGAGGCCCCAGCTCCCAGCCAGGGCCCAGGAGGGAAACAGAATGAAGGTGGGTGCTGCCGTGGATGCTGTCCTTTAATCCAGAATGTGAAAGGAAGCAAGCACGTGTTTAAATACGGTGTTAAGCTTCAGGACGATATACCAGAACTTTTATATAAGGTAAAATTTACTACTGAATTTTTACTGAATTGCCATGCAGTCTGGTTGATGTGGAGCCAGACGCTTGCCATGGGGACTTGAAATTATGTATCGTTCTGGTAGATGTATTATCCCGGGTTTTGCTGCTCTGAGGTTTTTGGGTTTGGGTTTTTTTGGATTTTTTTTTTTTTTTTTTTTTTTTTAAGATTTGATTTATTTGAGAGAGAGTATAAGCAGTGGGAGCTGCAGGCAGAGGCAGAGGGAGAAGCAGACTCCCCGCTGAGCAGGGGGCCTGATGCACAACTTGATCCCAGGACCCTGGAATCATGACCTGAGCCAAAGGCAAACGCTTAACTGACTGAGCCACCCAGGCATCTCAACTGCTCTGAGTCTTTAAAATAATGTAACAATCAGTTTTCGGCCTTCTAAGTGTAAAATAAATATGGACACAATAGATGCTCATTTAATACATAGGAGAGGATCAGTATAGCATAATGGTTGAAGGCTGGCTTTGGAGCCAGATCCATGGGAATGTAGTTTTTCTACTTCTGGCGATGTGACATTGGCAAATTAACCTTTCTACATCTACTTCCTTATCTAGAAAACAAAGATAATAATGGTATCTACTTCGTAGGGTTATTGTGACAATGAAAACAATTAATATCTATATCAGCTGATGAGAACAGTGCGTATTAAGTGTTTGCTGAAGGGGCGGGTGCTGGGCTGGCTCAGCAGAAGAGCGTGCGGCGCTTGATCTCCGGGTCATGGGGTTGAGCCCTACACTGGAGGTAGAGATTGCTTAAATAAATATATATATATATTTTTTAAAGTGTTCAGTGGGGGCACCTGGGTGGCTCAGTCATTAAGTATCTGCCTTCAGCTCCGGTCGTGATCCCAGGGTCCTGGCATCGAGCCCCGTATCGGGCTCCTTACCTCCATGGGAAGCCTGCTTCTCCCCTCCCACTCCCCCTGCTCGTGTTCCCTGTCTCGAGCGTCTCTCTGTGTCAAATAAATAAATGAAATTGTTACTAAACAAATGAGTAAACAAGCAGACAAAGAGTATTGCATGCGTGCTCGCTATTACAAAAGCCTTTGTTGCCTCAGACCTCCAGGTGAAGGTACGCGACAGCACAGTGCGTTGGTACCAGCAGCTGCAGGACGCTTCTAGTCAGTGCGTGTTGGCCTTTGAGGAACTGACCAACAGCAAAGACAGTCAGGTAGGGAGGGCTGTAGATCGGGAACCCTCCGGGCCTGGTAGTGCTGTGAGCAGCCTCGTGTCCCCAAGGAATGTCGCTAGCGTGTCACGTTCCATAATCCTCCTGGCATCTAATCAGCCCTTCCAAACACTGCCTGCCTCTCCCCGTCCTCTCCCGGCAGGTCAAGAAGATAAAGATGGACCTCCAGAAGGCTGCCACCATCCCAGTGAGCCAAATCTCCACCATTGCAGGTTGGTCAGAGGAGTTAAGAACGTGGCCCTCCGCTTCACTTTGTTCTTTTTTTTTTAAGACTCCGGATGTACTCCTCTGTAAGGTTCCTGTGGACAGAGTCTGTTCAAACAGGTGACATCGGATCAGGCATGTATGAGTTAGGTCTTACTCTCCTTTGTTTCTTCTTCAGCATGTAGAAGGTACTTGTTACACGTTGGCTGACTAGCTTTTTATAACTAAGCTGCACGTTAACAGTAAATTCTTTAGGAAGGCTCTTATGTGATGTTGAAAATCCCTGCTGAAGACATCGCTCCAGGAACCTAGGATGTGACTCGCCTTCTTTGCTTTTGTCCTATAACATTAGCTTGTCCAGGCTCAAAACCTGCCTTCATACTTTAGAAAGTCTTCCTATTCTCTCCAGAGACTGAGCTTTAGCGAGTGAGAACTAGACAGGGGAAAGAGCCTTCTTTCTCTCGTTCAGAAACAGTGGCTCGTTTCTCTCAAGCTCTAGATGTGGAAGCCTCCAGTTTACAAGCCATGCAGCCTGGTGGCTGGCAAGCATGAACAGTGGAAAAGCTGCTCTGACTTAGCCTGGGTCCCGGTTCCCTTGACTCACTCGTTGCCTAGAATGTGCCGACAAGTTGCAGTTCTTGCCCATGAGAGGGGCTATGACAGAACTTACATATCACTCTGCTGCCTGAAAGTTCTCTCCAGATCAGGGCAAGGTACAAATAAATAAACATGAATCACTTGCAAGTGATTAAAGTGCCATTTCCTTTGCTCACAGCATCAATGAGGGCGAGCTTGACAAGACAGCCAGGCCACCCCCTGATTCCTCTCCCTCAGGCTCCTCAGTCCTGTTTCATTCTTCACTTCTGAGCAGGTCCGAGTTTTGCTGGTCTGCACTTACTGCACGTTTCCTACATTCCCTTTGTCTGCACCATCACGGTTAAGTCCTTAAAGAGCCAGAGGCAGACATGCTCTGGAGTCAGGGCCCAGTACGTGCTGAGGACAGAGAAGGAAATGGTCTGATTCCTGCCTCTTGAAAGGCAGACATCCATGAGTGGTTAGATTTGGAGCAGAATTTAAATGTCTCCAGTGCTGGTGTGGCATATGGCATGTGGGAGGCCATGCCATGCAGAGGGTTGGGAGCTGACTTTCCTAACTGGAGCAGCATAGAGAAGGGGGCTGATGGGAAATTTTGGTCCTTTAAAACCATCAGGAAAGTAGTAGAAGTGTGACTTAGCAGGAGTGGGAGCTGCTATTTTGGTATCTCAGTAAGGTTTGAGTAATGAAGACCAATTTAGATCTGCTTAGGCCCCAAAAAAGGCATTTATTCTAAAGCTACAAGGGTGTTTCTCAGAACCTGCTGGCAGGAATGGGGCTAGGTCTCAGCAGCTAGAAACCTTAGGAACCTTTTTTTCTCATCTTCCCTCTGCACGTCTCTGATCTTACGAGGTAGACCACTGTTCTTCGGACCACTTGGCAGGTGCAGGGGTCTGGTGTTCCTGAGCACGTGTGTAGCAGGGCCAGCCATTTCCAAGAGGTGACTCAGTCGCTAGCTGATTGGCTCAACTGGTCACTCCTCGTCAAACCGTAGCCAGTGTGGGGCTGGGGCAAACAGCCACCACGAGCCCACCTCAGTGTGTCTGAGGATGGAGGGAGGCCGGTCCTGGGGAAGGGGGAGTCACTGAGAGCTGGGAAGATCCCTTAGAAAGGTTTTCCCAGAGACCCAAATGACTCCTCTAGGGATGTCGGCCACAGCCCATGGGATCTGTAGCCATTGCACACCTGTTTCCGTACCATTTCCCGCTCTGTTCGCTGTGTCAGTTTCAGAAGGCGTTCATTCCCAAACAAGGAGCTCCTTTGAAATGGTACCATGTTTCATGCACTTGTACACCCCAGACAGCACGTATTTTATTTGTGTGTCATATATTTTTCTGCAATAGTATTTTTGCTTCAGGTTCTGACCTTGTGGGGTGCTGCACGGCTGGATTTTCATGGAGGCCTTCTTAATGCAATGATGAGAAGCAGAGTGGTCTGCAGTAGAGTCTTTTAACCGACTTTGTCGTACCCAGGCTCAAAGCTTAAGGAGATCTTCGACAAGATCCACAGCCTGCTCTCTGGAAAGCCTGTTCAGTGTGGCGGGCGCTCCGTGTCCGTCACCTTGAACCCACAGGGCCTGGACTTCGTGCAGTACAAGCTGGCAGAGAAATTTGTGGTGAGAAACCTTGTTGCCAGAGGTCTGGGGAGAGACTGGTGTGCAGCCTTTAAGCTTCTCTTCATAGTAACTAAAGTCCTGTCTCTGCTCCCGCAGAAACAAGGAGAGGAGGAGGTGGCCTCTCACCACGAGGCAGCATTCCCCATCGCGGTTGTGGCGTCTGGGATCTGGGAGCTCCACCCCAGAGTGGGCGACCTCATTCTCGCTCACCTCCACAGAAAGTGCCCCTACTCTGTTCCCTTCTACCCGGCTTTCAAGGAGGGAATGGCGTTGGAAGACTATCAGAGGTGAGGTTGTTTTTCTCTTCACTCTCCTCAGGGTGAATGAAATGCAAATAAAACTAGGGTTTGAAAGTGCCTGGGTGGCACAGTTGGTTAAGCACCTGACTCTTGGTTTCAGCTCAGGTCACGAGCTCAGGGTCGTGGGAGGCTGGGTACCAAGTCTGCTTGAGATTCTCTCTCTCCCCCTCTGCTCTTCCCCTTGCTCATGTGCGCACTCTGTTTCTCTCTGTCTCTAAAATATAAATGAGGGGCGCCTGGGTGGCTCAGTGGGTTAAGCCTCTGTCTTCAGCTCAGGTCATGGTCTCAGGGTCCTGGGATTAAGCCCCCGTATTGGGCTCTGCTCGGTGGGGAGCCTGCTTTCCTCTCTCTCTGCCTGCTTGTGATCTCTCTTTCTGTCAAATAAATAAATAATCTTTAAAATATATATATATACATATAAATATATAGATAGATTTATGAATATATAATATATAAATATATATATATAAATGAATAATTCTAAGAGAAAAAAAATGTACTGGGGTTCATTCTCCTTCATTTCACAGCTCCTTATATGTACCTGGAATGTTCTATCAGAGAATCCAGTGTCTTTCGTACAGACTGGCTGCTTTGGGATTTTGTGGATTCAGGATTTTGTGGATTTTGTGGATTCAGATGCAATAATTAGTATAGAAGAACACTGAGTCCAGGATCCAGGTGCTTTAGAATTGTGCCCTGCTTCATCATTTAATGATTTGCAAAATGTCCAATCACTTAAGCTCTGTGAGCATCATTTTCCTTATTTGCAAATGGGAGTAATGATATCCATCAGTCCTGTGACTTTGGGGCGCCTGGCTGGTTCCATTGGTAGAGCGTGTGACTCTGGATCTTGGGGTTGTGAGCCCAAGCCCCATGTCGGTGCAGAGATTGCTTAAAAATGGTTTTAAAAAATCCTGTGAGTTTGCCTTGTGGGACTTACGTGACACATAGATATGATTGCCCATATGCGTGCTTTGTAAACAAAGTATTCTGCAGAGATAATGATATGTAGTAAAAATAATGATACGTAGTAAGAATAATGTTAAAAAGGGGCGCCTGGCTGGCTCAGTCGGTAGAGCATATAACTCTTGATCTTGGGCTTGTGAGTTTGAGCCCTCTGTTGGGCCTAGAGCTTACTTTAAAAAAAAGAAAAAATAGAAGCGTGTGGTTGGCTCGGTTGTAGATTATGTAGCTATTCAATCAAGAGATGGAGAGCTCAAGCTCCACATTGGGCATGGAGCCTACTTTAAAAGACTAATATTGGGGCCCCTGGGTGGCTCAGTCAGTTAAGCATCTGCCTTCCACTCAGGTCATGATCCTGGGGTCCTGGGATTGGGCCCCGTGTTGGGCTCTCTGCTCAGCAGGGAATCTAATGTCTCCCTCCCTCTGCCTCTCCTCTTGCTTGTGCTCTCTCGCTCTATCTTTCAAATAAATGAAATGTTTAAAAAGAATAAAAAAAATAAAAGACTACTGCTGCTAATAATAAGTACTAGATTGTTCCTTTTAGCCATAAAAAGCCAGTGATTTTTTTACCCTCGCTTTGGCCTTATCACATTGAATCTTTTCTTCCCACACAGGATGCTCGGCTACCAAGTGAAGGACTCCAAAGTGGAACAGCAGGACAACTTTCTAAAGCGCATGTCTGGGATGATCCGACTCTACGCCGCCATCATCCAGCTCCGGTGGCCGTACGGGAGCCGGCAGGAGGTAGTGGAGACGGCCTGCTCTGACAGTGAGAGGTCAGACCGTATTTGTGTATCTTGTCCACCGGCCCTGTTGCCCTTCTTGCCGTGAGGGCGGCCTCATTACATGAGAACTTCGTATGTATCGCGGCCCCCTTGGTGTGCTTAAGAGAAGTTGATGTTGGGTGTTAGGAAACTTGGACCAGCAAAGGTATTTGTTCGAAAACTGACTTAGCTGGGCCTTACAAACTGGGTTTGTAAGAGCATCTGTCTGTTGTAAGCCAGTCATTAAGTTTAGAAGATTCTATTAGAAGAGGAGTGCTCTAAATGATACAGTATCAGGTGTTGTTGTTGTTGTTATTTAAGTAAGTTCTAGGCCCAGCATGGGGCTTGATCTCATGACCCTGAGATCAAGAGTCGCGTACTCTATCGACTGAGCCAGCCAAGTGCCCCAGTTCAGTGTCATTTTAGACCTGGTTGGTGCCTCATGTCACAGATGAGCAGAGGGGGTCTCAGCGAACTATAGGGACACACACTGCCAGTGACAAAGCCACAGCTGGGGTGCAAGGCTTTGAGCTGCTAGCCCAGTGCCTTACTCAAAGGATACAGATTGGACACATGGAGAAGTGAAGGACTTGGGGACCTAAAGAGAAGGGATCATGAGTGGATCGAATCCAAGTTTTTATCGTGTACCTGCTAAAGGTACCAAGAAGAATAAGTAAAAATGTCTGTATATGGGTAACTGTTGGGATCCCTGAGGCCAAAGCTGCCACATGGGGATTAGAGGTTCCTATAACGAATGGGTGGGTTCCAAAGTGCTCGCACATTTGAAAACAGAATTTGTTCATCTTGTGTTGTTTCTGCCCTGTGGCATGTGTTTGATTTCGATGATCTGGGGGTCCGTGTCACTTAGTAATGGCTGGAAGATAACCTTGGGGGCTTAGATCTCTGGATGCAATGAGATCAAATTGTGACCAAGTGTCTCCCCTCCCAGATTCATCCTCATGGTTTAAATCATGGCTGGCGCTGGTTGGCACAAATCTTAAATATGGAACCCCTGTCAGATGTGACAGCCACCCTCCTCTTCGACTTCTTGGAGGTACGTAATGCAGTTACCACACAAGAGAGACAGTGGTAGAAGCAGCCTTCGGTCACTACGAGACCTGCATCGGTAAACATAGAAGGAAACAGAGGCTGATGGTCAGCAGCATTAGGACCCAGTGTCACACATTTTCCCCGAGTGCTAAAGACAAACCTAGCTTTTGGGTTTTTTTCCCCTTGTGCTTTCCTTTTTTTTTTTTTTTTTTAAGATTTTATTTATTTATTTGACAGAGAGATCACAAGTAGGCAGAGAGGCAGACAGAGAGAGAGGAAGGGAAGCAGGCTCCCCGCCCAGCAGAGAGCCCGATACAGGGCTCGATCCCAGGACCCCAGGATCATGACCTGAGCCGAAGGCAGAGGCTTTAACCCATTGAGCCACCTAGGCGCCCCGCCCCTTGTGCTTTCCTTCTGTGTGCTTATCTTCTTCTTCTTCTTCTTTTTTTTTTTTAATTTATTTATTTGTCAGAGAGAGAGCGAGCACAGGCAGACAGAGTGGCAGGCAGAGGCAGAGGGAGAAGCAGGCTCTCTGCCGAGCAAGGAGCCCAATGTGGGACTCGATCCCAGGATGCTGGGATCATGACCTGAGCCGAAGGCAGCCACTTAACCAACTTAGCCACTCAGGTGTCCCATTATCTTCTTATTATAAAGAAGAAAATATCTGTACATCCCAGCATGAGCAGAAAGGGACATTTGTTTTAGGGATAGAGAATTGGCTCCCAGAACCAAGGGTAGAATGTACAGTCAACTGTCATGTGGGCCTGGAACCAGAAACTAGAATGTTACCAGGTACCAAGAGTCTCTCTGGGGCTAGTGGTCCTTCCTGTGCTCTCCCTGCAGGCTGCCTCAGTCTCGCTGCGTAGGCCAGCTTTCTCTAGTTCTCTGTGCACAGGGGAGACGATGGCCATCCTGGGCTATAGCCCTATGCCTCAGTGTGGCCACCCAGTGTAGTGCAACTGGCCTCCCCTGTTTGTGATCTCTCATTCCTGGGAAAACAAGTCTGATCAGCTAGCTTGAGTCAGGTCTCCCTCGTCCAGAAGGTTCTTTACAGTCCTGTCTGCCCATGAAGGGCCACCACTATAGGATGAGGGTCAGGGTTTCTGTGGAAAGGAGACATTTCTTAAAGGTTAAAGACTTGGAGCACATTACATAACAGATCTGGGCTGTCAAGCCAAGAATGCCAAATGCCTCCATTCACCTTAGAGTTCCTGAAGTCACATGACATGAGCAGAGATCATGAATAAATTTGAGAACATGGTAATGTTCTGCATGTTCTGCTTACTACGGCTGGGAGGAATGCCATGCCTTCAGGAAGCTTTCCATTCAGTAGAATCAAAGAAGAATAGATAAGTTGGATTCACAGTTTCCAGTTTGCTAAAATACCTGGCTTCTTGGCTGTCTGGCGCAATGGAGGTGTTATCGTATATAGAGAAATGCTTCAGAACAAGGTTAGAGCTTTCCATTTATTCCCTTGCAGAGCTAGCTAAGTGGCACTGAAATTCTTGGTAGGAGTAAAAGGCAAAGGGTTGGTGTGCTGTACGGGACTCCCGTGAGCGTGAGTTTGCGTTCTCTGCTCTGCCGGCGCCTGTCTTTCCCTGTAGGTGTGTGGGAATGCCCTCATGAAGCAGTACCAGGTACAGTTCTGGAAGATGATACTTCTCATCAAAGAAGACTACTTCCCCAGGTATGTGGTGCATTGAGTAGACAGCGTGGGATTCAGTGGGTGAAACACGTGGCGTCAGAGGCCCCTGTGCGCTGTAACGTGCTGGGTTTGAGTCTAGAAGCACCTGTAGCATGTGTGACGTCGTCTCTTCTCCTTCTCCTCTTTGATATTTGAATAAATGCTTTCAAACTGTAATGAGAGTCTTTTATTTTTTTTTTATTTTTTATTTTTTTAAGATTTTATTTTATTTATTTGTCAGAGAAAGAGAGAGCGAGTACAGGCAGAGTGGCAGGCAGAGGCAGAGGGAGAAGCAGGCTCCCTGCCGAGCAAGGAGCCCGATGCGGGACTCGATCCCAGGACGCTGGGATCACGACCTGAGCCAAAGGCAGCTGCTTAACCGACTGAGCCACCCAGGCTTCCCTGTAATGAGAGTCTTTTAAAAATTTTTTTTAAATACTTCTTCTTTTTTTAAAATATTTTATCTATTTATTTGACAGAGAGAGAGATCACAAGTAGGCAGAGAGGCAGGCAGAGAGAGAGGGGAAGCAGGCTCCCCGCTGAGCAAAGACCCCAATGTGGGGCTTGATCCCAGGACCCTGAGATCATGACCTGGGCTGAAGGCAGAGGCTTAACCCACTGAGGCACCCAGGCGCCCCCAATTTTTTTTTTTTTTAAGATTTTATTTATCTGACACAGAGACACAGCAAGAGAGGAACACAAGCAGGGGGAGTGGGAGAGGGAGAAACAGGCTTCCTGCTGAGCAGGGAGCCCCATGTGGGGCTTGATCCCAGGAGCCTGGAACCATGACCCGAGCCAAAGGCAGATTCTTAAAAACTAACCCACCCAGGCACCCGAGTCTTTTAAATATTGTTGGCTAAATGAAAAGATGAATTAAGATCCGGGATTCAGATACCTGACATTTCTTTTACTCTGTTTTTTTCCGAACTTCCCAGCTAATCTGGCACAGTGATTACATGCAGGCATAAATTAACCCAGAGAATCCAACTTCCTTAACAAATCAGTTTCTGCAGCTGTTTGCTTGGCGCTGTCATGGCATTCGCCTTTAGGTGCCCTTCTCATTCCTCCCAACGCCCTGGCATTTCAGCTGGGGGAGAGGCCTTGGCAGCACCCATCCTGCCTGATTGCAAAGACCTTGGAAAGGAATCTCCTCTCTTCTCCTTTATCCCTTGGTTTGCAAAGAAGCCTGAGACCCTTTGGAAAAATGACAGCATTGTTAGTCCAGAAGCCATCTCTCCGGGTCATCCGATTCAATCTACCCCTTCCTCTGGATCAGCACTGTCCCGAACTCTTCTCCAAGAGGGGAGTGGGAATCATAGCTGTGATCCGTGTATCTTCTTCCTCTCACTGTAGGATCGAAGCCATCACGAGCTCAGGACAGATGGGTTCCTTCATACGCCTCAAGCAGTTCTTAGAGGTAAGAGGGCCTCAGACCAACACATTCTGAGCTTCTGTTGCCCTCGAGGGCGCCCATGTCTCTCGTGGACCTCTAGGCACTCAGATTGCGGTCTTCCTCTTGATTATTTTATTTTATTTTAGTCATCTCTACACCTGACATGGGGCTCAGACTCAGCCCCGAGATCAGAGTCACCTGCTCTTGTGACTGAACTAGCTAGTCGCCCCCCACCCTTGGTGTTTTTGAACTCTGCTTTTTTGTCCGTGATTCCCCCTTCACCTTAAGGGGAGACATTTCATCCTCTTCTCCTGTGCTGCCGTCCATGCTGCCTGAGGGGAAACTGCCTTAGGGATGAATAAAATATCCCGAGTGAGTCTGGCGTCACTAATTTCTTGCTTGCTGGCTGAGGCTCCCTCCTCAGTCTCAGTTCGGGGGAACTGGGAAATTTGCTCCCTCTTCTCCGCGAGAACAGACCACACTTTCAGCCGGACTCCTCCCCTTTCCTCCCGTTTGCTGGAGACCAGAGGCTCAGTTTGGCCAACAGCCTGGAAGCCTGTGGTAGGTCTGCCGGGACGGCCCCCTGACTTCCACTTGCCCGTAGCCTGAGTGGGCAGAAGGCAGGCGAGAAGGATGAGGCAGGGCTGCGGGGGACGGGGCGGCGCAGCGGAACCGGCAGCCTGGCCTTGGTCCCCTGCTGCAGTTCACACGGAGGCAGAGGGCTCCTGCCCGGCGTTGGTCTCACTCCTCCCGCTGCTGACCACTGTTTGGGCGACTTAAGCTTGCTGTCCCTCAAAGCTTCTTCCAAATGCTCGATGTCGGGAGGAGCGTACCCAGAAAATCACTGTTTTCTCCATCTTTCCCTGACCAGAAATGTTTGCAGCGCAAGGAGATTCCTGTCCCCAAGGGCTTTCTGACTTCCTCCTTCTGGCGTTCCTGACGGCCCTCCGTCGCCCACCATCACCGTTTTGTTTCAGAGGGACAATAATAAAGCAACTGAAAACAGCTGTATTTGGGAGAAGTCATGTCAGATTTAGAAATCCACCAATATATTTGTACCTGGCGCCTCAGAGAGGAGACTTTTCAGGGTTCCCTAAATCTCGGGGGTCTCTGCAAAGGCTGAAGACTCTTTAAGGGGTCCCCGTGGTAGAGTAAATGGCATTAGCGTTTCTCATTTCTGAAGTATGGTGAGGAGCGGTTTAGTACTTGGTCTAATCGTTCATCCCCTTTGTGTCTGGTGTCTTTCAGGAAGTACGTAGTCCCTTCACCATTTCCCTCCCAGCAGAAATGAGCCCGAGCCTTCCACTGCACCCTCCCCCGCCCCCAAGTCCTGCTGTTCCTGGTCAGAGTATGGTTAATGGTCGAGGCCCACATTCTCGCATGCAGCTCCCGGTGTGGTGGTTGTGCCTTTCCCAGCTTGTGAAGTCCTTATAAATTCAGAGGAAATGCCTGATGTAGAGGAAGATTTAGTCCCAAATTGTATCAGAAATAGTTTAGCATCTGGGACTAGGACCGTTGATACATGTTATGTTGAAAAGGACGCACTGTTGGTCCTTTTAATTTGGAATTTGGGCCCTGGATGGCTAGAGATGCATGAATCAAGGACGGTGCGGGGGAGGGGTGGTGGTGGTGTTTGTTTCTGAATTTGGATGAAGACAGGCCGAGATGGGTTTGCAACATTACACTGAGTCCAGCATCTACGAGCAATGACTCGGGGGTTAAATAAAATAAAGGTGTTTGAGAGGACCTGGGAACTGCTTTAGAATTGTTGACATGTCCTGAGTAAAGAGCCGTAATAGAGTCACCTGACTCAAGCACTATAGAAATTCAGAGCTTGGCTGTTCAGAAAAGAATTGAGGTTTGTTTCAGGAGAGACTCACCGTCTTTGGTACAACCCGCAGCAGCTGTGGATCTACTCTGTACTACGTGTCGTCTGCAGGGAGGTGTTCTGGGGGGCGGGGGGATCCCCTGGTACTCTTGAGTGGCTTGAAGTGACACATTCTGTGAATCGTTGGCTCTGGTGCCAAAAAAAAAAAAAAAACAAGGAATAAAGCTTGATTTTTAAAAACCCGTTGCCAGTGTATCTAGTCGGTTGATATGACCGCTTTCCTATACCTTGACCTGTGTACATCACTGGCCTACCTCTAGTGTTTCTCCGTATTTTGTCTTCTTGACCTTCACCTTGGGAAAATTGTTGTTTTTCGGTCATTTCTTTTCTGGAATTACGTACCAGTAACTGACCTTGTTTTATCTAGCAGGAATGGAAAAGTACCGAAGTCTTTTCATGTGGATGCAACAGCACAACTCTGGGGAAGGTGTCAGGAGACTTGGTGCAATTCACTTTTAGGTTTTGTGGCCTTGGGTGGGTCATTCACCTCCTCTGAGCCTCAGTTTCCCCTCCCCCTGCAAAAACACAAGAATTGGGTTAGCTGGGAGCTTAGTAGTTTTCAGGGCTCTGTAGCAGTGCCAGAAGGCAGAGCCTCCCAGCGGGGTTGTCAGGGCACAGACTCTGTTAAGCCTGCAGAACCTGCAGTGGCTTCGCCACCCCCCCACCCCCAGGCTAGTTGACATTTGCACTTCCTCCCGTCCCTGTGCTTTACAGATGCCATGTTTTCTGTGTATTGGGACCAGAAACAGGTTGGGAAGCCCTGACTTCAGGATGTTGAGTGGATGGGGCCCAGCGCTACAGTCAGGGTGGACAAATGGAGGCTTTGTGCACATTTTTTTTTAAAAGATATTATTTATTTATCTGACAGACAGAGATCACAAGTAGGCAGAGAGGCAGGCAGAGAGAGAGAAGGGAGGAAGCAGCTCCCTGCTGAGCAGAGAGCCTGGTGTGGGGCTCGATCCCAGGACCCTGGAATCATGACCTGAGCTAAAGGCAGAGGCTTTAACCCACTGAGCCACCCAGGCGCCCCTTGCACACGTCATTTGATGCTTAGAATTCCTAATAGGTTCTCGATAGTAAACCAAGAAAGGAGAGCATTGGGGACGCCAAGTTTTTGATGCTCACCTATAGTGTCACCTTGAAAAGGAACGATTGCTGGCCCACAGGTTCCCCCTGATGTCTGGCAGCATCAGATTCCTTAAAGTGGAATACTGAGGCCGGCATCCAGTTTTTAAATTCAAGCACTCACTTGCCTGCTGGTTTCCTTTCAAGCTTGACCTCATTTCTCAGGCCAAGTACCCATATTTTTGTCCTGTCATCCTCCATCATTTTAAAGCAAATCTGATGATGAGTTGAAAATTCCAACAGGAGAGAAACCCAGCACATCCCTTGGATCGAAGAATGGTTCTGGAGAGTTCCTTCCCCTACTCTTCAAGCTTCCTGTGATGAAAGCAGTGACCTAACTAGGTTTGGCCGTCATCTCTCTCAGTGCCAGGACAGGCAGGGGAGCCGCAGTGCCTCACACAGATCCCTTAGTCAGGCCTGGCCTCTCACTTCCCCTTTCTCTGTCCCACCAAATGAGTTCCTGACACTAGATTTCCTGTGGACTGCAGAAAGCAGGTGAGAGCAGTGGTGAATTTACAATAACACAACACGTCTGATAAATTTAGGGGCGCCTGACTGGCTCAGTCAGTAGAGAATGTCATTTGATCTCAGGGTCATGAGTTCAAGCCCCACATTCAGTGTGGATCCTACTTGAGAAAGAAAAACTTGTTCTCTAGCTTATAGCTGGGCTCCATTTAAAAGAAAAAAAAATACGAATTTAGACAGATGATGCATTCAGGAAATATTTTTCTTTTAGCTTCTTCAGAATGTTTACACTAAACGTAGTACACGACTGAATTGGAACCTATACCAGAAAAAATATCTTTTTGGGGCACCTGGGTGGCTCAGTGGGTTAAGCCTCTGCCTTCGGCTCAGGTCATGATCCCAGGGTCCTGGGATCGAGTCCCGCATCGGGCTCTCTGCTCAGCAGGGAGCCTGCTTCCCTCTCTTTCTCTGCCTGCCTCTCTGCTTACTTGTGATCTCTCTCTGTCAAATAAATAAATAAAATATTCAAAAAAAAAAAAGAAAAAATATCTTTTTGTATGTTTATCTTATAAAGAACATTGGGACAATTGGTAAAATTTGAATAAGATCTATAAGTTAGATAATAGTATTTTTTTAAAAGATTTTATTTGTTTATTTATTTGATAGAGAGATCACAAGTAGTCAGAGAGGCAGGCAGAGAGAGACAGAAGGAAACAGGCTTCCCGCTGAGCAGAGAGCCCAATGTGGGACTCGATTCCAGGACCCTGAGATCATGACCTGAGCTGAAGGCAGAGGCTTTAACCCACTGAGCCCCCCAAGCGCCCCTTTTTTGCTTTTTCTTTTTGTTTGTTTGTTTGTTTTAGCGAGGGTAAGGGAGAAGGCACAGAGGAAGAGAGAATCCCAAGCAGGCTCGGCTCTCACAGACCCTGAGATCGCCACCTGAAGGGAAATCAAGTGTTGGTAGCTTAACTGCTTAACTGACTGAGCCAGCCAGACGCCCCTGCTTTGTTACTAACTATGGTAAAATATACATCACTCAAAAGTTACCATTTCAGCCATTTGTAAGTGCATGCCCACTGTACAGCCATCACTGTCCGTGTCCAGAACAGTTTCCTCTTGCACAACTGAAACCCTGTCCCCATTAAACACTCACCGCCCATCCTCCTCTCAGCTCAGCCCCCGGCAAGCTCTGCTCTACTTTCTGTCTCTGTAAACTTGACTCTTCTGGGGACCTCACGGTGCAGTCTTTGCTTTTGTGTCTGGCGTACTTCACCTAGCATCACAGCCTCAGGGGGCATCCAGTCGCTGTGTTCCTTGCCAGCTGTGACACTGCAAAATGTCATCTGGGAAGAAGTACAGTCCACTTGCCAGGGTAACTTCTCAATCAGCTCCTTTGTGGGGAGGAAAAGTATAAGAGCTTGCTGCTTGCTCACTGCTGTGCTGGTGGAGTGGAGGAGGGAGAGAGGATGGGAAGAGGGAGGAAGTGGGAGTTTCTCCAGGGAGAGCCAGCGATTAATTTTCCATGGCTGGAACAGGTGAAAACATCATTATATTTTGTGTATTTCCAATCAGTTGACCTCTTGGACTTGAAAAGGTATTGGGACTACCTAAATGCCCAAGTTTGGGGTACATATCATACCTTCAGATAAGGGGGGTGTGGAATAGAAAAAGTTGGAATTCATCCTACCCCCTGCTGTTCAGGAGGATACTAGGAACTGGGAGCTGATTGCTATACTGTCCTGTGCTTTTTTTTTTTTTTTTTTCCATGAGTTTCTCTCCAAAACAAAGAGGGCCATTATCTGCTTTGTCATTTCTCCTTACACCTAGCAGAGCACTTGTTCGGCATACAGTGAAATTGGTGGGAGGTGAGGTAGGCACACAACAGAACACGTGAAGAAGGGCTTTCTCAGTGTCTCATTTCTAGTGCCAAGTGCAGGATGGGGTGGGTGAGTGAGTGGGAGGTGTAGAGGGCCAGAGATAATGGGTTTTGGCCTTAGATCGGACAAAGGATCAATGGGTAAGACTCAGTTTCTGTACCAGTGCCAAAGCTCTCACATCTGTTTTGCCTCTGGTAAAAGCGACAAAACCCCCATTTCACCAGGAGGCTGGCTGTAGTGATTTAAAAGAAAGATCTTCCCTTTTTACAGCCCCTGCCCAGGCCCTTGAGATCCATTCCTTGCTGGAGCAGAAGGTCTTAGAAATTTTGGAGAGCTATAATTGTGTAAGCCATTTTGTACGCAGAGCTGAATATATGATTAAACATTTTGCTGCTCCCCGGTGCAGAAGAGGCTGTGGATGCCTTCAACTGTTCGGGAAACGCACACCCCAGGGAGGAGTTACTCCGTCCTGTCCTGTTTTCTCTATACAGAAGATTGCAGGAAATGCCTCTTAGCTCCTACGTTTCTCCTCCAGATTCTACAAAGCTGCTTCTGGGGTGTGGCCATTCCTTTTCTTTTCTCTGCACTGTGATGGGTTGAGGGAATAGGAGAATTTTTCCCTGGAAAGGGCAGCTTAGAAACCAGATTGCAGATCCCAGGCACAGGGAAAGAAGGCCAAACTGCAGAGGACCAGGAAGCTCAGGGCTGGGCCCCGGCCCAAGTTCTGGTGCAGTGTCCAGGGCTGCTTAGTAACCAGGAGGCTGAGGCCTTCCGAGCTGCAGAGATCCTGGTCTGCCTGACTGCACAGGAATGATTTGGGTGTTACTCCCAATGGCTTGGGCCCAGCTGTCGCAGAAGTGGGGGTGGGGAGAAAGGGCTTCCCAACGGAGGGCTTTGGGCTACACTACAGTTTTAGAGCCAGGCCCTTAAACTGCTAAGACTGTAAGGAACAGAAACTCCAGAAATCCTCCCCCCTCCCCCCAGCACCCACCATTGCAGTGCCTCCCTTTCCTAGGGGAAGGCAGCACAACATGACTGTTTAAGAGAAGGTTCTGACTGCTTGGATCTAAGTCCTATCTTTTCTTCTTCTTTTTTAATCCTAGCTTTTCTTCTTGCTAACTGCCTAACCTAGGGCCAGAGACCTATCTTCCATGTCAGAGTGCTCATTTCTAAAATGGGAAACTAATACCTACCTTGTAAAATGATTACCCAGATTAAAAAAAAAAAAAAAGAAAGAAAGAAAAAGTAACACATGAAATGCTTAGCACAGCGCCTGGTACATAAAGTTCAATTAATTGTGGGCTGAAGAACTTTCATGTCTTGTTTATAAAATAAGATTAATGCATCCTATTCCCACCGGCGACCTGTCAGAAAGCTTTTGCTATAAGAATGTAAGAAATTATTAACTCTCCAAATCCCAAATGACAGACTTCAACTCCAAATTACTCTTTATTTTCGAGGATCGGATTTGGCCTTTTCTTACCACCACCTCAAACCCGGAGCTCCAAATCATTCTCGGTTTCTAGACCTCAGCCGCCACCAGAGTAGGGTGACTTTGGGTCCCGGCCGCAGCCATCTCCTAAGGAAAGAAGCAGGAGGAAGAAAAGTCTGGGGGTGATCTCACCCTTTGGGACTGGGCGTTTTACAGACAAGGGTGCTTAGCATCCCCGGCCAGACTGCGGCGACGGCCCCTGCCCCGCCCTTCGCTGCAGTCCTGGCAGGACTCCCAGGGGCGGAGGGGCGGGGTGGGGTGCAGAAGATTCTCTGCAGGGCGGGGAGGGTCAGGATTGGAGGATCCGAGGCTCGGGGAGGGCGGGGCGGCTGCCGCCTCTCCCGCCGCCCGGGCGGAGGCAGTGACTCCACTGCACCATCGCCCCCCGCCCCTGGAGCGCGCCCTCCTTTCCCATCCTCCCGCCGCGCTCCCGGGACTCGGCTTTTCCCCTGCAGCGGCGCTTCGGCTCCTTCCGGGAGCCCTCGGCCCTTTCCGTCGTGCGATCGGGAAGCGAGCCGGCGGGAGCTCCGCCCCCTTAGCTCGGCCGGCGCTCGCCCCCGCCCCTCGCGCCGCGCCCCAGCGCTTCCCCCGCGCTCGCGCCCGCCCGCCGCCGGAACGCGCGTGGCCGCCTATAAAAGAGGCGAGACGCGCGCGTCGCCGCCACTACCCGCTGCGGAGTGAACGGCGAGGCGGGAGGTCGCGGAGGCGCGTCGGTCCCTCAGCAACCCCCATCCCGGCGCACCCACCGCCTTCACCCCGCGGGAGCCGGTGAGACGGGGAGCTGGGGGGAGGGAGCGGGGCCCGAGGGCCGCCGACCCCTGGGCGGGGAGCCGGGCAGCCCCTGGGGCGGGGCGGGGCTAGCGCGCGGACAGGTGAGCCCGGCCGGCCTCGCAGCTGCCTCCGACGGGCGGGGACCTGGCGGGCGGGCCGCGACCGGCCGGGGGGAGCGTGGGCTGCCGAGGAGCTGCCCGGCCCAGCCTGGGCGCCGGTCGCTGGAATGTCATTGACTGGGCGGAGGTGGTGGGGGGAGGCGAGGCCGGCGGGTCCGTCCCTCTCCCCCACCCCCAAGCCTGGCTGCGACCCCGCCCTGCCCCATCCGGCTGCGGCAGGTGGGGCGGGGGCCCCTGGCGGGATCCTCACCATCCCCCTTCCTGCGGAGCGCTCCCCCAGCGCCCCCGATCGCTTGCCTCGGCAGGGAGCGACTTCTGCAGCTCCTTTTCCCCAGTCCCCACAGCAGTGCCGCCCCAATCCTTGAGGGAGGAAGAGCCGAGAGCATAGAGGAAAAGGGCTCTTTGACCTTAATTTCATCCACTGTGGCGACTCTTGGCCTTCTCTCTAGACGCAGAAAGGTCTGGGACTGGCCATCTCCTTTTCCTTCCTCGTAATAAACATTTCTTTCCTACCCAGTTGTGATTTGCTTGTAAATAACAGGTAGATGCGGCGTTTCTTTGTATTGAGACTCAAATCCAATAACTTAATAGCTTACGAGTTATTCCCCTCCCCCTCCCCCTCCCCCCACCCCGCCCCACCCGAGACGTGGCGGGGGGGGGGGGGTTCTTTCGATTCGAGGACATTATATTATTTGTCAAAAATTCTACAGCCACGCCAGTGTTGAATGATAGAGCAGCCTTTTGTTTGTAAGCTAGCCCTGCAAATTTGACAAGATGCTTCCTAAAGAAAATTGCCTTTAAGAGTCTCTTAGATGCATTGGGACAGAATATTCTAAATAAGGGGCTTGTTAAGGTTAAGGGTTGCATATGTTTTAAATTAAAAGCCTCAATAGCCCAGAATGCTGCCTTGAGATGATTGAATTGCCCCAACACTTTTGTCAAATCTTTTATATAATAGATTCTAAAATACGTAAGCCCTTTGTTCTGTCTTCATCGTGGCATTTTAGAAAGACTTAACCATCATGGCTGTTAGGGAAGAATAGAAGAGAGACCACCTGAAGTATTTTAATAATGTGTGGAGAAATTGCGGAGTCATAGCAATTGGACCTAAGTAAAACAGAATGTATCAAAGATGGAAGGGTGGGGGTGTCTTGCAGCCAGGAAACAGAAAATCTTAAGAAGAGCCGTGGGAATACTGAGCTGTCTGAAGCTATTGAGCCAAGGTTCCACCTCCTAAACTGTCTTTTCCCTTTTGTTGCAGCTAATGTCTTAGATTTTCAAAGGTCAAATTGAAGTCAAAGTTTAAAAATGTGCTGTAGGGGAAAAAAGACAATGTGCTGCAGTCAGGGCCTCTGCAGGAAATTAACAGAAAGCCTTTTTTAGTAACTGGGCCAATAATGACTCACCGGGACCCTCAAAGTGTGTTAGCTGTTATCTAGGGACCTCCATGGAGAGACGAGCCTGGAAAGGAGGATTTGCCCTGTGCCGGACAGGTGTGAAGCAGTTCTTAGAGTAATCCAACAATTGGGTAACATCTTGGGGTATGCTTTTGGTCTTGGCCATGGGTTTTGTAGCAAACTAGCATTTGGAGAAATCAGATATGTCACTGGTTCTAATATGAGCTTGTCAAATAATCTGATGGATGGGTTTAGGTGACCAGAGCAGGGTTGTGTTGTGTTTTTTTTTAAGATTTTATTTATTTATTTATTTGAGAGGGAGAAAGAGCATGAAAGGAGTGAGGTCAGCGGGAGAAGCAGACTTCCCGCTGAGCAGGGAGCCTATGTGGGACTCATCTGATCCCCAGGGACTCCAGGATCATGACCTGAGCCCAAGGCAGTCGCTCAACCACCTGAGCCACCCAGGCGACCCGAGAGCAGGTTTTTAAATCCCGTCTTTCTTTTGGTTCCCTGGGTCAGTATTTGCTCTATTTTTCCTTACCTGCCTTCATCCCAAAGGGAGGGGCCGACAGCAGATCCTGCGCAGCATGTCAGGTGCGTCCACAGCCCTGTCACTGCTGAAGCTGCACGAAGGGTAGTGGGCAGGAGGCCGGCCTCGTAATCAATCCTCTATGGGCTATGCAAGGACTCCGCTAGCTCTGCGGTCCGGGCTGCCGCAGCTGTGGTCAGACTAGGTAGCAGACTGCACTGCCCTCATGGCAAGTGCTGACTCCGGGAATTCGGGAATGCTGGAATGCCAAGAAGGGAATGCAGAGGAGGAGTGCAGAGCTGATTGCTTTTGGGGCCGAGGGCGAGGCCCTGGCGGGGGAGCAGCTGTGCTATTAATTCCCTTCCACCTTTTTTGGCACATTCCTCTTGTATGGGTTTTGAACAGGAAATAGTATTTTAGCATTTTGGTAAGGAAGTGTACCAGTAAAGGAGGCCCAAGTCAGATCTCTATAGCTTGAGCTCTTTCTTGCTTCTCATGGGTGTCGCTATGTTATTTTATGACTGAAAGGAAGGGGATTTAGGAATTGGCTAGTCCTGGGAGTCTCAATTTATTGGACGGTGCCTGTGGGGAGGGCATGTTTAGTGTTAGAAAGCATATTCAGTATTCTTTAATCTGGAAAGTGGGGAAACTGAGGCCCAGAGGGGGTATAACTTGGCCGAGGCAGCACATCTAGATCAACAGGAACTGCTAAGGGACCAGAGAACTTGGGTTCTCTTTCCACATCCCTGGTGGGGTTCAGAAGCTCTGCAGAACAAGAAAGGCACGGGGAGAACACCAGGAATTTGGTTTTTTATTTGTATTTCGTATATTCCTAATGGTCTGTTTTCTTCATTTTGACATTATTTTGTTCAGTTTGCCCTTAGAAGCTTGTTATCTCGCTCTTCCCCTCCCTCTTTAGACTCCACATTCCTCCGGCATGTTGTCATCGTTTCGTAAACGCAGAGTCCAGGTATTTGACCAGCATGCAGGAAGCGGGTTGCCTTTTTGGTTTTGCCTGGCTTGCAGTGAAGACACGTTTGTGGCAGAGGTTGAATGATCTAAAGAGAGGGGGAAAAACTCTGCCTGCATGACCTTTCTGTTAAGCCAGTTGGTTCCGGTTGGGGTTTTTCTCCATTGTTTTTTTTGGGGTTACGTGAACAGGAGTCTTCAGTACATGGATTCCAAAATTTCCAAAGCCGCCTGCTTTTTGCCTTCCTCTCTTTCAGGCATGAATACATTAATTTCTTCTCACCCTACTGGTGTTTGCATGGAATGTTTGCTGATTTTTTAATTGATGGTTACTTGGTTCTTAAGAACCAAGGGACTAAACAGATCATCTTAGCTATTTGGAAAAAAATAATCTGAGAATGTGTCGTAAAAGTTGTATTTTTAAATTTGACAAATATCGTAAACTTGGGTTTGTTTCCTGTTCCCACCAACTTATTTTTTCTGCCACAGGCCTTGTAATGAAATGGAGCTTGCGTTTTCTTGGCTAAAAAAAGCTCACGGTATATATTTCATTTGTGTACACTTTTTGAATGTTTGCTGAATTGGACCTTTTTGAAAAAGAAAAATGCTTAAAATTAATGTCTCGATATCCCATAAGGAGAAATACAAACTTTGCAAATTTCTAGTGATTATGGGTGATAAATCCAAGGTAAGCCCTTTTATAAATCAGAGTGGTGAACTGGCTGAAATGAGGTTTATAAAAATGGGCCGCATTTTAACCTTTCCCTGTTTTGGTTGTCAGAAACAATATTTTGCACTTAAATACCTCTCATCTGAATTTTACAGGTTAAGAGGTAAGTCGCAGCAAGATAGTATTTGGGAAGCATTCAGAAGTAAGTTTTCTGAACGTTGCTCTGCATTTCTGGATTTTGATGCAATAATGCAGTATGAACCTTTTGCTTTCTTAAAGCTAAATCCCTGCTCACCTCTGCGGAAACGGGCCCATGAGGTGAAGTGAGTTAACCAGTCTGAAGGCTGACATGCAGATCCACAGAAGCAAAACTAGTTTTTATTCATGGTTGAAACTCTTCATTTTTGTACTGTTCACCTCTCTACTTCCCATCTGCTCTGCCGCTGAAATCTGCGGCTAGGCTGGTTAGGGGCTCGTTAGCTCGATCTGGGACTCCGCTGCTGTAACACGTTAATGGGCACTAAAGGGTTCTTCGGTGGTTTGTTCTCCGGAGAAGCCCGTCCACATGGGTGGCTATAGTTCTCCTGCTTGGCACATGTAAAATTCGGTAATGGCTTGGCTTTCGGAGCCAGGGGGAAAAACCTGCGTTGTCAGGCCTGCACCTTTGAGCTCTGACTAAGCAACCACAGTAAATCCGGGGGATGGTTTTTCTGACCTTTTGCTTTGGGCGATGTGTATGAATTTTCCCATAGAGCCCAGTGATCTCTTCATCCCCTTAGTCCCCCCAAATCCCTTTGCTTGCAAAAGAGTGTATCTGGTGAAATGGGAGTTCATTGTGTAGTTTTCCAGATGCCTCTTACATCCAGCACATTCTGTGGCAGAACTGGGGCTTTGTGTCCGTGGCTCCTTCATGCTCACGACCAGTGGCTTCTCTGCTGGGGGCTCCACGGGGAAGTTGTGCTGAATTCCTCCGTCCTCCCAAGATCCGCGGGACGGTGCCCTAAACTGGTGCCCTAAACTGCTCGCTGCAGGGGCCAGGTTCGCTGTGTGGGAGGCCTCTGGCCTTTGGTCTGAGAACGACTTCTGCCAGCAGTCTTTTCTGTTGCCTAACTCCGAGTCTGTCCGGGTCTCGCCCGCCCTCCAGAGACGGATGCCCACGCATAGGGCGGATAGCTTCTGTAGGTGAGGCTGAGGCATTTAAAAATTCCCTCAGTACCAAGAACTAGCTCAGACAGCTGTCTCTTGGCATTGGCAAGAAGACAGTTTTTTAATTAGTGGCTAGGCTTTTCTGTAGCAATCCATTTTCAGTTGATAATATGTGTGAATTTGTGTCAGATATGAGGAGTCATTCTCGGGCGGGTTATATCTTTGGATTAAACTAGAACTTTCTACCCAAGGTTCATATCTTTAGACCCCTCTCTTTCTTCCCAGAGATCTGGCAGTATCGTAAGAATGCTGACAAGGTCTTTTTATTTATTACAATAGAGGACATAGTTGTGATTCCTGTTTTATCCCCTGAGATCAATTCATACTCCTTGCTGAATGATGCAGCTAACATTTTGACTGCTGCATTGCAGTATTTATAAATAGCCTGTATCTTCCGTCTTCGCAAAAAATATTAGCAAAGATATGATTTTTTTCTTCGGGTATCTTTCATGGGAAGCTGCCCTTGAACATACAGAGAATATATTTAGCACTTCATTAGCCCTCCTTTATTTTCCGCGGACAGGGACCTGATTGGCAAAATCAGAGTTGAGGGACTCCTTTGAGATAAGCAGTCGTCTGCCATCCTAGGAAGTTGGTCCCTCTGTGGGTTTTTAGGCAGTTAGTAAAATAGATAGGCTAGTGTGGTTGGAGATTGGGGTTTTTTGTTTGTTTGTTTGTTTTTTAAGATTTTATTTATTTATTTGACAGATCACAAGTAGGCAGAGAGGCAGGCAGAGAGCTGGGTGCGGGGCTCGATCCCAGGACCCTGGGATCATGACCCGAGCCGAAGGCAGACGCTTTACCCACTGAGCCACCCATGTGCCCCTAGAGATTGTTTTTTAATGGCACATTTCCCAAAGTCTTCCTTTCTAGCTCTCAAAAGGTGTTAATCCCATTAAGGTTGGGAACAGCCTGGAACATTCTCAGTGGAGCCCGCCCTATCAGTCAGCTGCATATTTCAGGCCAAGGGTGGAGTTCTTGAGCCTGCTGCCTCGGTCCTGCGGGGGAAGTGTTGCACACAGGAGCAGAGGCCAAGAAATTCCACTAACTCCCTCACGGAGTTTTGGGTGAGAGGCTAACACATCTTCCGGTGGCAGCATTTCTTGGTGATAGGAATATTTTTCCTATTTTTAATGTAATCAATGGAAATGACCCATTTCGGAGCAGGGAAACTGGAGTGTCTATAGATGAACTTAGAGACGCTCCCTCTCAGGTTAAGGGGTGGGGAACGCTTATTAATGCATCATTTCAGGCTCCTGTAACCATGCAAATGAGGATCCTGCAGGCCTACAGCAGTGGGAGAGCTTTGATGACTTTCAGATGCCCAGCTCCCCAGGGACAGCCAGTGGTGGCTTGGCAGAGCTCCCACCTACTGACGTCAGCTGATCTGCAGGAAAGAAAAGTCCATTATTGCCTGACCAAAGCACTCGGTATAGAATTGACTCGTTCTACTTCACTGGGGTGACAAAGAGGGCCTTTTAGGTTGGTTAATTTCAGCAGGGCCTCGCTGGACTGTCTCCCTGGATTGGTAGAGTCAAATCTGCAAGCAGGACCCACGCAGGGGGACTTGCTAAGGCGGTGCCCTTGCCACGTTATGTTGGAGATTCTTGGCTTCATCACAAAGGGCCTGCTCCCCAGTGTGAATTCTTAGAAATTTCCATGGCAGCTAAAGGATTTTAGAAATGCAGTGAATCCTGTGTGTGAAGAGGCAGGACAGATGCCCTAAGCATTAATCTAAGGACTCAGACACCTTTTTTTTTTTTTTTTTCAAGATTTTATTTATTTATTTGACAGACAGAGGTCACAAGTAGGCAGAGAGGCAGGCAGAGAGAGAGGAAGGGAAGCAGGCTCCCAGAACCCTGGGATCATGACCTGAGCCAAAGGCCGAGGCCTTAACTCACTGAGCCACCCAGGCGCCCCAGGACTCAGACATCTTGCAGGAACTCATGTGCACTGTGGTGGTTTCATACATACCTGCACCTTCCATGGCACATTTCGTTGCCAGAAAATTCTGTGAGGGAGCAAATTAGGCACAATTTCCTGCTGTTTTTTCATCTGAAACCGTTTCCCAAGAGATTAGAACAAAGGAAGTATGTAATTTCTTTTTTTTTTTTTTAAAGATTTTATTTATTTATTTGAGAGAGAGGCAGTGAGAGAGCATGAGCGAGGAGAAGGTCAGAGGGAGAAGCAGACTCCCCGTGGAGCTGGGAGCCTGATGCGGGACTCGATCCCAGGTCTCCGGGATCATGACCTGAGTCAAAGGCAGTCATCCAACCAACTGAGCCACCCAGGCGTCCCGGAAGTATGTAATTTCTTAACCCTGATTGTTTACTAACTTAAGACTCATTCTTACAAAAGCAAAATCAATTTTTATTTCTTGATTACAAAAAAAATTTTTTTAAGTTTTTATTCACATTATCTCTACATCCAGTGTGGGACTCGAACTCACAATCCTGAGAGTCACATGCTGCACTGGCTGAGCTAGCCAGGTGCCCAATTTTTATTTTTTGAATAATTAATGTATCCGCCTTCCCCCTTCTTCAATCCAAAGTGGTGATGGGAAAAATAACAGTGAAAGGAATGAATAAGCAAACAGCCATCAATAAAGGGTATGCCAGGGCACCTGGGCGTCCGCCCTCGGCTCAGGTCATGATCCCAGGGTCCTGGGATCGAGTCCTGCATTGGGCTCCCTCCTCTGGGGTGGGAAGCCTGCTTCTCCCTCTCCCACTCCCCCTGCTTGTGTTCCCTCTCTCGCTGTGTCTCTCTCTATCAAATAAATAAATACAATCTCTAAAAAATAAAAATAGAGTATGGCAGCTGCAGTCATGGGCAGAATCATTGGTTCTGGGAACCAGAGGGTCCTGGCTCACCCCAGGTAGGCTCTGTGACTTGGTTATTGGATGACCTTGTATCCCCTGCCTACTTAATAATGAAGTGGCAGCAGTTTCTCTGTTTCCAAGCTCCAAATGTAACTGACTCTCATGTGTGCTGAGTTCTGTGGTCAGAGAGGAAGAGGAAGATAAGGTCTTTTTTATATAGTCCCTTAGGAACTCTAAATTTACTAAAGAACCACAAAAACGGCAGGGGGAAAACCTGGCCGAATGTGACGGTCCTCTGAAGAGCGTGGGGACAGTGAAGACTTCTGATTGGGGACTGCAGAGAGGACAAGGACAAGGTAGTTGCTCTAGACTTGGAGGGCTTTGTGTGGTATTCGGTGGTGGAGCTGCGAGTGGGAGAGAACAGTCCTGCCCAAGGGGACTTTCTGAGCTGGGAAATGGACCCTGCCAGGGCCTGTAACTTGGAGATGGCGTGGGAGTTTGATAAGAGATCCTGCCGGAGGAGACAGTGTAGGCGAGTGAGTGAAGTCACGTCTGCATTCTAGACCGCGGGGCTGGTGGTGCTTGCGATCCTTGTCAAGAGCCCTGCCAGCAGTCAGCCCGCACCCACGCTCAGATTCTGCTCCGCTGTAACGAAGTATTGTTAACAGAAATTCCGCTCCACTGCAAACAGGTGTTTACTTTTAAAAAAAAAATAATATATTTATCAATTAATTTATTTACCTGAGGGAGGGAGCAGGGGGAGGGGCAGAGAGTGGGTGGAGAGAAAATCTCAAGCAGATTCTGTGCCAAGGATGGAGCCCGACTCGGGGACTCGATCCCAGGACCCTGAGATCATTGACCAACCAAGAGTTGGATGCTTAACTGACCACCAGACATTTAATTGTTCAAGGGTACCTTCAGAGTTTGGGTTCAAGGTTAGAAGATATTTTTTCCAGACGCAGCGGTCTGTTGATGACGGAACGGCCTTCTTGAGCTCTGTTTCACCAAGCCCCCGTCCCCCGCCAAGTGAAGAGGCCACCTCATTTCTCAGAACCTCAAAACGTACTGCCATGTGCTCAGGCCCAGATTAGGAATTCCCATCTGCTCAGTAGGCTGACACCTGGTTGCAGAGACTCATTCTCCATTTGCTGTTCTTGTCACAAATCTAGCTTTTCCCCGGGTGGAATTCCAGTTTGACAATAAGGGGAAGGTGGATGATGGGCGCTCCGGCCCCACCTTTTACAAGTGAATTCCCGTGTCCTGCATAGCAGCCCCGGCACTCAGCATATACTTGGTTATTCGTCAACACTTTTCTTAATGGCCCATATATGCCAGAAATTGGGGATACAAAGAGTAGGGTGCTCAGTCTAATTATACCGTGGGAAGTATATACAGGTGCTTCATAAATCTGCAGAAAAGTGTGATTAAATCTGAGGAGGAGGGAAGGAAGGAGCGTGAAGCCCAGCTTGGGGAGGAGGCAAGATCGTACAGCTTACTCCTCTCGGCTGGGCATTGAGGTAGAAATAAGAGTTATCCAGGCAGAGGAGAGGCTGAACATTCGACACAGAGGAGGTCTAGGCAAATAGCTGGGACTCTGCCCATTTTTTTCTTTTTCTTTTTTTTAAGATTCTATTTATTTATTTGACAGAGATCACAAGTAGGCAGAGAGGCAAGCAGAGAGAGAAGGGGAAGCAGGCTCCCCACTGAGCAGAGAGCCCAATTCGGGGCTTGATTCCAGGACCCTGAGATCTCATGACCTGAGCGAAAGGCAGAGGCTTAACCCACTGAGCCACCCAGGTGCCCCAATCAATCAGACTTTGTGGAGAAACAATAATACAACCAAAATAAGGGGTCAGTACGTGGAGAATAATTTGGAAACGATGGTGGTCGGCCAGAATCCCCTTGTGTCCTCTTGGTAAGGAATCTGGTGGCTTCCTAGGAAGGTAGTCCTCAGAGTGGATCAGATCTGAAGGATGCTTTGTTGCCACCTCTTGAAGCTGCTTTAATCCCTAAAGAGTTAAAAACAGCGACCTCACCTGGATCCCACCATGCTGGATCCCACCCACCCAGCTGGATGCTGGGGACCCTCCTCCCTGCTCCTCCCTAGCCTGCTTACTGTCTCCTGTTAGCCCAGCTGGGTGAGCCAGAAGAGCTCTCAAATGTCTCCTGGCCAGCACGGTTTTTATACCGTATATAAATTATGGGGCAGTAGCCGGAAGGGCTAGAAAGTTTATCTGCTCTGCTTTCCCACCAAATCTCTGAATCTTCTGTAGAATGTAATTTGACCTTGGACAGGTCCTGAGATGCCCCATTTTCACCTGCCATTTTTTTTAAATTTTTTTAAAAAATTTATTTATTTGTCAGAGAAAGAGGGAGAGAGAGAGAGCGAGCACAGGCAGAGTGGCAGGCAGAGGCAGAGGGAGAAGCAAGCTCCCTGCCGAGCAAGGAGCCCTATGTGGGACTCGATCCCAGGATGCTGGGATCATGACCTGAGCCGAAGGCAGCCGCTTAACCAACTGAGCCACCCAGGCGTCCCTTACCTGCCATTTTTAGTCATCGTAGGGAACCGAGGCACAGGAAAGTGCCTCGCACAAGGTCATGTGGTACTGACACATTTAGAAGCTCTTTTTTCTTAAAAAAAAAAAAAAAAAAATTTTTTTAAGGATTTTATTTTTATTTATTTGACAGAGATTACAAGTAGGCAAGAGAGCCAGGCAGGGAGAAAGAGGAGGAAGCAGGCTCTCCATGGAGCAGAGAACCCGATGTGGGGCTTGATCCCAGGACCCCGGGATCATGACCTGAGCCGAAAGCAGAGGCTTTAACCCACTGAGCCACCCAGGCGCCCCTTTAAATTTTTTTTTTAGGATTTTATTTTTTTATTTGACAGAGACATCACAGTAGGCAGAGAGGGAGAGGGAGAAGCAGGCTCTCCAAGGAGCAGGGAAGCCCGATGGGGGGCTCCATCCCCGGCCCTTGGATCATGACCTGAGCCAAAGGCAGTCGCTTAACCGACTGAGCCACCCAGGCGCCTGATTTAGAAGCTCTTCGTCATCGGTCTGTACCTCTTTCCCGCTGCGGTCCGTAGGTTAGAGGAATCAGGCTTACTCCTGAAGAGTGTGGGGTACATCTTCTGGGTTTTGCCCATCTATAGGTCAGGTTTTCTTTTTGACGTGAGAATTTGGTGAAAGTGTCCAGAAGTCTGGGGATTTAAAGTTGGGCCGGTTGAGCGCTGTGGGGAGTGCTGCCTCCTCCGTCAGCCTGGCGTTGTAGTGAACTTGAAACTGATGCTGAACTCCAGTGTGCCGTCCACAGGAGCAGGCGGGCGGAGGGCAGGGTAAACCTGGCACCACACCTTGTTCTTGTGTTTAGATTTCTGGTTTTGAGTATCCCATCAGATCCAGATTTAGAGGCACAACCTCCTGTTTATTAGTAATCACCATGACTCTTTTATGTAAAGCATCCATTGCTTTAAAATTTATGTAATGCAAGTATTTGTGACGTAAACCTGAAAATTTTTTTTTTTTAACTGAAGTGTAGTTGACATACCATTTTTATTAGTTTCGGGTGTGCAACTCACCACGGTTTCTTTTTTTAAGTCGCACTGTGATTTTCCGTTTGTGCACATTCACGGGACACAGCCTGTTCCTGGTGCAGGCGCTCTGGTGGCCTGAGGAAGACTTGTGGGATGATGGTTCCCGATAACTGGGAACTCAGGGGCTCTGACTAGGTGAAGTCTCATTGGTGTTAAGGACCGTGTTCCTTTGTAATCCTCCCCTTTTCTTCGTTGGATAACAGGCTGAGATCTGGAGAGAGGGAAGAACTGATTTAAGTAAGAGTAAATTCTTTCTAATCTCCACACAGTGGAATGCAGAGACCAGGTGAAAGGACCTTCGAATGGATTTCTTAGTAATTCTTTGAGTACCACTTTGGCATTTCCTTTGAAATGTTTTCCACAAAGGACTAGAATTAAGGCTTGTTGTTCTGTCCTGAGAAGGGACTACCTTCTCCTTTCATTCATCTGCCAGGGCTCTCTGGCGATTCTTCTCCTTCAGAGAGGCTGACTCCACAAAGCCACTTTGGTCGGGTGGTGCTTAGTTAGGGCCTTCTGTCTTTTCAGAAAATGGACCCAAGTGGGGTCAAAGTGCTGGAAACAGCAGAAGACATCCAGGAGAGGCGGCAGCAGGTCCTAGACAGGTACCACCGCTTCAAGGAGCTCTCGACCCTCCGGCGCCAGAAGCTCGAAGACTCCTATCGATTCCAGTTTTTCCAGAGAGATGCTGAGGAACTGGAGAAATGGATTCAGGAGAAACTACAAATCGCATCCGATGAGAATTACAAAGACCCAACCAACTTGCAGGTGCGTCTCATCTCCCTGAGCTTCCTGCCAGGACTCATGAGCTCAAATGTTTTTGCCCCAAAGTCACACAGAGTCATTTAATTATGACCTTGAGCAAGAAGAATGTAGATCAGACATAAGGCAGGACTGACTCACTATTCTGAAAAGCCCTTGGTGTGTGTGTTATACTGTACACACGAAGACGTATGTGGAATCTTGGGGGCGTTCTTTATTGGATGCTTCAAGCTGATGGTTCTCAAAGCACTGCCTTGCAGTCATTGGTGGTTTCAGGGGGAGGGTCTGGGTTGAGCTCTTGGAATTTTTATTTTATTTTATTTTTAGATTTTATTTATTTATTTGAGAGAGAGACAGTGAGAGAGAGCATGAGAGGGGTGAAGGTCAGAAGCAGACTCCCCGTGGAGCTGGGATCCTGAAGCAGGACTCAATCCCGGGACTCCGGGATCATGACCCAAGCCCAGCCGAAGGCAATTGCTTAACCAGTTGAGCCACCCAGGTGCCCCGGGGTTGAGCTCTTAGAATATGAGTTTTCGAGAAAGACACACTAACAGTGTTGCTGATGGAAATTTTATAGTTAGGCATCTCTTTAAGCAAGTCACTGGTAAGTCTTATCAGAAGCAAGCCTTTAAAAATCATTGAATTGTAACTGAAGCTAATTTTGTGATATAAATTGTGCCTCAGTAAAGCTGTTGTTTTTTTTTTTTTTAAGATTTTATTTATTTGTTTGACAGAGATTACAAGTAGGCAAGAGAGGCAGGCGGGGAGAGAGAAGAGGAAGCAGGCTCTCTGCTGAGCAGAGAGCCCGATGCGGGGCTTGATCCCAGGACCCTGGGATCATGACCTGAGCCGAAAGCAAAGGCTTTAACCCACTGAGCCACCCAGGCGCCCCAGTAAAGCTGTTTTTAAAAAAAAAAAAGGACAGAGCCTTTCTTCTCATTGATTTTGGTGAAGGACTTTTTTTTTTTTTTTAGCAAGTGGAACACATGGTTCTCTTACTACCCCCAGATCCTCCAAGAAGAGAAGAAAGTGTCATATACCGAGTGAATGTGGATGTATTATTATCCAGGAGTAAATCGTACATGCTAACAAAATTGTTGGTGTGGCTCTGTATTTCTAGAGGGATTGGATGTCCACATAAAGGCTAATTCAAAAAAGGCTAATTCCAAAAGCCGTATAGATGAGGTCAGAGTATTTGAGTAATTGTGGGGAAGAGGGAGGGGGATGCTGAGTGTCCCTAATTAGAGGGAACAGGATTCAAGAGGGGAGAACTAAGGGGACCTGAGGCGGGGGTGGGGCAGAATGGTGACTGGCGGGTGGTTGCCGCTGTGTCTCACATCACGGTCCACCAACAGGGCAAGCTTCAGAAGCACCAGGCCTTTGAAGCTGAAGTGCAGGCCAACTCAGGAGCCATTGTTAAACTGGATGAAACTGGTAACCTGATGATCTCAGAAGGGCATTTTGCATCTGAAACCATAAGGGTGAGTAGGAGTCGTGCCTGCTGTGGGAGGCCATCTGGTCTGGTTGGGGGAGGAATGTGGATTAAGTGCCAATTAGGGTTTCTAAAGAAGACTTTTCTAGCTTTTTTGGTGATTTTTATTTTAGAGCAAGAGAGGGAGGCGGAGGTAGAGGGAAAGAGAGACCCTCAAGCAGATTCCCCGCCAAGTGTGGAGCCCGACACAGGGCTCGATCCCACGAACTATGAGATCGTGACCTGAGCCAAAGTCACTAGCCTTTTCTAGCCTTTTAAGAGAATTTGTGAAGTTCTGCCTTTGTAATATGATGATTCAGTATGAATGTAAACAAGAATGTGTCTGCTCAGTGGGGAGTTAATATTCTTTTTGTAAAACAGATTAGAATGTGATTATACTTTAAAGAAGATGACATAAATGAAACCTAAATGTATAGATGGTAATTAGAGGGAAGAGCATGTTAGTGAAATTGGTGAATTTGGGGATCAGGACACAAAGATCAGTAGGATTAATCACAGACACCATAAAGTTCTCTGTTGAAAACTCGAGGTCTGGACCTTGGTGACTTGCCCTAGGAGGTGGTTTCCGGAGGTCTAGTCTCCAGGCCAGTTAAGGGCGCAGCTGTGAGCAGTGACTTGTGGCACCTCTTGGTCAGCGACCTCGTGGCCAGCACAGCCAGCTGTGAAGCAGGTGTCCTTCCATTGTGTGATCTGGCCCGTTTGGTTCCGGTTCACGCATAATTGATCTTTCTGTGCCCTAACATTTCCAGTACCAAGGTACTAAGGGAAAGCAGACCTCTTTAGGGCGAAGTTTGCACACTTGGTTTCTCATAACCGGATACTCTTTCCTGTTTCTGATTTATCTCCTTCCTGTCTGTGTGTCTTGTTCTTTGTCATCCAAAGGCCCGTTCCCTTGAGGGACCGGCCTTTGCAGTCCCTTACCAGTCAAGGCAATTGTGGAGAGTTCAATGAAAGCTACACTCATAAGCCCCAGTAGAGACGCCCCACCTCCTGCTCCTCCCCGACACCCTTGTGGAGCTTTCATTCCCGTAAGATCCGGTCTAGTGGTTTTCAACAATAAATGCCTATTGTCTCTGTTTTGCACTAAGGCACTCCACAGTCTCATATTGAAGACTTGCAATCAGCCCTGGGCTTATTATTATTATTATTTTTTAAAGATTTTATTTATTTATTTGACAGACAGATCACAAGTAGGCAGAGAGGCAGGCAGAGAGAGGAGGAAGCAGGCTCCCCGCTGAGCAGAGAGCCGGATGCGGGGCTCGATCCCAGGACCCTGGGATCATGACCTGAGCTGAAGGCAGAGGCTTTAACCCACTA
The DNA here is from genome assembly GCA_004024625.1 of Mellivora capensis. Lineage (NCBI taxonomy): Eukaryota > Metazoa > Chordata > Mammalia > Carnivora > Mustelidae > Mellivora > Mellivora capensis. Next base: position 83,383 of record PISX010001605.1, on the reverse strand, counting down.
AGCCACCCAGGCGCCCCAGCCCTGGGCTTATTATTAATAATTAACTATTACTAGTTATGACGTGAGTAGAAGAGGAAATTCTGAATGCCACGTGACCAACTATTTAATTACATTCAGCCCATTTGGGTAATTAACATGTATCTCCGCAATTAAATATGTACAATGTGTCTCTGCGATTAAATATAAGTATCTTTCTGCTCGTTTTCCCACTGTTTTGTCCAGCATCTTGAAGTAAATGAAAGCAGCATGCTGTATTATTTGCTTGATAGAAGTTGTTTTCCAGAGTGCGTGGTGATGTAGTATATTACCAGGAGGCAGAAGGGAAACGAGAAACAGGTCAGGTGTTTGACTTTAGTGGTTAATCTGGAGAGGAGGAGACCCCAAAACTCACTCCATTCAGCTGTTAGTGACGACCCTCCTCCTGGAGCTCTTACTAAAGCAGTATTTAAAAGTACTATTAGCCACTATTTGTTGAGTAGCTATTTATGTGCCAACACTTGGCCATTCTGACACAGGTCGTCTCTGATCTCTAATAGAAGCTCGCTAGGTACCCCCATCCCCACAGTATGGAAGGGAAGACACGGAAGCTCCGAAAAGTTTGAGTAACTTCTCCAAATCCCGCAGCTAGTAGATGGCCATTGGAATTCCAGTCCACGCCTTTGTTTGTCTACTGACAATTATTTCCTTTATTTTTCCAAGCTGTATGTCATTCCTGTCCCCTTTCCTTCTTTTCTTGGCCAGCTGCTTCTCTGAAAGCTCCTGCTATTTGCTCATGCCCCAGAACCGGGCCACCCCGGCCGCTTTCCATGCGGTCCCCAAGTGCACCTGCCTGCCCACCCCCTCCCGCTCCCGGGCAGCAGTGCGCTGGGGAAGCTGGACTCTCTGACCTGCAATGTTTCCGAGATCAGACCCACCAGGAATGGGAGGTGGTTCCAGTACTGGAGCGGGCTTTGCCCTAGTTCCTTTTTTTTTTTTTTTTTTATTAGGGAACGAGCAAGCACAGGCAGACAGAGTGGCAGGCAGAGGGAGAAGCAGGCTCCCCGCAGAGCAAGGAGCCCGATTTGGGACTCAATCCCAGGACGCTGGGATCATGACCTGAGCCGAAGGCAGCTGCTTAACCAACTGAGCCACCCAGGCGTCCCTGCCCTAGTTCTTTACCTGAGGGTGTGAAAGGGAACTTTGTGGGAGACTGACCGTGGACTTGAGGGTGAGGTTTTTGGGGGAGCCTTCAGTGGTCTCGTTTTTCATTGGAGCAAAGGGCTTTCATTGACAGTTCCCCTGGTGATCCTGGCTTGGAGTTTCACCTGGCTCCATAACTCAATAAGAGCGGTTGGCAGGCTGATTCACCAGGAGAGTTGGGGGGGCTGAGGGGCCGGGGAGTGGAGGGTGAAGATTGCTTCTGCGTCCTGGATAACCTGTCTGTCGCCGGTTTAGACTTTCACACCATACCGGACCGCGTGGCGCCCCATAGTCACCGCCACCCACATCGGGTCCCACATCCGAGTAGGTGGAACATTGAGTGGCTGTTGCTTGCCTGCACCCCCCACCTCCCCATTCCCCCCCCAACCCCCAGCCTTGGAGTGCCTTTCACTTTCTTCCCATTGGCAGGCGGCTTTGCATCCTGCCGTGGTGGAAGTGAATTGTGTGAGCGTTTATTTCCCACTGCTGTTTCTCCTTTCACGAGAAACTGCACACCCTTGTTTCTAAGAGGATCCACCCATCTTGGCTGTCCCTCGGCTTTCAAGTTTCTATAGCTGGCTGGGAGGGGCGTCTCAACCATGGGTGGATCCCGGACTTCTCTTCTGTGAGTGTTCAGCCTTGTGTGTTTGCCCTTTGGCCTGCCGGTGTTCGGTGGAAGCTCCCAGTATCTTGGGTAGGCAGAGGCAACACACTGACATTGGATTAGATACCGGAAAGCATCCCGGAAACTGGAATTGGTGATCACTTCCCCCCGGTTGTGGACAGGTCCTTACTAGGACTGTGCCATGGGAACCTGAAGATGCTGGGAAGTGAGTATGTTTGGGCCTGGGGCTGCCACTCAGGTGAAGTTGAAAATAAACCCAACCTGAGACGTTTTGGACCACAAACTACCTTTTCATAGAAGTTCCAAAACCTTTTCTGCCAAAAATCCTTCTCAGTCGCTGATTACATTTCAGGACCCCATCTCTTCTACTTTTATTTTATTATTTTTTTTAAATTAAAGATTTATTTATTCATGAGAAACAGAGAGAGAGAGAGGCAGAGGGAGAAGCAGGCTCTCCGCTGAGCAGGGAGCCCCATGCGGGACTCGATCCCAGGACCCTGAGATCATGACCTGAGCTGAGGGTCAGCAGACGCTTAACCACCTGAGCCACAGGCGCCCTCTTCTCCTTTTACGTGAAGGTGTTCCTATTGACCTGGGCCTTGTCCTTATTTCTTTGCATTCATGATGCCCATAGGATCTCGTTTCATTATTTCCCTCCACAAATTCCGAGCACACCCTTCAGGGATTTCTGCTCAGTTTCCACATCATTTCCTCCTCTCTCCTTCCATAGTAGCCTTCTGACCCAGGAATCCCACTTAATGACTCATTATTAAGAATATTAATTATAAACAATAGAGTATCGATAATAGTTGAATATAATCCCCTGAAGTAAACCACAACCAAAATCCACCTGCGAAGGTCAGTTCTTTTGTTCTTTAAGACCTCCCGAGCCACTGTGCGCTGTCTGCTGTTTCCTGTTCTCAGACTTCTGGTTTCCTCTCCCTTTGCGGAGTATCTTTTGGTGGGGGGGTTATCTTTGGAAAGACTTGTTCTGAGCTCTGACTTATGGGGTTTCTGACTCGTGGGAAGTCTGTGGAGGAGCCAAATCCCATAGAAACAGTTGTGATCTCTGGGGCTGATTTCTAACCCGCAGACTCGTTTGATGGAGCTGCACCGCCAGTGGGAGCTGCTTTTGGAGAAGATGCGGGAGAAGGGAGTCAAACTGCTGCAGGCCCAGAAGCTCGTGCAGTATTTGCGCGAGTGTGAGGACGTGATGGACTGGATCAATGACAAGGTACGTGTCCCGGGCGAAGGTTTGCAGAGTGTGCGCTGTGTTCCTGGGAGCCGTTGTTTCCAAGTGTCGGTTGGTGACTCTGGCTCTGTCATGGTCCCCGAATAGGAAGCGATTGTGACCTCTGAGGAGCTGGGCCAGGACCTGGAGCACGTGGAGGTTTTACAGAAGAAATTTGAAGAGTTTCAAACAGATATGGCTGCCCATGAAGAAAGAGTTAATGAGGTGAACCAGTTCGCCGCCAAGCTCATTCAGGTAGGTAGCAGCCTCTGTGCTGCTTCCACGTCCTAATATTAACTCTCCAGTGCTTTCAGAAGAAAATTTTATGGGTTTTTGTTTTTCAATAACTTTTTTTTTTTAAGATTTTTTTTATTTATTTGCGGGGGAGGAAGCACAAGCAGGGGCCGTGGGAGAGAGAAGCAGACTCACTGCTGAGCAAGGAGGCCTATGTGGGGCTCGATCCCAGGACCCCGGGATCATGACCTGAGCTTCACCCACTGAGCCCCCCAGGGGGCCCCAGAAGAAAATTTTGATAAGCACTTCCCTGGTTTCTGAGTGAGCAAGGTTTGGTAAGCCCATCTGAGAGTTTTGCTCAGATCTAAGTAAGGCAGCAATGCTGATTACTCCTAAGGTAGAAACTGCTTTCTAGCTTGTGGCCACGGGCAGGAAGGGCAGAGTTCATCTGCTGCCTCCACCCACTTTCGGGTAGGGCTTGGCGATGCTTTTACTGGGTTGCTGAAGCTGGGTGTCAAGGATTCCCAGATGAGGGTGTGGTGGTGAATGCTTCTTAGGGTTGGCAGGCATCCACTGACGCCTGCCTGCTCTCCTGGGAGCCTGGGGAGTCCTGTACTGAATGGGCTCTCCTCTGGCGGCTCTGAGCCATTAAGAGGCGATAATGTAACCTTTCCCCATTGCCTGTGTGCCGGGTCCTTAAGCTGCCGCTTTCTCCTCTGTGTCTGCAGCGGGGTCAGAGGGCTCCACAGATGTCCAGCAGCAGGAACTAGAGCTTTTGCTTTCAGGGAAACTTGATTTTGGGGGTCTGAATCTTAAATTTATGGATCTGCTTCAGGGCTGGTACTTGTTTCCTCTCTGGCCAGTGACGAAGAGCCAGCATTCCTCAGAAATACCTCACCTTCCACGGTGAGCCCCCACCCCCTGCGCCAGAGCCTCGGGGCATCCTCAGATTGTGCTGTGAAGAGCGGTCGGGCCAGGCCCGAAATCTCACAGATGGATCCCAGAACCCTGAAATGCCTCATTTGTTACTTTATGTGTTCGTTTTATTAAAACAAAAACATTTTTTATTTATTAAATTTATTAAATAAACTTATTTATTAAATTTTTATTAAACCACATTTATTAAAAAAAACGTGGCTGGTGGGGAAGGATGCTTTTAAAGAGAGCTCCAGTCTGAAGGGAGGAGCAGACCCTGAAGATCACGTCTGTGGGCAGGAACGCTTGATGGGCTCGTGAACATTCGAAATAACAGATTTCCCAGCGCTTGGGACAGGCATGGGTCCATTGGTGAGGCTACCCCACAGCGGCCGAAGTGTTGTTACAATGTAAAGGTATTTGGTACTGATGACCTCTGCTGCTTTTTGGCCTTACCATCTACTCCGAGGGATAGATAATGACTCTGCCCTTTTTAGGTAAGACGAAATGGAAGCCAGTTGTGTTTACTTGTTATTTACTTGCAAGAGAGCGAGAGAGCCAGCAGGGGAGGGTGGGGGAGAGGAAGAGAGAGAATCTTAAACAGGCTGTGTGGAGCCTGACGTGGGGCTCGATCTCGAGACCCCCAGGTCGTGACCTGAGCTGAAATCAAGTCAGACACTTAACCGACTGAGCCGCCCAGGTGCCCCAGGAAGCTAGTTTTATACAAGCTTGGCTTCATTTCACACAAAAAACCGGTATTTCTTCGGAAAGATGAAGGTTTGCCGGGGCAGAGACTGGGAGGAGCTGGGGGCTCGGGACCCAGGCCGGCGTCTGCTCTCCCTCGTGTAGGAGCAGCACCCGGAGGAGGAAACCATCAAGACCAAGCAGGACGAAGTGAACGCGGCCTGGCAGCGGCTGAAGGGACTGGCCCTGCAGAGACAGGGGAAGCTCTTCGGGGCCGCCGAGGTTCAGCGCTTTAACCGGTACGGAGCCGGGGCGGGCTGCGGGGCGCGGGCACGCACCTGGGGGGCCGGGTCCAGGATATGGCACTTGCCAGGAAGATGCTGGAGCCGCCCGGGGTCTGGCCCGCTGCAGCATCCCCAGCTTGAGACGGTCGCCGTAAGTGGCTGCCCTGGTGTCTCCCACAGGGATGTGGATGAGACGATCAGCTGGATTAAGGAAAAGGAGCAGTTAATGGCCTCTGATGATTTTGGCCGCGACCTGGCAAGCGTTCAGGCTCTGCTGCGGAAGCACGAGGGTTTGGAGAGAGATCTTGCTGCTTTGGAGGACAAGGTGGGTTCGGAAAGCAGCCGGTTCTACGTCTGAGTTAGCGGCCGGGGGGGCGGGGTGGGGGGGCGGTGGTTGAGCACAGTCTGATGGGGGGCATTTCCAGGTCAAAGCCCTGTGCGCTGAGGCCGACCGCCTGCAGCAGTCCCACCCTCTGAGCGCCGCACAGATTCAAGTGAAGCGAGAGGAGCTGATTGCCAACTGGGAGCAGATCCGGACTCTGGCCGCGGAGAGACACGCCCGCCTCAACGACTCCTACAGGTGGGAATCCTCTCCCCAGGCTCAGCGACGGGCCTTTTCCTACCTATGACCTATTTGTTTGGAGACTGGCCACTCTAGAGTGAGTGTGTGTGTGTGTGTGTGTTGTATTTATGACTTTGTGAATGTTTTCCCTATTATATTGCTGCATTACGACCAGTAGAAGTGGGAATCTCTCTTTAGCGATCAGGGCGCCAGTGGAATATACCATTAAAATTGAATAAATCAAGGGCGAGGAAATGAAAGGATGCTAATTACTAACCAGAGCTGGAACTGGGGAATGACCAGGAAGTTGGAGAGAAGGGACCAGACTGGGGAATCACAGTAATGGACAGAACCTAGATTTTAAAGGATTGATTTAAAAGATTGATTTCATACTTCTCTTGCTTTCCTTTATGGTCAGACTGAAGAATCCTCTGTATCCCAGGACTAGAGTTGTCTGAGGACAGAATTTAGAGCTTTAGAAAGGCATTTCTCTTCCGGGCTCTCCACTGGGAACATCTAACGACTTACCTTGGTTTTCTCTAGGCTTCAACGATTCCTTGCTGACTTCCGAGACCTCACCAGCTGGGTGACTGAGATGAAAGCCCTCATCAATGCAGATGAGCTCGCCAATGACGTGGCCGGGGCGGAAGCCCTGCTGGACAGGCATCAGGAGCACAAGGTAGCGTCTCCAACATCTTCTGGAAGGAAAGGCCTTAGCTTGTAAGGCATCAGGACGGGACTCTCACAGCCAAGTGGCTGAAACTTTGTTCACAGGTGGCTCTTACCACGGGATTGTTGTTGGTTTTGCCTTTGGAGACTGGCTCTGTCTGCTTTTCACAGATGGCAAAGCGGGCTAAATGTCAGGAGATTAAGCTGGTCTGGAAAAGTTGAGGGCTTCACGCTGGCAGGATGGAGCTGTAACCGTTTTGTGCATTAGTCATGTACCATCTTAAACAGTGTTTTCATTTAAATGCAGAGTCTCATATTTGGTGTAATTAAATGTCTTATTCTGTCTTTTTCCTAAGCTATGTTCCACAGAAAACTGGTTTTATGAGCTCTTAATAGGTTTACCTAGAAAGGTTTTGAATGGCTGAGCAGTTTTATAAAACACTATGAAACAGGATTGTAAAAGCTATTATTACTGTAAGCCTTCTGAGAGGCTTTAATGTGGTAGATACAAAAAAAGTCAATATGTGACTGTCAAATATACTGGCAACAGAAACATAACTTTTTAGAAATGCTACTTATAATTGTATCACAAAGTATAATGTACTAGGAGATATGTCTAACAAAAGTTTTGGAAGACATTTGTGGAGAAGGCGGTTAGGCTTTGTTGAAAGACTGAAGAAAGAAAGAGAAAAGGGGAACGAGTTCTCGTGTGGCTGGAACGATCTTTTGTAAAGGTAGAAAAATTCTCCCTAGGACCCTTATGCCCAGTGCTGTTCCACACAGAAACTCGGCAGGTCTTTGTTCCTGGAGTGAGACAAGCTAATTCTAAACTTGATTTAGAAGAAAAAAACTCAAAAACAGCTGAGGTGATTTTGAAGAACGGGGTGGGCCCAGGGGAAGCAGCTACCTACCAGGTCCTATAAAATCCTAAACCCACCCAACTGGCACAAGGAGGGCAGAGATACCCCAGTGGAACAGAAGACGGGCCTCAGACCCCTTGAGCGTATGGCAGCGTGACAGGCTTGGACAGAGGTGGCCTGAGAAGTCAATGGCAAAAAGACTTCCCAGTAAATGGTGCCCTTGTGACTGGTAACCCAGACTGATGTTAGGGAGCGTGGCATCCTTGCTGATCCCGCTCCTCGATGGAGATGGGATATCCTGATTTGTAACGACTGTGGGAAAGTCAGCTTCTCTGCTTTCTGCGTTGCCGGCGTACATCGTGCCTTTTCTCGCTGCAGGGTGAGATCGATGCTCACGAGGACAGCTTTAAATCTGCAGATGAGTCCGGACAGGCCCTGCTGGCCGCTGGGCATTATGCCTCGGATGAAGTCAGGGAGAAGGTAAGCCAGGAGAGGTTCCTCAACGGAGCGGCTCTGAGAGCTCTTATCCGTCCTGGAGTACCCAGGCCGCGGCGCTGTGGTGTGCGAGAAGCTTCCCCAGAGCTTGCGCCGGGAAGGGCAGGGGCAGCTCCCTGAGACGGAGAAAGAAGACCTGTGTGTGCATCTGATCGCTGGGAGGCAGAAAGTCCCATCCGTCTGGGGCGATTGTGACCCATTTCCTACTGAAAGGGGACTTTGCAGGGAGTGGAGTCCCGCGTTAGCGGTGGAGCTGGAGGAAACTAAAGTTTTCTTTAGTTGACACGTGTAAGCGCGCAGTTCCCACGCTCCACGGGATCGGAGTGTAAAGAGAGCTGAGGAACACGGAGAGTGATGTTTTAAGATTGTGCGGACTTGGGACGCCTGGGTGGCTCAGTTGGTTGGACGACTGCCTTCGGCTCAGGTCATGATCCCGGAGACCCGGGATCGAGTCCCGCATCGGGCTCCCAGCTCCACGGGGAGTCTGCTTCTCCTTCTGACTTTCTCCTCGCTCATGCTCTCTCACTGCCTCTCTCTCAAATAAATAAATAAAATCTTAAAAAAAAAAAAAAAAGATTGTGCGGACTAGGAAGAGACGTTCCACAGACACTTGTTGTCAACTGTGGGGCCTAAAAATGCCGTCTGGGGCGCTTGGCGCTGCCCGTGTTTTATAGGACACCCACCCAGTCGACGTTTGTCCCCAGAGACCCCGACCCCATTTCTACTGCCCGCCCTTTAGGGAGATGCCCTTCCTCTGCCACCTGAAGTTTCCTTAGCGTTTTGACCTAACGTCGTTTGATAACGTGGCAGTAAAATAATTCTAGACGAGCTAGAGTTCCCTCTCCTGCTTCGCAAGCCGCTCAGGGTCCGCGTGTTTCCCCGCTGATACAAGTGCCCGTGACTCGCCGCCTTTTGCCAGCCCGAAAACAGGCTGGAGATGAGCGTGAGGGTTAGACTTGCCGGGGCAGCCTCTCCGCGTGGGGGTGGGCGGCCAGCCTGCCCTGTCCTCACGGCCCTCGTGTCCCCTCCCCCCCGCAGCTGAGCGTCCTGGCCGAGGAGCGGGCCGCGCTGCTGGAGCTGTGGGAGCTGCGGCGGCAGCAGTACGAGCAGTGCATGGACCTGCAGCTCTTCTACCGCGACACGGAGCAGGTGGACAACTGGATGAGCAAGCAGGAGGTACGAGCGACCCCCGGCGCCTCCGCCTTCCTCCCGCCGCCGGGATCGGGGGTCACCCTGTGATTAGATTAGTGTTGAGGGAATCTAAAGGTCGTTAGGCTTTCTGGAAGAGATCTTGCGAGTTTAAAGGCTATAGAATCTCTTTCCTATTTCCGTGTTCTGGCCACCCTCTGCTTTGCTTGCCAAAAGCCTTGAGGGGTGAAAGGACGAGGGCGTCCCTCTGAGCGCTTTGGTCTCTCTCTCCAGGCCTTCCTGCTGAACGAAGACTTGGGAGACTCCTTGGACAGCGTGGAGGCGCTCCTTAAGAAACACGAGGACTTCGAGAAGTCCCTCAGCGCCCAGGAGGAAAAAATCACAGTAAGACCCTTCTCGTCGTCGTAGCTTTGGGTGATCCTCAGGTTCCGCCCAGAGTCCACTCTCTTTTCGAGGGTTTCTGGGCAGACGCGTCAGAGGGCCCACGGGTCAGGGTTCGGCTGCAGCCCTCACCGTGGTGGCGGAGCTCGGCCTCGCAGGAGCCTGCCGTAGCTCACGGGACGAGCTCTCCTGATGTCAACCTCCACACTGATGTTTCGCTTCCACTGCAAGTAGTTAGAGTTCAGGGCGCCTGGCTGGCTCAGTTAGCGGACCGTGCAACTCTTGATCTCGGGGTCATGAGTTCGAGTCCCACGTTGAGTGTAGAGATTACTTAAAATCTTCAAAAAATAAAATTAAAGAGAAGTAGCTGGAGCTCATGGGAGAGGTATTTTTCCCCTTGAAAACAGTTCTTAGAGGCAGGAACTGGAAGGCTGCTGACCTGTTGTGCCCCTTGTCTGATCCCGTCAGATGTGTCCCGACATTAGCTACAGCAGATGTCTCCCGTCTGGAAGGGAGCTAGCGTGATCGTGTTGTCTCTGACTGATACCGGCCAGCAGAGCTCAGAAGTGAAGGAGAAGCGTTGATCTGTGTTAGGGTTTAGTGTTTTGTGACCTGTCGGTAATTACGAGGCCACTCTGTGCCACCGTGTGGTTACCAGCGAGGAACCCCGATTCTTCCCTCATAGGCGCTGGATGAGTTTGCGACCAAGCTGATTCAGAACAACCACTACGCCATGGACGACGTGGCCACCCGCCGAGATGCGGTACGTGCCGGGGCTCCCCACATGCCTTCCCTTCGATCCCCGGCTCTCCCTTCTGGGACGCGTGTTGCCACATAACCTCTTGAGCCAGAAATCTCTGGGGAGTAGGAAGCAGAGATTCACGTGGCTCCTTGTCTTTCAGCTGCTGAGCCGCCGCAACGCCCTTCACGAGAGAGCCATGTGTCGCCGGGCCCAGCTGGCGGACTCTTTCCACCTGCAGCAGTTTTTCCGAGACTCGGATGAGCTCAAGAGCTGGGTCAATGAGAAGATGAAAACTGCCACAGATGAAGCTTATAAAGTAACGTCCTGTCAGCGTTGCCATGTAGTGTTTAGCTAGAAGGCTAAGGGCGCTCTCAGATAAATTATAGCTAAAGAAAGAAATAGGGAATTCCAAAAACTGCACCATTTAACGTAGGCGATTTTCTACCCCCGCCCCCTGCCAATAAAGAGAAGTACGAAGGTAACGCAGGGTAGTTGGACCATGCTCAGGTTCAAGGTAGAACCCCCTTCTTCCTTTTATTGGCAGGACCCATCCAACCTACAAGGAAAAGTACAGAAGCATCAGGCTTTTGAGGCTGAGCTCTCGGCCAATCAGAGCCGCATTGACGCCCTGGAGACAGCGGGGCAAAAGCTGATTGATGTCAACCACTACGCCAAGGATGAGGTAGCCGCTCGGATGAATGAGGTCATCAGTTTGTGGAAGAAGTTGCTGGAAGCCACTGAACTGAAAGGTGAGAGAAGGTGTCTCCCTGGGTTGTGACAGGAATGCTGGAGGTTTCCACATCCCTTCCCGGTGAAGTGCAGGGACTTACAGCACCCAGGGAAGGGGGGCCCGGAGACCTCTGCAGGCTCATGTCCCAGGTGGGAGTTACTTACCGTGGGTTCTCGATGCTTCGTGATGGGGCACACGCGGTTGACATTGCTGGTGAGTGGGGGAGCCTGAGTCAGGAGGGGGAGATCTGGTCACCCGGCCGTGACTGAACTGGGCCCCGTCACTGAAAATCGAAGCTCAGCTGAGAGCCAAGGATCTTCTTCTCCCCCGGCACTTCCAAGTCCTTATCTCATTGTCCGTCCTCTGTGAAGGACGTGACGCGGTAGCTGCAGTCCTGACCCCGAGTCCCTCACTAAGGTGCCGTCGTGGTGAGCGCTGTTGGCAGAAAGAGCGCGTGAACAGGTAGGTAATCAGACGCGCTCCTCTGACCAGGGATAAAGCTCCGCGAGGCGAACCAGCAGCAGCAGTTCAACCGCAACGTCGAGGATATGGAGCTGTGGCTCTATGAAGTGGAGGGTCACCTGGCTTCAGACGATTACGGCAAAGATCTCACCAACGTCCAGAACCTCCAGAAGAAGCATGCCCTGCTGGAGGCTGACGTGGCCGCTCACCAGGTAGAGGGGGACTTGGGGGCTGTCGCCAGGCCAGTGGTGTGGAAGCGGGAGCGAAGAACAGCAAGTGACGTCAGACCCCACTTGTCTCTGGAAGGATGAAAGGTGTGGGTTTGCTTAGGTGGCCTTACGTGTTTCCTCTTCTCCCGATGAAACTCCTCCCACAGAGCTTTCTGGGAGCCCCAAATGGGGGAAGGAGATGGCAGAAAAAATACTCCCCAGGCTGGGAAGGGTGTTTTTGTATGTGATCAGACGACCCTTGAAGTCGGATCGGATCAGTCCAGAACCTAGTTGCCAATGCTGGTCCACGCTTTCAAGCCTCTGTCCTCTTCCTTCCCCAGGATCGAATTGATGGCATCACCATTCAGGCCCGCCAGTTCCAGGATGCTGGCCATTTTGATGCCGAAAACATCAAGAAGAAGCAGGAAGCCCTCGTGGCTCGCTATGAGGCACTCAAGGAACCCATGATCGCCCGAAAGCAGAAGCTGGCTGACTCGCTGCGTCTGCAGCAGCTCTTCCGTGATGTGGAGGACGAGGAGACGTGGATTCGGGAGAAAGAGCCCATCGCTGCATCCACCAACAGAGGTCAGTCTGCTTCTGCCAGATGAGAAACAAGTCTGAGAAGGGGCTCTGCTCTCCTAGCATAAGGAGGTGCATGTCAGAACAAGGAAGGTCGTTTAAGTTAAACTGGAACTCTGGTGGAACCTGAAGAACGACAGGGCTGACTTTGCCCTTGATGGCTTGGGTGACCAGGGAGCGACTTCTGCTTTCAGGAAAAGATTTGATTGGCGTCCAGAATCTGCTAAAGAAGCACCAGGCCCTCCAAGCGGAAATTGCTGGCCACGAGCCCCGCATCAAAGCCGTCACGCAGAAGGGGGACGCCATGGTGGAGGAAGGTGAGAGGGTGCCACCCGGGGAGCGACTGTGCCCTTGTCCTTATGTCCTTTCTGTGGTTAAGTGCGTGGACTTGAGTCAGATTGAACTGTGGACTTGAGGATCTTCTCCATCCTCTCATTGTGTGACCCTGGCTAGACCGTCCTCTCGATCTGAACGTCTTACCTGTGAGATGCAGGTAATAATGCCTCCTCCTGACCTCGCTGTGAGGGTCGGGTGAGGTCAAGTAGGGGACAGAGTGGAACAGCCTGGTGCGTGTCTCAGTGAGGACCAGGGGGTAGCGCTGTTAAGCATTCGTTATGTGTCTGCGCTCCAGTCCCTGTTGTCAGTCGGGGTATCTGCTTCGTAGGGTCTGGATAGAGATCATGGCTCGAGGAGGCAAAAAATAGAGCAGATCACTTAGAAGTTTGGGACCCGAACCTCCTAAAACGGGACCAAGGGGCCTGGCTCGCCATGGCGGCGTCAGCGAGGTGCCATGGATACCCAGAAGGCCTGTCTGTCTGGCGCCCTGGCAGCCTCCTTTGCATTGTCCTCCCTTCCAGGCCACTTTGCTGCTGAGGATGTGAAGGCCAAGCTCAGTGAACTGAACCAGAAGTGGGAGTCCCTCAAGTCCAAGGCCTCTCAGCGGCGGCAGGACCTGGAAGACTCCCTGCAGGCCCAGCAGTACTTCGCCGACGCCAACGAGGCCGAGTCTTGGATGCGGGAGAAGGAGCCCATCGTGGGCAGCACCGACTACGGGAAGGACGAGGACTCCGCGGAGGTGAGCGAGCGCGAGGAGCCTGCCGGGGGCTCGGGGCGGGGCCCTGCTGGGAAGGTGCCTGTGTGCGGCAGGTGCGGCCTCTGCGTCGTCCGTGTTCAGGGCAGTTTAGAACCTATTTACTTTGCACCGTGGAAACTCAGCCTGGCCATAAGAGAGCGGAGACTGCCTTTTACCACGAGCGTCTTGCTCTTCTTGTCCCTCTGTTCTCTCCTCGTGCGTGCGCACACATGTCCGTGAGCCCGTGTTTTGCATTTTTGAGTCAAACTCTGACATCTTGCTCACGAAGGGCTGATGGCCCTGTACTGACCTCTTAGCTTGCGAGTCCGCATGACCAGAGTAGCTGAATGTTGGTGCAGCAAACAGGATTCTGCCAAAAGACAGGGCGGGGGGACTGAAGAGCCTGGGCAGCGGTGGTGGAAGGTGATGGTGAAGCCCCACGTGGCGAGGGAGAGTAGCAGCCTCGGGGAGGGCACGTACCCGGCACGCTTTGGTTTGTGATGCTGTTGAGTTCTGACAGGTGGTGGGGTCCCTATGTGTGTGACACTGTGCCTTGTGTCTCCTTGTCTGTTCCCAGCCCCACAGAGGGACATACGGGCAGGGAGAAAAGAGAGTATATGCCCTCCACATTTGATGTTCATTAGAAACGGGGGGGAGAGTGTGGAGCAGGTGGTGATGAAATCAGCGTGTAACCGAGCGCGTCTCGGGACGCCGGTGGGTCGCTGCGGCAGCGTGCCCGGGGCGCCCCAGCTCCTTGCGCCAGGCTCACCGTGACTTTGGTTTCAGGCTCTACTGAAGAAACATGAAGCTCTGATGTCAGATCTCAGCGCCTACGGCAGCAGCATCCAGGCTCTGCGGGACCAGGCTCAGTCGTGCCGGGTGAGCTGGGGCGCGGGAAGCTGCAGGGCCCTTGTATTTACAGCACGTGTAGGCTACGTTCTGGTGGCCTCACTGTGACGTCCTGTGACACAAAGACGTATGTACGGTTTAAAATGAGATTGTTGTTGTTGTTGTTTTGTTTTGTTTTAAATTCCGAACAGCTAAAGTTTTGGAATCAGATTTCACTGGTAGCTTAGAGGAGAACTCTCTCATGAACATATGTTTGGGACATTTGGTCCAGTTGGGAGTTGAAACTGGAGTCTATCTTGTGCTCAGTGACACACCACGAACATCCTTTAATCGGGTTTGCCCTTCCTTGGGATTTTTAGCAACAAGTGGCCCCCATGGATGACGAGACTGGGAAGGAGCTGGTTTTGGCTCTCTACGACTATCAGGAGAAGAGCCCTCGAGAGGTCACCATGAAGAAAGGGGATATTCTCACCTTGCTCAACAGCACCAACAAGGCAAGGCGTCAGAAGTGGTCCTGTGTCTGTTTCCATTAGCACCGCCGGTTTTGCTCGATGGGGTTTCTGTGGGTCGTTGTGTCTGGAGCAAGCCTGGGTTAGAATCTGAGGAGAGACCAGAATCACCCCGTCAGTCTCCCCCTTGATACAGGTCCGTCTCGTGGGAGATCAAGAAGGTAAACCGTGCGTCTGCCCGACACCTAGGGGCAGTGCGCTGGCTCCCAATTCTCGAGGGCGGCTGCTTTTCCTGATTACACACATCTAGGTGGAACTCCTTCTCCTTAGACCAGAGTTTGCTTTTCTGGAACTCGTAGCTGCGGGTTCTTAACCTAGGCCGTGTGGCTCCAGCAGAGCCGACGGCAGCCGTGATGTCACCCCGTAGGCACTTGACGTTAAATGCTTCCCGGGTCCTCAGCCTCCCTTCCTTGACCTGTGCTGGTTTGATAGTGACCTGGAGGCGAGGTGCGTGGCGCTCCGCAGGTTTTGTCCGATGAGTCACAAAAGCTGCCAGTCGAGGCTGGAGAGATGGTTGCTGTTGTCAACGACCCTTTTTTTTTTTTTTTTTTAAGATTTTATTTATTATTTGACAGATCACAAGTAGTCAGAGAGGCAGGCAGGGAGAGAGAGGAGGAAGCAGGCTCCCTGCTCCATGACCTGAGCTGAAGGCAGAGGCTTTAACCCACTGAGCCACCCAGGTGCCCCAACGACCCTTATTCTTATACCCCCCACCCCGTTTACCCTGACCGTGGGCGTTTGAGGAAATCTGTGATTTGTATTTCTTGTTGACTCTTCAGCCACCATCCGGTCTCATTGTCCCAAGAAACTTACCATGATGGTGGACATTGCTGTGTGTGCCGGCTCTGCCGTAGCTCTTCCCACAAGTGTTGATTAAGCACTAGAAATGTGGTTAATGGAGCACTTAAATTTAGTTTTATTCTAATTTATTTAAGTTTACACAGCCACGTGTGGCTAGTGGCCACACGATCAGTGCAGTTCCAGAGAGTGACAGGACTGCCTTTCGTGCTGGGTGTTGTCTCGGCTTCCTCGTGATGCTCTCTGTGCTTGGCAGGTGATAGTCCTTGAGCAAAGTGACTTTGACACTGTCACGGGATCTTCCTAACGTGGTCAGAGCTGTGCCAGTGTGTGCACGTGCGTGTGCGCAGGCCTCCTCGGTCTCTCCCGTTCTGGGGAATTCATGCTTCCGGTTGTCCATCTGTCTCCTTAGGACTGGTGGAAGGTGGAAGTGAACGACCGTCAGGGCTTCGTGCCGGCGGCGTACGTGAAGAAGCTGGACCCCGCGCAGTCGGCCTCCCGTGAGAACCTCCTGGAGGAGCAGGGCAGCATAGCCGTGCGGCAAGAACAGATTGACCACCAGTAAGGGCCCCACGGGTGACTAGCACGGCCCCGGTGTCCCTCGGGGCTTCCTTCACGTCCCACGTAGGCCACAGTTGAGGCAGTGTCCAGAAGCTTCGGAGCGACTGTTCCTGTGCCTCTGTGCACTCAGGACACTCGCTTCCCACTTCCCGCCAAGTCCCTTTTAACCCACAGTGCTCTGTTTGGACCTAAAACCCTTGACCCCTTTATTTTCCATATTTTGTTTCTTCCCCTAAAGTGAGTTTCTCTTCCTCCACAGCATTTTCTAAACCTCAGCCTCTGAACCTTTGTCCTTCAGTTGGGGAGATGCTCTGGGACTGAGATCTAGAGGTTCTCTTTTTAAAAGGCTGTTGGGAGAGTGGCTGTCTCCTGCTTTCTGCTCTGAGACAGAGGTGGTTTTTTACGAAGTAGTTCTGTCCTCTGTCCTCTAGCTAAGCTCCCGTAGTGACCTGCGTTCCTCCCGTAGGGTGTCTTGCTCTGCTAATGAGCTCGAAAGTTTTAGACACTTGAAAAATATCCAGAAGTTGGCGTTCTCCACTAGACTCTATTACAGTAGAACTTCTGTGAGTCTGGTGATCCCTGAGAAGATCAGTTATGTGTCCGCTTCCAGACCTTTTCTGTTCCTGCTGAGACAGGAGCGCGATTGGGGCCGGGGTCGAACCATGAGAGTAAAGCCGCTGGCCTGACACATGACTGGAGGGGTGTATTCGCGCTCTCCGGTCCCTTTCTTGGAGCAGCCCTTCCCTCCCCTGGCCTTGCTTTGTAAAGTGCCCAGTGCAGCCAGTATAAGGAAAATTGTCCGCCTTAAACGTGGCAGACTGTTGTGGAAGAGGAAAGTGAACTAACCCTCTAATTGACTTTGCTGGCTGTTTCTTTCCTGATTTCCTTCGTGGTCTGGCCTCCTTCCAAGAGCTTTTGAATGGCTCCTGAGTTGCCCCCACTCGAAGCATCCGGCCTCCTGGCGCCCGTTGGAGCGGCCACTGTCCTTTCCCATGGATTAATCGCACTAATCTGTGCATGCTTTTGCTGTGCCCCCCGTGCAGGACGCGCGTAACTAAGGAGGCCGGCAGCGTGTCTCTGCGTATGAAACAGGTGGAGGAACTGTGAGTAGGCGGTGGCCCTGCCGGCGCCCGTGTCCGTTCCCCCTCTGCCGCTTCTCTCCAAGACTCTTGTTCATCCGGAAGGACGAGGTGGGGCGGGGTGGGGGGGGGGCTGCGCCACCCTGTGGCAGCTTCGCCCACCAGGGACAAGGTTTTGGTGGCACTGTGTCAGTTGATGGCCGCTTGTCTTCTGGGTCGCTTCCGTGTGCAGCGGTGCACTCGTTGGTCCCCCGCACCCCCCGTTGGCTTTGGTGGTGGGCCACCCGCGCTCGGGAGCGAACCTGAAGGCCGGGCCCATAGTGTTTCTTAGTAGGAAGCAGACGCAATTCCACCCTTTAAAGTGCTCTGAGTCTGGGTACCTCATTGCTTTTTTTTTTTTTTATCTTACTCGGAGAAGCTTAGATTTTTTTTTTTTTTTTAAGGATTTTATTTATTTATTTGTCAGAGAGAGAGCAAGTGAGCACAGGCAGACAGAGTGGCAGGCAGAGGCAGAGGGAGAAGCAGGCTCCCTGCTGAGCAAGGAGCCTGATGTGGGACTCGATCCCAGGACGCTGGGATCATGACCTGAGCCAAAGGCAGATGCTTAACCAACTGAGCCACCCAGGTGTCCCGAGAAGCTTAGATTTGATGGTGACGGTGGATTTTCTTTAGTCTCTAACTTCGTTTTACTAAGTTTGTCACGTTCACGTCTCCAAAGCTAGTAAGTAGCTCAGCGTTTTGTATTTTGGCTCCTAAGAGTTCAAATACTCTTTGATTCCTCTGAAGTTTTCCAACACCGAAACGGTGCAGATACTCTGAACTTGACCTGATTTTCTGTCTAGAGTTGCTAAAACACGGAGAAATCAGAGTATCACTCGCCCACCCATCAGAGAGGCTAATGTCCTGTACGAGGCTGTTGTACAACTGGGCATGCCTTCCCCCCCGCCACCCCAGCTCCCGGCCCGGGGCGGCTCAGGGAGTTAGGAGAGCGAGCGGCACCTCTGTCTGCATCGTGCCCGGCACACTCCTCTCGTCTCCGCGGTGCTCGCATGTCCACTGTGTTCCTGTGCGCAACGCTTGGTTCCAGTCATTTGTGGTTGTGATGTTCTCGGGGCAACGTGGGTCCAGGGATGAGTGTGTCTGGCTGTCCCAGCCACCCAGTGGCAACCAGCGCTGTGTGCATTCATCCCCGAGGCTGTGGCACGGGCCCGTAGGAGCCTCCTCTTCATCTGTGTTCTGACACCTTGTCACCTGGGCACCATCGCGACACACTCATGGCCTTGGACCTGCATCTCAGAGACGCTGGTGGTTTGGCCATAGGCGAGCGTCCGTGGGAAGCTAACCGCCCGCCCGCCCCCTCTGTCACCCTCCCTGCCTCCCGCAGGTACCACTCTCTGCTGGAGCTGGGCGAGAAGCGCAAGGCCATGCTGGAGAAGAGCTGCAAGCGCTTCATGCTGTTCCGGGAGGCGAACGAGCTGCAGCAGTGGATCAACGAGAAGGAGGCGGCCCTGACCAGCGAGGAGGTGGGCGCCGACCTGGAGCAGGTCGAGGTGCTGCAGAAGAAGTTCGATGACTTCCAGAAGGTACGGGCGGTCTGGCTTCTGAGCTGACGAGCAGCCCAAGGGCGCGGTGGGCCGGACTCGTGACTGAAGTTCACGGGAATAGACCCGGCGCGGGTGGCGCCGGCCCCCCGGGGAGCCGCGTCACAGGGACGTGACCCAGAATTTTTCTTCAGCCGGGTTAGCCTCATGGAAGTAGAGGCGCTTTTCTCCATCTGTCTTAAGAGGTTTTGAACGTAAAAGACAAAAACGTGTTAAAGTATTTTTTGTAATTGGGGTAAAGTGGACTCCACACCCGGTTACGCGTCTCCCAAGTGGGCGGTTCGAAGCGCTTAGCGCCGCGCGGCGCAGCCACTGACCCCTCTGGTCCCGGGCCGTTTCCCGTGTCACGGGGGAGCTGCACCCCCAGCACAGCGCCCTTCCCGGGGTCCCTGGCCCTTTGTCCCCAGATTGACGTATTCTGGACGTTCCGTACATACGGACTCCTCTATGACTTTTCACCGCCGGCGGCTGTCACGGAGCAGCGTGTTTTCCTGGTTCGTTCTTGCCTCCCCGGGGTCGCGACTCCACAGCTTTTTATGGCTGAATGGGCCTCCGCCGTGTGCCTAAACCACATCTTGTTTCTCGTTCCCACTTCGAGAGCTTCATAACCAGTCCGCGTGGGTGAGGGGCTGCCCCCCGCACCCCCGCCCGGGACCGTCGTTAGAATTGCAGCACAATTTAGAAACACATTCTCAGGACGCCTGGGTGGCTCAGTGGGTTAAGCGACGGCCTCCGGCTCAGGTCATGATCCTGGAGTCCCGGGATCGAGTCCCCGCATCGGGCTCCCTGCTCGGCGGGGAGTCTGTTTCTCCCTCTGACCCTCCCATTTCTCATGTTCATTCTCTCTCTCACACTCTTAAAAAAAAAAAAGAAAGAAACACATTCTCTCCTCCAAAGAAAGCGGAACGCGAATTTCCGTCCCGACAGAATAATGGCGTAAGAACCACAGTCGATGAAGCAGGTTGGAGATGAGCCGTTGTCAGTCAGTGCCCTCTTGTTTCCTTGCTCCTCGATCGCCGCAGGCAGGGCTTCCCGGTTCAGGTGACTCCTGTGGAATAGAGACACTGGTTCACAGGATACCTAGTGAGCAGAAGCCTGTAGGTTCAAGCTGTAGCTCGCGAACGTCTTTTACCCGCCGCCGCCTCTGTGTTACTCGTGGCGTCTTAGCTGTTACGGGTTTTGCTTTACAGGATCTGAAGGCCAATGAGTCGCGGCTGAAGGACATCAACAAGGTGGCTGAAGACCTGGAGTCCGAAGGTCTGATGGCCGAGGAGGTGCAGGCCGTCCAGCAGCAGGCGAGTACCCCGGGCTCGCGCGGAGCCCGTGTGACGGGCAGGAAGCAACGTGGCTCCTTCCTGTGGCCTTCCGGGCCCAGCACGCGGCGTCCCGTAGCGCACAGTGCGGGCCCGGGTGTGGTCAGGTCCATTTCGTTTACCTCCTGTCTCCTCCGTGGGCCCGTTTCATATCGTAAAAGTTGTTTACTGTTTTTTTTTTTGTGTTTTTTTTTTAATTTTTTAAAGATTTTATTATTTGAGGGATGCCTGGGTGGCTCAGTTGGTTGGACGACTGCCTTCGGCTCAGGTCATGATCCCGGAGACCCGGGATCGAGTCCCACATCGGGCTCCCAGCTCCACGGGGAGTCTGCTTCTCCCTCTGACCTTCTCCTCGCTCATGCTCTCTCACTGCCTCTCTCTCAAATAAATAAATAAAATCTTTAAAAAAAAAGATTTTATTATTTGAGAGAAAGAGATACCGGCAGAGAGGGAACACAAGCAGGGGAAGTAGGAGAGGGACCAGCAAGGCTTCCTGCTGAGCAGGGAGCCCGATGCGGGGCTCGATCCCAGGACTCCGGGATCATGACCTGAGCCGAAGGGAGACACTTAACCCACTGAGTCACCCGGGCGCCCCTTGTTTACTGTTGACGTGGCCCTTAGTTAGTAGTAAACTTGCCCATTTCTTAAATAAATAAAAGGTCTTGCATATAAACACTCAGTCTGTCAGACTCGGAAGTTCTTCGGGGCAATTTGTCTGTCTTGTGATTCTGTCCCTGTGTCCGTGTTTGACAGTATCAAGTGTCACAGAAAGCTGCGTGTTTTCTCGAATAATGAAACTCGTTTCCCTCTTTCCTTGTAGGAGGTGTGTGGCATGATGCCCAGGGTAAGTCTGTGTGGAACCTGGAACTTGAGGAGGGGTAGGTTTTGGGGAAGAATAGAGAGTCCATGAGCCTCTTACGGATTTTTGTCCCCAAACCCCAGAGGGGCCTTCTGTTGGTAAAAATCTGTGGAAGAGAAAGCATAGCAGAAACGGGTTTTGATTTGCCATTCTCCAGAAGACCATTAAAAAAAAAGTTCTCTTCAGTTTTCTAAAGCTTATTCCACAGCAGTTGTTTATGTTTATTTATTATCCTTTTTCCAAGAATCCTATGAGTAGAACAGAGACAAGAGTTGGTGGTTTTCTTACTAAATTTCTTCATTCTCTTCATTTTTGTCCACTTCATAAAAGACTAGAATTTTCCTTTCCTGTTTGTTGGCTTCCCTTCCCTCAAGCCGCCTTGTGGTGTGCTCTGAGCCAGCAGTCAGTTTCTGATCTCAGGGAAATGCCACTCTGGCTGATGGCTCTGGGGACCCCACACCACGGATGGGAGGTGGGGGGGCTGCGTCATTCTGCACTGCATGGCTTCCTAACGTCTTCCTCTGCCCCGAGCAGGATGAAACGGATTCCAAGACCGCATCCCCATGGAAGGTAGGAACTTCCTTGCCAGTTACTATTTCCAAAGGTTTTCAGGAATAGACATATTTTATGGGTTTTTCTGGTGTGTCTTGTTTCTGAGGATTTGGGCTTGTTGGGAGTCTTTGGTCATTTCTGGAGTTGCTGGCTGGTTTCTTTTTGATCCTGGCATTCTGTCCTTCGACTCCGTCATGTCTTAACGTGCAGCCCTTAGTCAAAAGAAGCAGGTGTTCCGTGCAGGTGCTCCGAACGAGTTCGGTTAGATGGCCTTGTATACCCACATCACTGCGTAAAGCGTGCACGGTGGCCCTGCGTGGTTAGGCGTGGTCGCACCCGCGGGATTGCAGTCCCGGAGGACAGAACAGGGTCAAGAAAATGATCTCTGCCTAGCCACTTTCCCCAGGGGCCTTAGAAATGCTTCTTCAAAGATACCAGATCCTGCAGAGAGATGTAGAAGGAGGAATAGAAAGAGATATACCTTCCACGACAAGACACGATTCCAGACAGACACAGGGTGCTTGGCTGGGGCCCCCTGCCTCTAGCCTCCTCACCCGTCCTGGCCCGGATGGTTCTGTCATTAAAGAGGTTCCACACCAGGGGGAGCATGCCTTTTCCCTTCGATTCAGCTCTTTCCCCTTGTTTTCAATCGTAATTATTCTTAGGTTGCGGGGTGTGATCATTGGTGATGTGAGTGGGCAACAGCCTCACCCGTCTCCCCTCCTGGTTTTTTCTGGTAACGGGCGTGTTTCCGGGAGTGTGTTTCAGGTGGCTTTGTAAATACCAGCACCACCAAATAAATACGTACAAGTTTTCTTTTTAATTTTTATTTCTAAAATGGATTGGAGACAAAGGTGTGTACTTTTTGAACCCTGTACACACCCACACTGGTTGAAAATGTCACCTGGGCGTGTCGCAGCAGCACTGATGAGCCCGACTCCCCCACTTCCCAGCTTTTGGCCCCTGATTTTCTTAACATATTTGAAGATGACTGGTATTGTACTGTGGGGTTTTTTTTTTTTTTTTTTTTCCACATAAAACTGGGTGGGTTCTATGATCCCAAGGAATGTCTGATTTATACCTTGGTGAGAAGAAAGCTAATTCACTGGTCTTTGTGTTTTGTTTTGGGTTTTTTGCCCCTATCTGGTAAGGCTGTTGCCCTTAGATCAAGGGGGACACTGTTAAAAAGACGAGCAGCCTGATAGCCAAGAAGAGATATGAAGTTCTTGGCATATTTAGGCATAAACAGTCTCAGCTGCCAGCATTTGTTAAACTGGGTGTTTTCTGGAGTATTCTGTAGTATGAACAACACTAATACTTAGTCATTGAACTCTGTTTTCTGCCAGCTGGGGGGTTTTGTGTGTGTGTATTTAAGATTTTATTTTTAAGCAATCTCTACACCCAGCGGGGGCTCGAACTCAAAACCCTGAAATCAAGAGTCGTGTGCTCCCCCGCCGGAGCCAGCCGGGTGCCCCACCCCCCAGCCAGCTGTTTTAATTGTGGCTGTCACCACTCTCTCTTGACTCTTTATCGAGTGAACTTAATTGTGCACTTGGGTGCTTTGTGCCTTTCCACTGGTTAATCCTTTATTTGTGGCTCTGCTCAGCATTTTGACCGTGTCCCCTTAAGACAATCTTGGTTGATGATTGAGACCTAATGAATGGCACTTGCTTCTCGGAATTGTGTCTTAATTGGCAGACACGGATTAGCGTTGCTCTTTTGCTTTCCTCCCTCCATAGTCTGCTCGTCTGATGGTTCACACCGTGGCCACCTTTAATTCCATCAAGGTAAGAAACTGGCCAGCCCCCTCGTCTCCCAGTCTCCCTCCCTGTTCTGCTTCTCCTGACTATGGCAGAGCTCTTGTCCTAAGTCATCACGCGAGCTGTTGCACTGGTCACTGTCCCGGCTGCGAGGTTTTCCTGGGGGAAATGTCCGCTCTCCACCCACAGCAGGGTGGCCAGGTAGCCTTCCCTGCTCAAGACGCCCGCTCTTAGTGGTAAACTTAGCATTCTCTTCCTTCTAGTAGGGCCCGGAGCTGCAAGAAGGGTAGGTCCCCACAGTGTTTGTCTCTTTAAGCACCGGGCCCCACGTGGCCTGCCGTGGCCTGGGGTGCGGCTGTGCTCGGGGACTTGTCCACATGCTAGTTCCTTTCTTTTTTTTTTTTTTTTTTTTTTTTTAAAGATTTTATTTATTTATCAGAGAGAGCGAGCACAGGCAGACAGAGTGGCAGGCAGAGTCAGAGGGAGAAGTAGGCTCCCTGCTGAGCAAGGAGCCCGACGTGGGACTCGATCCCAGGACGCTGGGATCATGACCTGAGCCGAAGGCAGCTGCTTAACCAACTGAGCCACCCAGGCGTCCCCTTTTCTTTTTTTTTTTTTTTAAGGATTTTTATCCATTTATTTGAGAAAAAGAGAGCTTACTTATGGGAGGGCGAGAGGGTGAGGCAGCAGCAGACCCCCCACTGAGCAGGGAGCCGGACCTGGGCCAGTCCCAGAACCCTGAGATCAGGACAGGGTGAAGTGAGACGCCCCCGCAGGGTAGTTACTGGCAAAGCAGCTGCTCCGGGTGCGGCTTGGAGCAGAGAAGGGAGGCTGAGTCGGCTGCATGTCTCTGCGGCCTTCGAGGTGATTCCAAGTCAGATGCTCACGGAGCATTCAGGCCGTCAGATATGGCTAACTTTGCTGCGGTCCTCAGCTTCTGGACTTGTGCTGTCGCGTCTGTACTAATTTATTGCGCTGGGAAGGGTGGAGACAGGAAATCGTCCGTGCTCCAGCCCTTCCTTGCAAGCCGAGCGCCGGTCCTCTGGTTCTGGGCCCCGTGTCAGAGGCTGGCCTGGGCGCGGCCGCGCTGACCACTGTCCTCCTGCAGGAGCTGAACGAGCGCTGGCGGTCCCTGCAGCAGCTGGCTGAGGAGCGGAGCCAGCTCTTGGGCAGCGCCCACGAGGTGCAGAGGTTCCACAGGTGAGGGGCAGCTCGGGGCCGGAGCGGGGTTGACCTTGGCGGTCCCTGCACGAGCTGACTCTGCTCCGGTTGAGCTCCGTGCTCTGGCGTCCGGGACCACACCTGTCACGGGGTACACTGCTCAGTAAAGACAGAGGGAGGGAGCAAATGTGGGTTCTTTGCTTCGTGGAGCTTTTGGTGGTAGCCGCTGTGCTCAGCAGTCCTTCACCGCCCGTGTGTCTCCCTGCAGAGATGCCGACGAAACCAAAGAGTGGATTGAAGAGAAGAATCAGGCTCTGAACACCGACAACTACGGCCACGATCTGGCCAGTGTCCAAGCCCTGCAGCGCAAGCACGAGGGCTTTGAGCGGGACCTCGCGGCTCTCGGCGACAAGGTGAGAGGTGGCAGGGCCGGGGACGTTTTGGCCCCAGGCAGAGCGACTCTTCCAGTCCGCAGAGCGCAGCTCCCTCACGTGCCATCTCGCCACCTTACTCCCGCAGGTCAACTCCCTGGGGGAGACAGCCGAGCGCCTGATCCAGTCGCACCCCGAGTCGGCCGAGGACCTGCAGGAAAAGTGCACGGAGTTGGACCAGGCATGGAGCAGCCTGGGGAAGCGCGCAGACCAGCGCAAGGCCAAGCTGGGCGACTCCCACGACCTGCAGCGCTTCCTCAGTGATTTCCGGTACGAGGCCTGGAAGCCTTTGGGCGGTCATTCTCGTCGGGCAGGTCAGCTCTGGGCAAGGCGGAATCGCCCGGCTCCCCCATGCCACGAGTCAGGAAGAAGTCTCTGCTTCCCTGTCCACATGCGCACTGTTTCCTGCCAGATGGTTTCTGCCTTCGACGTCTCTCTCACTTACTACAGATGTACCGTAGTCTCTTTCGCAAACCTGTTTTAGTGAGAGAAACTTCATACTCTTCGAAAAATAGAAAGGATGAAACCGTGAGCCCGGACGACACCCTTCTCGGGTAGCCACCAGTTGGCCTTGCCGCCGGACACACGCTTCTGTGTTGCTGACCCAGCTGTCGGTGCTTTGCAGATAACACGGCCCTTTCCCTCTAAATACCTGGGCCTCTGCCTCCCTCGTGCCCTGTGTTTCCACCCTCAACGTCCAAGGCCAGTACAGCAACATCTTACCTAGTCCCGGTTCAGGTTCTCCCCGTTGTCTCAAATGCGTCTTCACGAGTCTGGGTTTGCGTTTGGGTCCGGGGCCCAGTGGAGGGTTCGTGGCAGTGGGTCCGGGGCCCAGTGGAGGGTTCGTGGCAGTGGGTCCGGGCTCCCACGGAGGGTTCGTGGCAGTGGGTCCGGGCTCCCGCGGAGGGTTCGTGGCAGTGGGTCCGGGCTCCC
>PISX010001605.1:0-57815 GCA_004024625.1 Mellivora capensis | reverse complement strand
CTGACAATTTTGAAGGGTCGAGGCCGGGTGTCTAGTGGGATGTCCCATGACCTGGGCCTCAGACTTTTTTAAGGCTACGTAGTGCCCCACCGGCAGGTGAGGTAGAACTTGGTCCCTGGCCCATTTGGGACAGGTGTTTCTCTGTGGCACACTTCTGTGCTAACAAGGGTTTCACACGGGTGCGCGCGCACAGGGGTATACACGTAGGTGGGTTTTATCCGGGCACTTGCTCTGCGGGGCGGGGCTGGGCAGGTGATGTGCTTCCCCTTCCCAGGCCTCTAGTAGGAGGTCCTAGTTGGGTTTTTGGTTTTCGGTTTCTTTTTTTTTTTTTTTTAAGGTAAAAATCAAGTAACAGAACAGTTACATGTCTTAAAGGATATCATTCACTGGTAATCTTACTGTGTTATACGAGTAGTGCCTCTCTGAAGTTTTGACACTTTCTACCGCCTCAGAAGAGCACCCCGAGCCCCATGAGGAGTCACCCCCCCCCTTCCCCTCTCCTCATCGAGTCTGTTTTCCGTCTCTGGATTTGCCGATCCCGGGTGTATCTGATCAAAGGAAGTCTAGGATAGGAGCTGTGACCTCACACATTGATTTCCATGCCCCTACATGCAGACATCAGTCGGAAGCTGGGTTCAGCGCCTGCGTGGGCCCAGGACTGCTGCAAGCTCAGAGAAAAGTGATTCCTCTGAAGCTGTGGAAAACTGCACCACAGTTGTTGCTTGCGTTAGGACCTACTTCTTTAAGGGTAGAAGATCTTAGTCACAAGTTTAGATCATTGATTTCTGAGGAACGCTCAGTCTTTTTTTTTTTTTTTAACATCTCAATAGGATGAACAAGAGGCTTTGAAATATTTTGCCCAGAGATGCGGATTATAACTAGCTAACCATTCAGTAGATTAACCAGTTAGTAGATTAACTAGTTGACCCTGAATAATCATTTAGTAGATTAACTACTTGACCCCAAATAATCTTCTGAGACAGGAATTGTGTGGTTCTCTTTTCCTGGGCAGAGAGCCTGCTTGCCAGGTAACGTAATCGCTCTTCCTCTGCGTCTGCTTGCCAGGGACCTCATGTCTTGGATCAATGGAATACGAGGGTTGGTGTCCTCGGACGAGCTCGCCAGGGACGTCACCGGAGCTGAAGCTTTGCTGGAACGGCACCAGGTAGGGGGTTCTGCCCGCTGAGCGGTGGGGGCGGGGGCGGGGGGCGGATCGTGCTGCTGGGCCGGGAAGACTGTGCCCCTTCCCCGCCCCCTGCCGCGAGTTGGTGGCTGACATGGCGGTGGGTGTCTGGCGCCAGTTACCTCACGCCTTCCCTCCTCTTGGCAGGAGCACCGGACAGAAATCGATGCCAGGGCTGGCACTTTCCAGGCCTTTGAGCAGTTTGGGCAGCAGCTGCTGGCTCATGGGCACTACGCCAGCCCAGAGGTCAAAGAGAAACTAGATATTCTAGATCGGGAGCGCGCGGGGCTGGAGAAGGCCTGGGCTCAGCGCAGGATGATGTTGGATCAGTGCCTCGAGCTGCAGGTGCGCACAGGACGTTGCTTCCCGTTTGCCATGGGCTTTCGGACCGGGAGTTTCGTGGCCGACGGCCCCATCTGCCCACCTGCCCCCTTTCCTTTAGCTCTTTCATCGGGACTGCGAGCAAGCTGAGAACTGGATGGCTGCCCGCGAGGCCTTCTTGAACACCGAGGACAAAGGAGACTCGCTGGACAGCGTGGAGGCTCTGATCAAAAAACACGAGGACTTCGACAAAGCCATCAACGTCCAGGTGAGGCCTTTCTTCCGTCAGGTCTCGGTGTAGATTTGTCCAGATGGACGGCTCTCTTCGGGGGCTGCTGCCGCTTCCCGTCTCGACGACTAGAACAAAAACTCGTCCCTGATGTGCCCAACTCAGCCTTGGCTGCTCCCTGAAGCGAAGACACTTGCTGTTGGCCGCACGAAGGAAGGGCGGCCCCCCCTTGTGGGAAAGCGCATACGGATCTGGATGCTTTTTAAAACTTCTAAGTTCTGATACTTGTGAGGTTTTAGTAACGGGGATGCCCCACGGAAAAAACGTATTGTCAAAGCAGAAGCGCAGACGTGCTGGTGAAGAGAGAGGACGCCTGAGCGCTAACAGCTCAGAAGGATGAGCACCTCTTTGGTTTATGGCCTGTTTTGTTGAAAATCTGGCACTCATCTGACAGCTTGATTGTATGTGTGACGAGCTCCTGGTGTCCTAGCCCCTGTCCCCAGTGTGACCTGGAGTCATCCCGAGTTAAACTCTGCTAGTGGTCGAAATCAAGCTTCTCCTGGCCTCTGCTCTCCGGCTTCTAAAGTGTCAGGGTAGTCTGATCCCGGCACCAGCTCGGGCCCCGCCACCCAGAACCACCACAACCACTCTCTGCGCAAGACCTGCGGCCCGCGCGCCCGCCTTGGCCTCACGCCTCTGTTTGCCCACAGGAGGAGAAGATCGCCGCCCTGCAGTCCTTTGCGGAGCAGCTCATCGCCGCCGGCCACTATGCCAAGGGCGACATCTGCAGCCGGCGCAATGAGGTTTTGGACAGGTGGGTGTCGGTGGTGCTGCGCGCTCACGGGGCCCCGGGGGAGCCCCCGGCCCGTCTGGTTCTCCGGGAGCTTCACGCTCGGGCTCTGTTTCACTATCCCAGGTGGCGCCGCCTGAAAGCCCAAATGATTGAGAAGCGGTCGAAGCTGGGAGAATCGCAGACCCTCCAGCAGTTTAGCCGGGACGTGGATGAGATCGAGGCCTGGATCAGTGAGAAATTACAGACGGCAAGCGATGAGTCCTACAAGGACCCCACCAACATCCAGGTGAGCCGAGCTGAGCGGCCGCTCGTCCCCGAGGCAGCCTCGGTTTCGGGGCAGGTTCTGGTAAAGAAGGCAGCTTCAGCTGGGGGGCTCCACCTAGAGATCCATTTCCTGTGTCCGTGCGGAAGCCAGCCAAGATCATTCTAAGAAGCTCAACCCGCGGAGAGGTGTCACTAAATGACCCGATGTGAGACAGTGCCTTCCTCACTTGTCCCTGTGGAGGCCGTGTCCGCTAGAGAAGTCTGCAGTGTCCCCTCTAGCAGCTCTGCCCCACGCCGAGCTTCCCAGGGGAAGGAGGACAACAGAGTGAGCCTCTGTTTAGTAGCGGATATGTGCTTTCACCTCCGTGTACTGAACTCTTGTTATTTTAATCTGTTTTTGTAGCTTTCCAAGCTGTTGGTAAGTTTCTAATCTTCTTCAAGAGTGTTTGAGTTAAATGCGCTCCAGTGTTTGTGTCCCTCTGCGTAGATCCTTGTCGTGGCCTCTCGTGGTCGGCTGGCGTCTCCTCACACGTGCTTCTCATGTCTAATGACCCATCACACTCCATTCAAGTGTCCCTGTGGGATGTGGCTTTCTCTGTCGTAATTAGCCTGCACCCCTGCACCCCCTCCCTTGTCCCCGTGTGTCACTTAGGCAAGTTCTGTACGATGTTTGATTTGGGGGCAGTAGCGAACTGCTGTCTTTCCAGAGGCGCTTCTTTTAAAGAAAAAAAAAATGGAGTAATCAGTTTTTTCTGTGTGGAGTTGTGCTCCCAGTTCTCGGTGGCCGAGGACAAGGCCTCTGGCGTGGTGTAAGTCTGATGACGCAGCCAGGCTGCCGTCAGAGGTGCTGGTCCCTGGAGACGGACAGTTGAGTTGCCTCAGGGAAGCAGATGATCTGCTTCCAAAGCTGACCGAGCCAGGGGTGAGCTCTTAAGGGAAAAGAGGGACGTCGTTACGCAGGGGGCAGCGTAGGGGACTTTTCGGTGAAAATGTAGTCCAGATGGTGCTTTAAACAGATTGAAGAAATGAAGAAACAGGATAGGTGGGGTTTGAACCAAAGAGTGATCAGAGCAAGAAAGAGAAGCGGGGATTGGACTCGGGTCAGGGTTTGTGGGTATTTGAGACCCTGCTCGGACTCGGGCAGCGGAACACGGAAGGAGGCTGCCCGACATGAGCACTGCACTCCGCCAGCCGGGCGGCTCCGTCCTTCGACAGTTGCTGCCCCTGAAATGAAACATTTGATGCAGAATCCTTCCCCGACCGTACTTTTTTTTTTTTCTTTTAGTTCTTTTCCCCCAAATAACATCCCCCGAGACTCTGCGTTTCTCACCCAGAATTGTGTCACAGCTGTGTCCTTGCATCGTCTCGTAGCATTTCCCATGCCTTCTGTTGCTTTGCAAACTCTGAAAATCCCCTCGAGACCTAGCATCAGGAGCCTGGCATTCTCCCGGCCCTCTTTTTCCTTAGCAAAAATCATTTCCTACCTCCAGGCAAGCTTGGATTTTAACAGTGTTCAGGAGTTTTGGTTAACGACAGCTATAAAAGGCAGCAAAGTGAAGGTCTGGGGCAGCAGTAGATGCTCCCCTGTCGGTGAAGAGTCCACCTGCCAGCCGAAGTGATCACGGCCTCATGTGTGTGACGGGCCAGGTGTGTGTCACCTGTTAGATCGTCTGTCCATGGAGGAGAAGGTTGCGGACGGAAACTGATGTCCAAGTAGTTTAAACACTGCCCTTGGCTGCTGGCGTTTTCTGCAAGATGGTAGAAAGTACCCAATTCTTGGACTTCGCTCCCAGCTGATTGAAGAATTGACTCCATTCCCCTGCTCCTGAGCTGGTCCATCTCCTTTCTCCCAGCCGGGTCCTTCTGCCCAGCTCCCAGCAGGCTGAACCCCAAACTGTTTGACAAATGCCATGACTGCTTTCTATAAGAAATGTCGACACTTGCCCCCAGTTGTTTTAAGTTTCTGAGACTCCCTCATCCCTAAAAGGAGGTAACCTCACAGGACCTGGTTTTGAAAGGTCATCTTTCTGGAATTTTAGAGCAAGCACCAGAAGCATCAGGCCTTCGAAGCGGAACTACATGCCAACGCCGACCGCATCCGCGGGGTCATCGACACGGGCAACTCCCTCATCGAGCGCGGGGCCTGTGCGGGCAGTGAGGATGCTGTCAAGGTATGGGCCACATGGTGACGACTTTGAAATATGGCTTTAAGAACTAAGCAGATGGGGGCGCCTGGGTGGCTTAGTCGTTAAGCATCTGCTTTCAGCTCAGGTCATGATCCCAGGGTCCTGGGATCGAGCCCCACGTTGG
The DNA here is from genome assembly GCA_004024625.1 of Mellivora capensis. Lineage (NCBI taxonomy): Eukaryota > Metazoa > Chordata > Mammalia > Carnivora > Mustelidae > Mellivora > Mellivora capensis. The sequence continues at coordinate 52,715 of PISX010001605.1, read as the reverse complement.
GTTCCCTGCTGAGTGAGGAGCCTGCTTCTCCCTCTCCCTCTGCCCTTCCTCCTGCTTGTGCACTCGCTCTTTCTGTTAAATAATTAAACAAAATCTTAAAAAAAAAGATGAGAAGATTTTTGCCTACATGACCGGTGGGGAGTGTTGGTAAGAAGGGCTCCCGTGAGGCTGTCTGTTCTCTCCCCACGAATCACTCAGCTGTAGGAGAAGGGGCTCTTCCTGGACTTGCCCATCTCCGATGGCCCCCTTCTCTTCCCCAGGCCCGGCTGGCTGCCTTAGCTGACCAGTGGCAGTTCCTGGTGCAGAAGTCAGCGGAGAAGAGCCAGAAACTGAAAGAAGCCAACAAGCAGCAGAACTTCAACACCGGCATCAAGGACTTTGACTTCTGGCTCTCCGAGGTAATGGCAGGTTTTCCCTCCCACCAGCGGAGGGTTTCTGGTCATTTGGGATAACGGGACAGTCAGTAAGCTCCAAACCATGAAAACGGGCACCCCTTTCCACGGAATCTTCCTTCTCACAGAGTCTTGTGCTCTAAGGGGTCAGAGGGAATGAATGTTTCGAGAAGAGGGCGCTGATAGATAGGAATTAGGCGGCGGCTCGCTTGTCTCCGTGGGAACACGAACAAGGAGCGGCGGTAGGGTCTGTGCGGGGGCAGCTCTAGCGACTCTGCCTGGGTGGAAACCAAAGTAACAGCTAAATCAGGAAGCCAGAGTTAGTAGAAAATTCGGGGAAAGAAATTTTTGGAGCCCACCATTAATACTTCTTTCCAGTCTACGCATATTTCCATCAACAGTAGCATAATTCTGTTTGTATACAGAGTCGATCTCAGAATATAATTTTTCATGAGTGTGTTTTGGGAGTGTTATCCTGAGTCATTAAGAATTCTTCCTAAGCTTTTGAGGAGCTGCGTTGGGTCCGTCCTCCTCCTGCCATAACTGAACCATTCCCTTGTTGGTGGACGTTGACGCGTTCCCAGCATTCTGGTGGGACATCTGCACCGGACATCCTCGTGCATTAATCTCAGCCGCTGCTGCCGATTCTGTTCCTCGGCAGGGGCTCCCTGAAGTGAGATCGCCCCACAGTTCACCCCTGAACGTCCTCGAGGGCCCCGGGACCCTTGCTGTGATATCGCAAGTTCTAGGCTCTCAAGTCTGCATTTGATTGACAGGAAGGGAGAAGGACTCAGGCCACAGGGGCTGATACAGGTTGAGTCACTGTGACAACATAACTTGGGGTTGACAAGTTTGCAGCTGGCCAAAGACCTGGCCAGACAACGGGGCACCCTGGATTTTCCAGAACACCCGCTGTGCCTCATACACACGGGGCACCCCACGGTCACATCTCCCCGTTCCTGTTTCCCTGCCAGGTGGAGGCCCTGCTGGCATCTGAGGATTACGGCAAAGACCTGGCTTCCGTGAACAACTTGCTGAAGAAACACCAGCTGCTGGAGGCGGATATATCTGCCCATGAGGTGATTGGGGGGACGGGGGGCACCGGGCCCGTCCGGGGCACAGCGGTGCCTGACTCCCGGGGAGACCCGGCGCACGTGGGGGAGGAACGTGACGGCCGGCACCTCGAGCCACGTTCCCAACAAGTGTGGCCTTGAGGCTGTTTTATACCTTGCGCTGTTACCGAAGGCCGCAGACGGAGTTTGTCTGTGTGGGTTTGGCGGTAGTTGTTGTTTATATTGAAAAATTAATTTTATTTTATTATTTTTTTTTTTTTAAAGATTTTATTTATTTATTTGTCAGAGAGAGAGGGAGAGGGAGTGAGCAAGCACAGGCAGACAGAGTGGCAGGCAGAGGCAGAGGGAGAAGCAGGCTCCCTGCCCAGCAAGGAGCCTGATGCGGGACTCGATCCAAAGACGCTGAGATCATGACCTGAGCCGAAGGCAGCTGCTCAACCAACTGAGCCACCCAGGCGTCCCTGAAAAATTAATTTTAAAAGTTAAATTTTAAAAAGACCGTCTCAGGGGGATTTTTGTCATTCTCAGAATGACAAAATGAGAGATGGAGAGCAGAGCAGTGGTCCCCGGGAGTTAGACACAGGTCAGGTGCAGCAAGGAAGGGACAGGGGTTTCCCTTGTGCTCACAGAACAACGTAGCTTGGTTTGGGTTACGTGACTCTACACGTGGGGGAGTCATGTGGCACTACGGACGCACGCCCTCACGGACACGGGTGGGTGCACGTACAGTTGGTGAAATCTGTGGTTTTGCACCGTGGATTGCACCGGGGTCCGTGGCCCGGTCTTGCTGGGGCACCGCGGAAGCTGCTGCCGTGGGGAGCGACTGGGGGAAGGGCACACGGCGCGGTACTGGTCTTTTGTTTTTGAAGCTGTCCTGGTTTTGCAGCTTCTTGTGAGTCCATAATTGTTTCAAGGTGAAAAATCAAGAGTAAGAGAGTAGCGTTTTTTATGAACGATAGCCACGTCCAAAACCAAAACAAGATAGAGTAAGAAGACTGGCATTGGCTTTGTTTCGCAAATCTCTTCAGTCCGGTTTAGTAGAACACAGCTGGATTGTCGTAGCTGCTTCCGAATTCAGTGTGTGGGGTCCGGTCAGATCCGATGGAAACCCAGCCTCGCACAGGGGGTTCGAGAAGGGAGCAGTGTTTCCAGTCACATGATTGTGGGTCCTTCTGACACCAAAGTCGGTACATGGTAGGTGCTTAGTGGTTAGTTGCAAAGTGGACTCTGAAACCCGATCCATCAGTGTCTCATACCATTCAGTATTAAAAAGCCACTGGTCCATCGTGGACACGGAATGTTTTTCTCATTGCACACGTAAGTGCAGGATGTTACAGAATCGTTTGGAAAACCTTCTGACTTAAGCAGAATTACCTCTTGTTCCATGAGCTCCCACGTCACAGTCGCTGACTTCACAGCCAGTCTCGACAGGACAACCTTCTCTAGTTGAGTGGCCGGTCGCCCTCGTGGAGGCCAATGCGCTTCTTCCAGAATTCCCACTTTCACCTGGAAGTGCAGGTTTTACCAGAAGCAGCAGACTCTGCCTTCCTGAAAGTGACAGGTTCGCTTCCATCATTCTGAAGAAGGCTCTGTCAGACGCTGAAGTCTGGATGGCCATAGTCTGGTCATCGTTCTGTCAGTGAGGACAGCCCGTGAACAAGCGGCCAGCTCGGCTCAGGACACGGGCTTCGCCTCGGGACCGTCCTTGAACTTGAGCGTGCTGCTGAGGTGCTTGTGTGTGCTTCCCATGGTGTCACGCAGAACACTGACACCAACACGTACTCTGAGATGGAGATTTAATAAAATCCACGGCTTCTGCCTTCATAGGGATGCCCTCAAGTGAGGGGTTTCTCCCACGGCTGGGAGTCTGGAGGCATCGGCACCCCCAGCACTGCTGTCGTACCACATGCGAGCGTCCACTCAGTGAGGAAGGCACATGGGGTCTTTGTGTCATAATTTTGATGTCTTAGAACCTCGGGGATCCACGTAGGCCATGTTGAGAGAACATCCAGCACTCCACAAAGCCAGGCTGTCGGTAAAGAGTTCGAGACTTCTGCTTTTCAGGCAGACAGTCGTGGTTGAGCCAGGTTCCTCACCCCTCCCGTTGTGTCCCGCCCCAGGATCGCCTGAAGGACCTGAACAGCCAGGCGGACAGCCTGATGACCAGCAGTGCCTTCGACACCTCCCAAGTGAAGGATAAGCGGGACACCATCAATAGTCGTTTCCAGAAGATCAAGAGCATGGCAGCCTCCCGGCGAGCCAAGCTGAATGAATCGCATCGCCTGCACCAGTTCTTCCGGGACATGGATGACGAGGAGTCCTGGATCAAGTACGTGTCCTCCGGCCTTCACAGTTGGGTCCTCTGGGATGTCCGTTGAGCCTCTGCTGGCAGGTGCTGGGAGCCACTGTCCCGGGGGGTCTGGATCTCTGGGCCGCCTGGCCGTGAGGTCTGGCTCTCTCCCAGAGTGTAGCAGCACCTGGCCCACGGGGACACCTTGGCAGCTTCTGTTGCCCAGCTGTGCAGTGACAGGGCCATCAGTGGCCTCAGGTGGGAACAGTGCGTGATGATGGAGCCAGACTTTGTGGAGACCCTGCCCTGGGTCCTCAGGGAGATGATCGAGTCTTTTCCCTTCTGGAAAAGACAGCCCGTTAATGCTGGGCGGGGTCAGTCCCCGAAGGAGGGAGAGTTGTTTGTTTTTAATTCCTTTCCCGTTGCAGTCAGAGATGATTAGCATTTTGTAAACACACCATTTTTTAAGGACAAAAATCCTGTCTCCTCTTCCTCGCTTCCTTAGAGAATGTTGTCCAGGTCTTTTCTATATTTCCACGTGTGGTGTCTGCACGTTTGGAAAAGGGGCTGGTGAGGTGACCCCGCTGGTGCCTCCTGGTTCTCCTGCGCACCCTGACCCTGGTGGGGCTCCTACATGCCCGTGTCGGTGCCCTTCGTTTGGGAGATAGAGGCTTTTATTTTCCAGAAGACTGGTAAGGGTTTTTTGGCGAGATCAACAGGTGTAGGTGAAGGACATGGGGTCTGGAGACGTCACAGCTCCTGACCAAACCTGTCCAGTTGAAAACTCGGGGTGCAGAGTACCTGCCCGTGTTGTGCAGGGAGAAGAAGCTGCTGGTGAGCTCTGAGGACTACGGCCGAGACCTAACAGGCGTTCAGAACCTGAGGAAGAAGCACAAGCGGCTGGAGGCAGAACTGGCGGCCCACGAGCCCGCGATTCAGGTGAGGGGCCGGCGATGGGCAGGGAGACCCCTTGCCCTCATGCATCCCGCTGTCTGCGGTGTTTACCAGCCTTCGTTCCACACCCGAAAGAGAGGAGTCCTGGGTGTGATGCTGAGGGCTTTCTCTGGACGCACGCAAGGGCAGGTGGTAGCTGTCGTTGTCATTTCTTGCCCGTCAGGGTGTGCTGGACACCGGGAAGAGGCTGTCTGACGACAACACCATTGGCAAGGAGGAGATTCAGCAGCGTCTGACCCAGTTCGTGGAGCACTGGAAGGAGCTGAAGCAGCTGGCGGCTGCTCGGTGAGCGGCCGGAAAAGGGGCTGCCGGGCCCTCTGTCGCCTCCCAGACCCTTGTCCTGGGCGTGGGCACCACAGCCGGCTTGTTTCGGAGCCTCGTGGACTGGCCCGTGCTGAGCTGGTTCCCTTGCGTGGGTCTGAACCCGCATACGGTTCCGGAGCTTCACATGTGAACAGCCCTGTGTCTGCTCCAGGCGACACAGAAGGGTTGATGGAACCAGTCACATCCCATGTTTGAAAAACAAAAAACAAAACAAAACAAAAAAAACTTGTTTTTTTTTGTAGAGGTTTTTTTGACCTTTTTAAATTTATTTGACAGACATAGCAAGAGAGGGAACACAAGCAGAGGGAGTGGGAAAGGGAGAGTCAGGCTTCCCTCCGAGCAGGGAGTCCAATGTGCAGCTCGATCCCAGGCCCCTGGGATCATGACCTGAGCCGAAGGCAGACGCTTAACTGAGCCACCAGGAGCCCCAGGAACGTTTTTAAACACACCTTAGCTGTGAGCGTTAAAGTCGGATGACATCAGTGGCTGCTGTGGTGTGTCCTGTAATTAGGGGCCAGCGGCTGGAGGAGTCCTTGGAGTATCAGCAGTTTGTGGCCAACGTGGAAGAGGAAGAAGCGTGGATCAACGAGAAGATGACCCTGGTAGCCAGTGAGGACTACGGAGACACGCTCGCTGCTATCCAGGTCAGAGAAGCTGGCGCGCCGCCCCTTGCTTTGCCCGGTGGCTGCCTTGGTGCCGGGAGAGCCCCCGGCCAGCAGCCTGGGCCTCCCCGCTTGGTCACAGTCCTCCAGACCTCACGCTAGAGACGCTGCTCCTCTGTCCAAGTGCGCCACGGCCGACGGCCCCGGGCCCAGGGGCTCCTGACGTCCCTGGGGGTCCAGCAGCTGCCACCCCAGAGCACCCCCGGCCGGGGGTGGGGGGACATATGACAGCAGGTGTTGTCGTCCTGGAGGCTGGAGGTCTGAGACCAAGGTGCAGACAGGGCCTCGCTCCCCAGAACTTCCAGGGGAAGCCCGTTCCGGTCTTCCAGCTTCTCGCCGGCGCTCTTTGTCTTATGGCCACGTAACCGCAGCCTCTGCCCTCCACGGCTCTCCCCTCCGCGTCTGTCTGCCCGCGTCTCTCCCTCCGGGCCGCTGCGTCCCAAAGTTCCCGCTCAGAAGGACGCAGGTCATCCTGGACTGGGCTCCGCCCAGGTGGCCTCTGAGCGTCTTCAGTTGGTTTTGTCTGCGTCTTCCACATCCCTGGGTGCCAGGGGTCAGGACATCATTCTTTCTGGGGGAAGCATCTCAGCCTCTGCCTTCAGTATGCTGTGTGACAGCCCGACAGGCTGCAGCGGCTTGTTCCCCGAGGAGGGTCCCTCCCTCTCCAGCACCAAGGTGCGGCAGCAGGCCGAGAGAGCCGCCATTATGTCACCAGCGGCTGGCATGACTCTGTGTCCCCTGACCCCCGCACCTCCCTTCCTCCGGCGGCCCTGCCCCGTGTCCATGGGTAGCCCTCAGAATGGCAGAGGCAGAAGCTTCCAGTCTTAGTTTCAGATGTTACATGACATTGGCTGTGCTGCCTTCCACCGGTCCGAGTGATCGCAAGCAGCCCAGAGCCATGGGCTAGTCGAACAGCCTCCTCTCTTGCTGGGGGGGCCCCCACCCCATAAAACTCCACTTTATGGTCAGATGTTCCCAGATGTGGGCCACCGGCCGTGGAGGCGGAGGTTGCCTTTCCCAGAGTCTGGGTGGTCCCTGAGCCACGTTCTCAGAGTGGGTGCCCTGGTCGGCTGGTCCGGGTGCTTCCGGTGGCTTAGAGGGAGGGATTTCCTGTCCCCAGGAAGCCCGCATAGAGCCATTGTCTCCGGTCCTTCAGGTCTACCGAGGACGGGGACACTTAGAAGGTCCCTTAGGAGCTGTATTCAGGGAAGCCGTCTGTTGGTTTCTGTCTTAAGCTCCACGGGGTTGTTTCCTATGTGGCTTTCCAGAGGGGACAGAGGGACACTGTAGTGGTTGATCAGCAAGAGCTTAACCCCCTCAGAAGGGCCTTTCCGGACGTCCCTGCTCCAGCTGAGCTCGCCGCCAGTCACCCTTGCTGCCTCCGGGTTTTGCCACCTTTGTGATTTCCCACCGACGTCGCTCCCTGTGGTGTCGGCCTGCAGCTAGACTGGGCTGCCCCTGCCGGCAGACGCCTTCAGCTCTGTTCCCTCCGACCCGCAGCCGGGCCTGCCCACCGGCCCGTGCCAGGCTCTGTGTCACGGGCCTTTCCGCTTCCACTGCAGGGCTTGTTGAAGAAACACGAAGCTTTTGAGACAGACTTCACGGTGCACAAGGACCGCGTGAATGACGTCTGCAGCAACGGACAGGACCTCATCAAGAAGGTGAGCCTGGCCTGCTGGGGAGACGCTCACTTCCCTCATCCGACGCCCCCGTGCCGGGGCTGGGGCCCCACAAAGCCCATCTGCCCCAGAATATCCACCCCAGAAAGTTTGCACGAAGACCAGGAGCAATTCCACTGCCGTATTTCGTCACAAGAGAAAGAGTCTGCAATTGGGTGGACATTTCCCCCCTTTCCGAAGCCAGTTAGTGACGTTCCTGTGGGGCGCGTACATTCTGTGCGAACTAAGCAGAGAAGCCTCCCTTCAGCCGCCCCGGCCCCCCACAGAGCTCTTCCCTTAGTTCGCTTCTCTGGTAGTACAGGCTCTCGACAGAACTGGTTGGAGATGCAGGAAGCATCACGAGAGCCGCCCCTACCCAGGACAGAGCCCGTTCCTCGACGTTCGTTGCTCTACAAAGCCTGGCTGCTGTCCAGGCTGGCTTAGAAATGAGTGTGTTAACATCACAAGACTTGGGTTTCACTCAGACAGCCCCCGAGTGAGAGCAGATGGGAGGGGTCCTGGGGCTTTCTCCCCAGCAGTGAAGTTAAGTCAGTGGCACGTTGGAATTCCAGGTCCCCAGTTAGTCACCGCCCATCACTTAGGTGCGGTGACAGGTGTTCGGTACCGGAAGACAAGAACTTTTCACAACTATAATCTCCTGTTGCAAATGTAACTGGTAGATAAGATTTCCCATCCCGGGATTTGCTGCAGTCAGCATGGCCTTGAGATTGGACGTTCGGTTCATAGGTAACAGCATGTTCAAATCCATGTTTGGATTTGAGCTTTTTTTTTCCTTTACCCTTATGGGCAAATGAGCTACCATGAAGCTCACGTCCGGTCCAGACCATATACAGAGAGGGAGGAGGTGTGTCCGACCCGTCACCCACACACAGCCCTACGTCTCGGTCTCTGTTCTTTCCGCCTGTGCGGGGACCAGCCTGTGACTGCGGCCCGGCCAGCAAAGGAGCCCGGTGGTGTACCGTCAGCAGCGGTCTGATTCCTCCTCAAGTTTCTCTCTAAATTTTATGCTGACGTGTGTGTGCTCAGACTCAGTTATTCCAAAACCAAACCCGAGTGTTTGGGGTGTAAGAATTTTCAGTGTCTGCTTTCTCTGAGCCACGTGTTTGTTGCCTGTGTTAGGAGCTGCTGTTTGGATATCTCACATTTTATGTCTTAAGTATTTGCCCTTTCACTAATGTTTTGTTATCAGACACATTAATGAGTACGTCACTGCGATGTTTCAGCCCATTCCTCATTTCTTCAGGGCTCATTCTTAGCGGTGAAATTGCCAACAGTTATCCTCTCAAGGCTTTTACTCGTGTTGCCCTTAGAAAGGCTTTAACCTGTTCTCCCCCGGCAGCCGTTGCTGGGCTGGAGGCGCGGGGCCCGCCTTCCAGCCCTGGAGGACCTGCCCTGGCAGGGAGGCGGTGGATCATCCGGCCACAGCAGGGCTTGAGGCCCACCAGAGTGTGCCTTCTCTTTATGGCCTAGAACAATCACCACGAGGAGAACATCTCTTCAAAGATGAAGGGCTTGAATGGGAAGGTGTCAGACTTAGAGAAAGCTGCCGCCCAGAGGAAGGCCAAGCTCGAGGAGAACTCGGCCTTCCTTCAGTTCAACTGGAAGGCCGACGTGGTGGAGTCCTGGATCGGTGAGTGATGTCCCGTCCGGCCGCTCCCAGTCTCTTCTCCGCGCCCGGCCGGGAAGATTGTTCCAGAGCCATAGTTCATTTATTGTCTAAGCAGCTGGTCTTCTCCAGAGAAGAAATGATCTAATGCGGGCATTTCAGTCATGGCCTGCAGCCGAGAGTGGGGGACCCCATGGTGCCCGGCACTGGGCCAGCACCAGGGTTAACTAAACAAGAATCTTTAAACCCTGGGAGAAGCAGTAAGCGTCACAGCTAAGCAAGATGGCGCAGCAGCGGGCCCCCAGCTGTGCTGTCCCCTGTGTGTCCCTGGGCACAGTCCGGCTCCCGAGCGCGGGGCAGCTAGGTTTGGATTTCAGGACCCCTGTGACCCTAGGGATTGCTGTCACATAAGTGGCAGTGGATACACATCCAGGATGAGCCGGAAGGATCTCTCCCGACAGCTGGCCAGCGGGGCCCGGGCTGCGGGAGGAAGGGGCAGCCGGTGTGGGGTTAGGAATCCTGGAATTGAACCATCAACAGGGTGATAGGTGCGCCTTGGTTTGCTTTTTTTCCTTTGTAATTCACTGTACCAAGAAAGCTGGCCTGTTTCCCATGCTTGGTTTCCTAGGTGAAAAGGAGAACAGCCTGAAGACAGATGATTACGGCCGAGACCTGTCCTCCGTCCAGACTCTCCTCACCAAACAGGTCAGTCACGGTCCCTGTCGACAAGACTGGGACGAACGCGGTTAGCGCTTCCCGGTGCATGAATGGCGGTTGGCGTCTTCCACCGAGAAAGGCCCTAAGGACCTGACAGCGAGCAAGACCGTTCTGGTCCTCGGGGAGCTTCCGGATGAGGCTTCTGTGCTAGAGCCGCACGGCGCCCCGGGGTGCAGAGCGGCGGGATGTGCTGTCTGTCTGGCTTTGCCGCGAGCCGGGGTTGCTGGGGAAGGTCTTGCCCGAGGAGACACGTCTCCGCTCGCTCACGAAGGGCAAACCGCGGCTGGTCGGGGGGAGGCAGCCGTTCATTCCGGGGAGAGGTGGTGGGGAGAGCGTGGCACATTTAGGGGACCCCGAACCTCAGTCTGCCCAGGGGACAGGAGTATGTCAGGACGAGGTGGGGACTCGGGGCTGACCATGTGGCCTGGGCGGCTGGCTGAGCAGACTGGTGCCGTCAAGCTGAGGCACCGCGGAAGGGTGGCTTCTAGCATCCCAGGCGACCCTGCGGATCGGGCCCACCGCTCTTTGTTCCAGGAAACGTTTGACGCTGGCCTGCAGGCCTTCCAGCAGGAGGGCATCGCCAACATCACCGCACTCAAAGACCAGCTGCTGGCTGCCAAGCACATTCAGTCAAAGGCCATCGAGGCCCGGCACGCCGCCCTCATGAAGCGATGGAGCCAGCTTCTGGCCGACTCGGCCACCCGGAAGAAGAAGTTGCTGGAGGCACAGAGTCACTTCCGCAAGGTAGGGGTGGGCCCCTGCAGAGCTCCCCCGGCCGGGCTGCGGGGACATCTGCCCCCGGCGGGGAGTCCGCCGGAACCCAGCAGAGGACCCTTTGCCTCCGAAGCACCCGAGACAGACTGAGGGGAAAGGGTAGCGAGGGAAGAAAGTCGGAGGCCTTTTGAGACAGGGAAGTGGGGCACCCCAGCTTGCCCTGGCCGCCCCCGGAACGACCGCTGCCTTTCCTATCCTGCCTCCCGCCCAGGCGTCGTGTGTGCGGCCCCGGGGGCCCCTGACGCAGGCTGCTCCGCTTCCAGGTGGAAGACCTCTTCCTGACGTTCGCCAAAAAGGCCTCCGCCTTCAACAGCTGGTTTGAAAACGCCGAAGAGGATCTGACCGATCCCGTGCGTTGCAACTCCCTGGAGGAGATCAGAGCTTTGCGCGAGGCCCACGACGCCTTCCGCTCATCCCTCAGCTCGGCCCAGGCCGACTTCAGCCAGCTGGCCGAGCTGGACCGCCAGATCAAGAGCTTCCGTGTGGCCTCCAACCCCTACACCTGGTTCACCATGGAGGCCCTGGAGGAGACGTGGAGGAACCTGCAGAAGATCATCAAGGTGCCCACTGCCCCCGCCCAGGGCCACCAGCCAGCAGCACCCCCCAGGCTGTCAATCAGCCACTTCCCCTTACCTCTTGCCAGAGTTCTTGGGGGGCCAGTTGTGAGCGGCGGGGAATGGAGGGCTCTGAGCTCCCCGAGTGTCTCCCAGGCTCCTCCTTCGGCTTGATGTCAACATCTGGTTCTCCCTGCCCCACAAAACCGTGATTTCTGGTCACATTCACCGTCCAGAAACTGAAATCATTAGGCCGCTCGTCCGCCCCGAGGGCAGACCAGCAGGAAGGACAGGCTCTGGTGACACGGCCTCTCTTCCCTCTGGGCCCTAGGAACGGGAGCTGGAGCTGCAGAAGGAGCAGCGCCGGCAGGAGGAGAATGACAAGCTGCGCCAGGAGTTTGCCCAGCACGCCAACGCGTTCCACCAGTGGATCCAGGAGACCAGGTGACCCCCACCCCCGGTGCACAGGCCCCCAGCGCTCTGCTCCTGGGCCCCTGGCTCTAGCGGGAGGGGAGCTCTGCGGGAAGCTGGAAGGCATGCTCGCAGCAAGGAAAGAGAGTTAGGGGCGCATCCTGGTCTGGCTCCAACCGGAGGGGCGGGCAGAGTCTCGAAGGTACTTTTTCTGAAGGTCAGGTTGCTAGGCGTCCTGGATTGGGTGGAGCCCTGCGTGGCCAGTGGTCAGTCCTAGGCAGCACCGCGGTGATACACAGAACAGAGTTGAATGCAATGTGGGTACTGATGTTCTCGGTTTTGTTTTTCTTTTCTTTCTTGTCTCTCTCTCTCTCTGTCCCCCACCTCCCGACCGCTGCTGTCCGGACGCCACTTTGTCTTGCGGCTGCTTGGATCTCGTCTGCCAGAACGTATCTCCTCGATGGGTTAATATTGTCTTCTTGTTTCTCTGGGCTCGTGGTGTGGTGGTGTCTCGTGTGCTTGTCCCCCTGCCCTCTGTCCCCCCATGGCCTGGCTTGCAGAGGATCCCAGGATGGGCCTTTCTGCCCCAGGAGGGCTGCACTTCCCCCATCCCACCCTTGCCCCGCCCCTGTCCCTGTCACCCTATAAGGAGTTTGTGCCTTGCCCCACACTGTCCTGATAGCCTGCGGTCTGGGGAGGGGAGCCACTCGCACCTTCCTGTTCAGATTCCAGGGGTTCTCAGGAATGTGACCAAGCCAGAGGGCCAGAGCTGGAGTCCAAAGCCTCTGAGAAACCCCATGCTTGTTTAGCCATTGGGATTTCACTGGCCTTCTCTTCTGCTTCTCCCCATGTGTCCAGTGGGACCATACTTAGCTTCCTAGGAGGTCATGGTCATGCATGGAGGAGGAGATTCAGCGGGTGCAGTGAGTCCCCAGCTGTGTACTGACCCCTCCCCCAGGGCCCCACCCCCCAGTGTTCCCAGGGGAAGGGGAAGAACATCGTTGCCCCTAATAGGCAAAAGTGCCCGGGGTTTCGTGCAATGGAGAGCTGAGGCTAGGGAGGAGCCCCCCGGGAGGAGCAGGGCAGCCCTGCCCAGTCCGGTCCTGGGATTGGCCTCTCCTCTAGACTTTGGCCTCTGCCAGGCCCACATAAAGCCAGCGTAGCGCGGGGGCTGGGGGTGGGGGGGCGGACCTCAGTAGCTGAGAGCGCTGCTGGGTTCTGCAGGTGGGTAGTTGGGGCAGCTCAGCGTGGCACCAAGAGAAACAGGCACACGTTGACACGACCACCAGTGCTGAAGGGGGGGTGGGATTTAGGGGTCACAGTTTCTAGCTTGAGTTCATTAGCCCCCTGGCCTCTGCTCCCCTCCCCAGCCCTGTGGCTGTGTCTGCCCAGCTGGTCTTGTCTCCGTGGGTGCCATGCTCCCCTTCCCATGTGGCTCCTCCCTAGCCCTGTCCCGTCTTGCTTGGTCCCAGTGTGAGCTGCCCCAAGGCCGCCTGTCCTCCCTGCAGCCGGTGGCCCAGCCCCACCAGGTCCCTGCCTGGGCGCCAGGTTGCCCCGCCTGTGCACTGCCAGCTTGGGCCTTGTGGTGCGTGTCTGTCTCGGTCTGCTCTTGCCTGCCCGTGCCTTCGGTGTATTCATTTGGTTTCTTTTCTTTGACTAGCATAGCGTATCGTCGGGTCATTCGTGTCTATCAGTATGAAGTTGGGGATGATCTGTCTGGAAGGTTTTTCTCCTCTTATTTCTCTTCTTCCCTCACTGTGGTTTTACCAATGCACTCTTGACTTCCCCAGGCGGCTCCGCTTTCTGACTAACCCACCGCCCTCGGCCGCTTGGGAAGGAGGGATCTGTCCTCCTCCCACTGCACCGGCACCCAGCCTCCTGCCCCCGGGGCCGGGGGGGGGGGGTGTTGCTTTTCCCTGGGGGACATGGCGTGACTGTGAGTCTGAACTGCTGGGGTAGGAGGAAGCCTGGTGCCTTGCCTTGCTCGAGCACTTGGATGGGGAAATTTCAGAGCTAACCCAGGCTCGCTGGGTGTTGAAAGGGTAGGTTGGGGCACACGTGGGTGCAGGGGAGGCTGGGCTAAAACCCCACCACGTGCACAGTGTGACTCGTCCCTGCACGCTACCCCAACTCGTTTGTTGTCTTCGTTCACTGGCGGCCTTCTGTGACCTCACACTGTATAGCGTCGGGGAGATGGAAGCTCCCTGGGGCACCCTGTTTGTTGAGACTTGGCCCTGGGAGCCTCTGGCCTGGACAGTCTCACGGAGCCTGAATCTGGGGCTTAATCACAGCCACCTCCCTCCTTGGGGCAGAATTAGAATTGCTTTCGAAACCCAGATCTGGTCACGATCTCTTAGCATCCCGGCTTCGTGTCTGAGGGGGCATCTGACGGCATCCCCTCCGTGGCTGTCACACCCTAGAATGTGGCTCCCCTCCTCAGGAACCTGCAGGAGGCTCCAGGGGTCTCTGGGGGGCGGCGCTCTATTTGTCAGCCTCTCCCTGCTAAGGTCTCCCCAGGGGGCAGGTGCCAGGGTTGGACAGAGCAGCCTTCTCCCCAGTGGCTGCGGAGGGGGCGTGCTGTCAGGCCCGTGCGCCCTCCGACGTCCCATAGAGCAACTTTAGCTCGGTTCCTCGGGTACCCTTTGAGGGCTAAGGGCCTAGTTTGAATGAAGGACCAGGTCCTAGCCTGGCTGGGCCGGAGGAGCCACATGAGAAAGGGTCCTAGCCTGGGAGCAGGCTGGGTGGGGCTCGCCCCTGGCCCCCCTGTTGGCCCGGGGCAGGTGGCACCCCACCTGGGGTGGCAGCGTCCTGTCTCTGAAGCAGGAGAAAGACTGCCTCCCCTCCCCGGCTCCCAGGGCCATTTAGGAAAAGATGGCCAATAGCAGATAGCTTTCATTTCCTTGGTAAAAGGGAATTTTTAAAAAAAGTGTCAAGACAGCAGGCACTGTAACCTGGGGATAGTTGGGTTTGAGCTCACAATCCGGCCCTTCCGCCTCACTGGGCTTCTGTGTTCAGGTCCTGCATGGTGGAGGAATCTGGGACTCTGGAATCCCAGCTCGAAGCTACCAAAGTAAGTGCCCCCTGTGTTTAAAGTCTGGCAGGAAGGAGGCTGGGTGGGTGTGCTTTCTCCCTTTGCATAAAGCAGTGCAGAACCCCATCATTTTAGAGAAAGTTTTTTGTTTTTTTTTTTCTTTTTTTAGAGAAAGTTTTTTGCTTTTGACAGTTGCCACGTGGTGTCTTACCCGAAAAGGAGAGTCCTTTGGTTCTTAGTGTATAGTTTCCTCCGCAGTCTGCCCCTCCTTGTCCCTCTGTGGACCAAGGCTGCTGAATTTCCCCCCGCACCACCCCATGCACCCTCATAGGCCTTGGGCCGGGAGGGCTCTTGAACAGGCTCTTGAGCCTGGTGACTTGAGGCGAGAGCCCCTGTCCCCTATACCCTCCCTCCCCTGCCCGTAGCGCAAGCACCAGGAGATTCGAGCCATGAGAAGTCAGCTCAAGAAGATTGAGGACCTTGGGGCGGCCATGGAGGAGGCCCTGATCCTGGACAACAAGTACACGGAGCACAGCACCGTGGGCCTGGCCCAGCAGTGGGACCAGCTCGACCAGCTGGGCATGCGCATGCAGCACAACCTGGAACAGCAGATCCAGGCCAGGTACGCGCGCTCAGGCCTCCTCAGCATCCAGCACTCGCTCTGCTGGGATCCAACAGACTTTGCCACCTGCTCACTCCGTCCTGTTCTTCTAGGAACACAACCGGAGTGACCGAGGAGGCCCTCAAAGAATTCAGCATGATGTTTAAGTGAGTATGGCCTCCCTGGGGGTGGGGTGGCAGGCTCAGCCCTGGGGCCCGTGCCGAGCAGCCTCTGTCCGTGCGGCAGACACTTCGACAAGGACAAGTCGGGCAGGCTGAACCACCAGGAGTTCAAGTCCTGCCTGCGCTCCCTGGGTTATGACCTGCCCATGGTGGAGGAAGGGGAGCCTGACCCCGAGTTCGAGGCAATCCTAGACACCGTGGACCCAAACAGGTGAGCTGGAGGGAAGGTAGCAGAGGTGGCTGTGCCCGTGGCTTCTCCTGGCTCACTGCGTTTGCCCCTCTCCAGGGACGGCCACGTCTCCCTGCAAGAGTACATGGCCTTCATGATCAGCCGTGAAACGGAGAACGTCAAATCCAGCGAGGAGATCGAGAGCGCCTTCCGGGCCCTGAGCTCCGAGGGAAAGCCCTACGTGACCAAGGAGGAGCTGTACCAGGTCTGGGGCTCTGCTTCCCTGCCCTGGGGGGTGGAGGTTTCCTCTGAGAGTAATGCCCCAGGTTGCCCCAGGGACAGAACCATCTAAATTAACAGACCTCCCTGGGGAGCGCTCTGTTGGGCGCAGGCGTTTCATCCCTCTTTACCGCTGACCGCCCCCCCCCCCAGCCCAGCCCATCGCATCTGCAAACGCGCTGTGGCCTCTGAGCACGGCTCTCCCTGACACTGGGGCCCCGGGTTCCTGCTGTCCCCCACGCCCCGACCAACCCCCCTGGGGGGCAGCAGGGCTGCGCTGACGGGCAGCCTCCTCCCTCCAGAACCTGACTCGGGAACAAGCCGACTACTGCGTCTCCCACATGAAGCCCTACGTGGACGCCAAGGGCCGCGAACTCCCCACCGCCTTCGACTACGTGGAGTTCACCCGCTCGCTCTTCGTGAACTGATCCCGCCCCCCGCCCCGCCTGGCCCGCACTGCTTGCCCTGCCGGTGCCTCGCTGCATGTCACCTCCTCTCTCTGCTCCTCAAGTATTGCCAGTGTCACTCTCCACTGTAAGCTCACGTCCGCTTCGCTTGGGGCTAAGACTTGGAACGGGTGCTTCACTGAGCAGAGGCACTCGCCCTGTTGCCGTGGGGACCCAGACTCCCGTCAGGAAGCCAGCTGCCCCATTCCGACTTGAGCAGTCTACGCAGCTGGCTCGCTCCCTGTTCTCCCCCTTCATTTTGTTTTCACGTAAAAGACAAATAAATGACTCTCCCCAGAGACTTGTGATGTCTTCATTCAGCTTCCATGAGAGCTCCCCACAGCGGCACTGGTGTGGCCTCGCCCGACCTGCCCCCACCTGCAGGGCCCTGCTGTCCTTTTGCTGTCCTCAGGTGGCCACCTCGGCTGCCAGCTGCTCCAAGTCCTCGGTCTCCCGGGGCCCTTGTTCTGTGAACTCGGTGCTCAGCTGCCACACCTTTACCATGCCCTTGGCGTCGCCCGCGGCCAGGAGCTGAGTCTGCTGCCGATTAAATTCCAGACAGTAGACCGGGCTTTCATCCTGGGTTTGCTTGATTGAAACTGTGGGTTTCTGGGAGCTTTTCTGGAGATCAAAGAGCTGCACGTCACCTGTGTGGAGAGAGATGCGTGGGGGCAAGCGTCTGCCCCTCCTCCAAGTCCCCTGAGTACCCAGGGAAGAGAAACTCGACAGGCCACAGCACAAAATAAAGCTACTGGCTGGCATGGCAATACCCCCCTCCCCAGTGTGCTATCTCTCCCCAGCTCAGAATTCCAGATCTGTGCCGGGCCCCTGCGGGGTTAGCGGATCTGAGTCGGGTGTCCTTCCTACCTTCCCCAGAAGCAGCTGCAAACACCAGGGGGCGCACTGGGGACCAGCGCACGGCGAAGAGATACTTGTGGGACAGCTGCAGGGAGGCCAGGGGCTGGGCCTGCAACATGGAGTACAGGTGGACATGGCCATCCGTCCCCGCGCTCAGGAAGAGATTCCTAGACATGAAGCAGGGGAGGAGTGCTGGGTGTCCTGGTCCACTGGGCCTCCCTGGACCTCCCCAAACCAGGGAGCCCCTTAGGGAGCAAGGGGCTGATGCCCTGGAGCCCACCACCAGTCCTCTGGGCATGAGAGCTCCCACGGGGAAGACCTGGGCCAGGAACAGACTGCAGGCCCTTCCCACGGTTCTGCGGGACCCCCTCGCCCTCCCTGTGCCGAGGACACGGGGGCCTTCTCTACCTGTGGAAGGGGGAACAGCTCACAGAGTAGATGGGACCGCCGTGGGGAGAGAAGGTCAGCTGTGCCGGGGCCCGCAGGGGCACAGAGCTAGGCATCCGGGTGAGGGCGGCCTCTTCGGCTGCCAGTGAACACTGGAGTGGGAAGCCGCCTTCCGTGCCCAGGACAAAAAGGCTGGGGTCAAAGCTGGAGAAGGCCACCGCCGTGGCACCGACCTCAGTCTCTCCCCGGGGAGGCTGTGGAGAAATGAACGCCAGGGCAGAGTCAAGAGAATCCCACAGTGTCCCAAAGGAGCCCAATCCCTCAAGTGGGCACCGGGGCCCAAGGAGGTCAACCGGCAGGTCCTCCACTGGTAGTGCGGGAGCCTGTGTCACCTGCCTCCTCCCACCCAGGGCTCCTCACAGAGGCCCCGCAGGGTCCAGGGGCAGCTGGGGCCCCAAGTACCTTCTTTTTTTTTTTTTTTTTTTTTTTTAATTTATTTGTCAGAGAGAGAGGGAGAGAGAGAAAGGGAGCACAGGCAGAGTGGCAGGCAGAGGCAGAGGGAGAAGCAGGCTCCCTGCCGAGCAAGGAGCCCGATGTGGGACTCGATCCCAGGACGCTGGGATCATGACCTGAGCCGAAGGCAGCTGCTCAACCAACTGAGCCACCCAGGCGTCCCTTAGTACCTTCTTTAGCTTGGTGTTCCTTGGGAGCTGCTGCACAACCAGGGCAAAGCCCTCCGTAAGCTGCAGCCGGCCAGCCCCGACCCCCTGCCAGAGCAGCACCTTCCCGTCCGTGGCCACACTCAGCACCTGGAAGCGGTGACTGTGCCGGGGCTCGGGCAGCCAAACCACCTGGGGCCACGGGATGCAGGATCGAGGTCAGGAAAGCGCTGCTTGCTCCCCAGCCTGCCCCTACCTCCCAGCAAGACCAACGGTCATGCCCCATTCCCACCCACCCCTTCTAGGAAAATGAGAATTCTGGGGGAGGCCAGGAGCCACCTCACACACCAGAGGACAGTCCCGAGGGTGCTGAGCTCCATCCCTGAGCCCAGGCAGGCCAGAACAGCTGGGAACCTCTACTGGCAGCTTGGGGGGTGGGGTGGGGGGGTGCAGCTGGGAATGGCCCAGGGCCCTGGGGGTGGCTCCTGCCAGGGGCGGGATGTGACTCATGCCCTGGGAACTCTGAGAATGCTGAAGGCAGCTGTCCAACTGCCAACTCCCCAGTGACCTTCTGCCATGCCTGTGCCGAGCGGGCACCCTCTCTCCTGCCTGGCCTCCAGGAGCAGGCCTGTGACAGCCCAGGCCAGCCCAGCAAGAAGGGGATGGTGCCTCCCGGACCCACACAGCAGCCCACTGCTCTGACCTGGTACACGGGGTCTGTGTGTGTGTCATCTGTCAGGCCCGTTCTCCAGAGCAGCGGGTCCTCAGGATGGCTCATGTCCCACACCAGCACCTCACCACTGTACAGCCCACCTGTGGGACCAAGCGGGCCTGGGCAGGAACTGACCCACACCCAGCCCCGGCCGGCTTCCTGGCCAAGTGCCAGGCCTTCACAGCCACGGAGCCAGGACGTGGAGCCACTTCCCCAAAACCACCTTGAGCAGGGAAAGTCCTGGTCCTCCGCACACACACCCCCACACACCCAGGATGCTCTTCCCCGCTGCCAGGCTGATCTCCGCACCCCAGCATCCTGCCACTCCCTCCAGCACAACCCCCTTTCCCAACGCTCCTAGCATTGCTGACAGCTCCCCAAGGGTGCTCACGTCGCCCCGCCTCTGGCCCTGACCTGGCCGTGCCCTTCCATGGCCCGCCAGACTCGGCGATGACCTGCCGCCTCCGCCTCGCAGCTCCACACCAGCCGTCCTCGGCATCCCCACCTGAGCCCAGGGATCAGAGCCCCCCAGTCTCTCCTCCGCCGTCACAGACCTGCCTTGGCTGCGCCCAGGGGCTGACGGCCCAGCGGAGAGCTCACCTCCGGCCACCCTCCACGGGGGCAGAAGTGAGGCAGGCTGAAGGCTTACCTGCGATGTGGGATGGCTGTGTTGGGTGGAAGGCCAGGCACATGACAGCGCTGGGCACCTCCACCACCGCCGACGGCTGCCGGGGGTTTAGGCCTCGCCTGTCCAGGTTCCAGGCACACACGAAGGACTTCAGTGTGCTCCAGTCCCCGTCATCCAACCTGCACAGGGACAGGCCCGAGCTGGCTCTGCCTCGAGGCCGGGGCCTCCTCCCCACCTTGTTCCTATCACGTGACCCACCGTCCTCCCCAACCAACCCCAACAGATGAGCCGCAGTTTCCCCATCACACCCAGACTGTACTGGGTACTGAAGTGGCACAGGCATCTCCATGGCACCCCAAGGGCACAACCTCTAGAAAAGGGTTCCCGGAAACCAAGGATGGGTGCACCCAGTGGCAGGGTGGGGGAACCATGGCCCATCAGGAGGAGACAGCTCATGGAGCAGACGCGGCCGGCAGGCCCAGGCTCACTGCCCTGTGCCGACAGACAGGTGGGCACCGGGACTCCTGCACCTGAAGCCCCTCCCTCCTCTGCTCTTACCAGCCATCCTGGTGCCCAGGCAGCCTTGAGAATAAAAATACTCCCAGAATGGCCAAGCTCTGGCCAACCCTTCACCACACGGAGAGGAAGAGAGGTCTAAGACCTCTTAGACTAGGGTCTGAGGGCCTCCCAATGCCCGATGCAGCCACCACGGCAGCCACTCACCGGCCATAGGCACAGGCCACCACAGACCCGGTGGTGTTCCAGGAGACACTAGTCACGTGCAGACCCTCCCCCTGGGCTGGGGGATAGCTCAGGGTATGTAAACAGGTCACCTGCAAGAGACAGACCATCCCCAACCGTGAGCCCAGAGCCACCCAACAGGTGTCTCATAGCCACCTAAAAAAAAAAACTATACATAGGCTTGGACCACCCAAGCCTCCCAGGTCCACTGCCCAGTCCTGGAGGGAAATCTGGAGGCTTCACCCAAACATACCCCTCAAAGGACACTTCCAAAAACCCGGAAGAAAGGATCTTCCAGAGCGAGACAAATGCCAGGTTCTAGATCAGAGTCAGACCCTGTTCTCCACACCCCTTCAAAAGCTTGGGCTTCTGGGGCGCCTGAGTGGTGCAGCCGGTCCGGTGTCCCACTGTTGGTTTCGGCTCAGGCTGTGTCAGCCCCGTGTCGGGCTCAGTGCTGAGGGAGCCTGTTTAAGATTCTCCCTCTCCCGGGGCGCCTGGGTGGCTCAGTGGGTTAAGCCTCTGCCTTCGGCTCAGGTCATGATCTCAGGGTCCTGGGATCGAGCCCCGCACTGGGCTCTCCACTCAGCAGGAAGCCTGCTTCCTCCTCTCTCTCTGCCTGTCTCTCTGCCTACTTGTGATCTCTGTCTGTCAAATAAATAAATAAAATCTTAAAAAAAAAAAAAAAAAGATTTTCCCTCTCCCTCTGCCCTTCTACCCCCTCAAAAAAAAAAAAAAAAAAAAAAAAGCTTTGGCTTCTGGAACTGGATGGTAGCGATAGCTGTACAATGTGACTATACTCAGTGCCACAGGGCTTTACACGTAAAGGCCTGGCATCTTCTTTCTCAGCCCAGAGCAGGCTGGCACAGCAAATGAGAAGGCTGGCCATGCGGGCCACCATGAGCCATCAGCCCGAGGTTTCTGGGATGGGATCTGCAGCACCGACCAAAACTTCTGTGAAAGCCTGCATACTCCTGACCTTGTGACTCCACAGAAGGAAACTATCCAATGGAAAGAACTTAATATGTGTAAAAAGCTGTATGGTGGGAACCCTCACACGCCACTGGCAAGAATGCAGAATGGCGCAGCCGCCGTGGGGAAGCAGTCTGGTGGATCTTCAAAAGGTCAAACAGAGAGGCACCCTATGACCCAGCAATTCTGCTCCGAGGTCCACACCCAGAGAACTGAAAACACGTTTATCCAAAAACTTGTACAAAGGTGTCACGACCGAGATGCCCACCAGCCGATAGATGGGGCATACCCCCCAGTGCAGGAAGGACTACTGAGCCACGGGAAGGAAAGAACTGCTGGCACACACCACAGCCAGCCTTGCCGACATTCCACGCGTGGAAGAAGCCAGTCACCGAGACGGCTTCATGCAGGATCCCATCCACGGGAAATGTCTACAACGGATACCATACAGATAGAAAGACAAGTAGCTGCCAGGGATTTGGGGGGAAATGGGGAGTGACTGCTAGTGGGTATGGACTTTCTTCTTGAGGGCAATGAAAGTGTTCTAAAATAGTGCCAGGGGGGCACCTGGGTGACTCCTTTGGCTCAGGTCATGATCCCGGACTCCTGGGATCGAGCCCCGCATCAGGAAGCCTGCTTCTCCCCCTGACTACTGCTCTCCCTGCTTGTGTTCTCTCTCTCTCTCTCTCTATCTCTAATAAATAAGTAAAACCTTTAAAAAATAAAAATAAAATTGTGCCAGTGTTGTACGACTCTAGGAACGTAAAATCCTACTGAACTGTACACTATTTTTTTAAGATTTTATCTATTTATATGACAGAGTGAGAGAGTACGAGCAGGGGGAGCAGCAGAGGCAGAGAGCGAAGCTGGCTCCCCGCTGAGCAGGGAGTCTGACGCAGGACTTGATCCCAGGACCCTGGGGTCATGACCTGAGCTAAAAGACAGATGCTTAACTGACTGAGCCGCCCAGGCGCCCTTACATTTCACTTTTTTTTTTTTTTAAGATTTTTGTATTTATATTTGAGAGAGAAAGAGCATGCACACAAGCGAGGGGTAGGTAGAGAGGGAGACGGAGGGGAGACTCCCCAGTGAACAGGGAGCCCAATGTGGAGTTCAATCCCAGGACCTGGAAATCATGACCTGAGCTGAAGGCAGAGGTTTAACCATCTGAGCCACCCAGGTGCCCTTGAACTGTACACTTTAAATGGGTGAATTATATGGGATATGAATGATATTTCAATAAATCTGTTATTTTGGGGCGCCTGGGTGGCTCAGTGGGTTAAAGCCTCTGCTTTCGGCTCAGGTCATGATCCCAGGGTCCTGGGATCGAGTCCCACATCGGGCTCTCTGCTCCGCGGAGAGCCTGCTTCCTCCTCTCTCTCCCTGCCTGCCTCTCTTGCCTACTTGTAATCTCTGTCTGTCAAATAAATAAATAAAATCTTTTAAAAATAAATAAATAAATAAATCTGTTATTTAAAACCAAGCCATATAGGGGTGCCTGGCTGGCTCAGACAGCAGAGTGTGCAACTCTTGGTTTCACGCTTATGAGTTCGAGCCCCACATCAGGGGTAGAGATTACTTAAAAATAAATAAACTAAAAAAAAAAAAGAGAGAGAGAGAGAGAGAGAGAAAAGAAAAAGAAAAGCTGTGCGGTGGGGTAGGAGGTGGAGGGAACTCAAGAAAACCTCCGGGTTCTCACTACATTCAGTTTCCTGATCTGGGTTCTGGTTCCACAAGGGTTTTCACTTTGAAAAGCCACAGACCTGAAGTGGCAAGATGTGTGCCTTTTTATGTCACATTCAACCAAAGTTTACATTAGAAATAAACCGTATACATTATTTGTCATGACACTACTTATAACTGCACCAACCGAACAACTGAGATCTGAAGATGGGATTACAAAGTGGGAGGAGCTGGAGACAATGGGACCGCCCCACACTGTCCCCGTGATGGATACAGAACAGCACAAAGGGTAAACAGACCTGTGTGGAGAACACACCTTAAGAAACCTGGCACAGGGGCGCCTGGGTGGCTCAGTGGGTTAAAGCCTCTGCCTTCGGCTCAGGTCATGATCCCAGGGTCATGGGATCGAGCCCCACATCAGGCTCTCTGCTCAGCAGGGAGCCTGCTTCCCTCTCCCTCCCGGCCTGTCTCTCTGCCTACTTGTGATCTCTGTCAAATAAATAAATAAAATCTTTAAAAAAAAGGAAAGAAAGAAAGGAAGGAAGGAAGGAAAGAAGGAAGGAAGGAAAGAAGGAAGAAAGAAGGAAGGAAGGAAACCTGGCACAAAAAAATACAGTGTGCAGACGAAACATTCAGAGGTTTTAAAAGGACAAGCATGAAGTCTCTGTAGCCACCTGACAACACAAAACGGGCTTTGATCCCGACCAGAAAAGACCCCAAGATCGGTCACAGTGATGCACAGCTGTCCACACACATGTGCAAAGCCAGAGGAAGGAAACAACAGAGCCAGGAGATCAGAAGTCCCGTGGGAGCCCCTGTCTCTTATCTCTGATTTCTAAGCATTCCCCAAGGTTGTCAGATTTTTTTTGGAAACCTGAAATCAGGGTTTCTCTCTGACCACGGCATCCCAGCCTTTCTGGAGTGGCTACAACAGTGCCAAGGAGAGCGATGAAATGTCAAGGCCAACACCTTGACAGCAGGAGAAGACACAAAAACCCCACATCAGCCAAAATCATAATTCCACTATGAGGAAATCAACAAAAAGCTGATGCAAAAGAAGAAGTCAGAGAGAGAGATTCGCTGACATTGTTAATCTAACAGCAAACTTGGAAAGTTCTCTGCCCGGCATTCCGGGAACTGCTAAGACACGAGGCCATCGGGGCAACGCGCCCCACTGCCACTCAGAGGGGCCCGATCTCCCGCCTGACCGCACGTTTCCGGAAGAGTCCGAGTCCCACAGGAGCCTCAGATAAAGGTTGGCACATCTATGCAGTGGGATGCAGCCTGGGGTACCTTTGTCGGAACTGACGTGGAGAGCCCTGGCAAGGAGAAAAGTCATAAAGAAAATGTACAGTGCTTTCCATTTTTTTGTTTAAAATGTCCTGGGGATGGGCGCCTGGGTGGCTCAGTGGTTAAGCGTCTGCCTTCAGCTCAGGTCATGATCCCGGGGTTCTGCGATTGAGCCACGTGTCCGGCTCCCTGCTCGGCAGGGAGCCTGCTTCTCCCTCTCCCTCTGCCATTCCCCCCTGCTTGTGCTCTGTCAAATAAATAATAAATAAAATCCTTAAAAAAAAAGGGCACTTGGGTGGCTCAGTGGGTTAAAGCCTCTGCCTTCGGCTCAGGTCATGGGATCGAGCCCCGCATCGGGCTCTCTGCTCAGCGGGGAGTCTGCTTCCTCCTCTTTCCCCGCCTGACTCTCTGCCTACTTGTGATCTCTGTCAAATAAATAAATAAAATCTTTAAAAAAAAAATCCTTAAACAAAAAAATGCTCTTAATGGCACTAGTAACAATGATGTGTTAGTGTAGCACAGGGAGGAGTTAAAGGCCCAGGAACAGGAGTTCCCTCCCGCTGTCTACATGGTACACGCTTGGTTTTTCTGTGCTGCCTGGATTTGTCACAATCAACACGTACTGTTTCTGCAGTCAGAAAGCAGATATTTTGTAAAGGGGAGAGAGTAATATACACTAGGACCAAATTAATTCATAGAAATGAGTAAAAGCACCTCTAATAAAGAAAAAAAGCTTAACCTCTCTAAATGCAACTGTAAAGTTGGGGGAGTGCGTGCATGGGCAACAGCAGGAGAAGAGCGGGCTGAGCTCTTACTGATCACCAAGCCCTTCCCTCGCACAGCTTTCCTGAGCCTCAGGGAGGGCCCACTTGGGTACGGCCTCCACGACCGCTCTTCAGAGGGATGCTGAGGATTTCCCTGGAACAACCCGACTCTCCCTTGCCTTCCACTGACTTGGGGGTAAAGTGGGCAGAGGAGGAGGAGCGGCTGGAGCAGGGCTTATGACCTCTGAATACATAGTTACTCATCCCTGTTTCCCAAGGAAGAAAGCATTGTATAAAAAGTTCAGCCCAGAGCTCCAAGCGGTCGAGGGCATGCAGCACCGAGCAAGCGCTCTGTCCACAGGGGAGGCTGAGGCCCAGCACAGAGCCAAAGCCAAGAGCCCCTCCCATTCATTCCGAGGGTCCCTCATCTCAAAGGCGGGGCTGTCTGTGTGGCTGGCCACCTGAGCATACAGGGTGACAGCTCTGAACTGAGCCCTCGAGACACTGAAATCACTAGAGCAAGGTAGTGAAACCAGACCAGGGCTCACATCCCAGCTTAGCCCGTGAAGCTGTGTGACAACTTAGCCTCTCTGGGCCTCCTGCATAAAATGGCGATCATCCTAGTACTGCCTCATGCGGTCATGCTGAATGAGATGGCACAGAGAGCCCTCAATATGTGCTGCCTGGGGAGACACAGCCAAGCAGTGGGGAGAATTCAGTCCAGAGTCTGACTCCCCGGGTTCAAACCCTCCCTCTATTGCTAACTAGCTCCGTGTGACCCTGGAAAAGTCACTTCAGCTGGAAGTCTCCCACCTGTGCCTCTCAGTACCTCCCAGCAGTAAATGGAGAGAACCACACCTACTTCTTGACAGCAGGGAAGTCCTGTTGTTGTTTTTTTTTTTTTAAGATTTTAATTGTCAGAGAGAGAGAGAGAGAGAGAGAGAACAGCAGGGGGAATGGCAGGTAGAGGGAGAAGCAAGCTCCTCACTGAGAAAGGAGCCTGACGGGGGACACGATCCCAGGACTCTGGGATCATGACTGGAGCTGAAGGCAGGTGCTTAACCGACTAAACAACCCACACGTCCCTCTTTTTTTTTTTTTAATACTTTGTTTATTGAGATAGAGTATAAGAGAGAGAGAGAGAGCGCACCCACAAGTAGGAGGGAGGGGCAGAGCGAGAGGGAGAAGCAGGCTCCCTGCTGAGCAGAGAGCCCGATGCGGGGCTCGATCCCAGGACCCTGAGATCATGACCTGAGCCGAAGGCAGACACTTAACCAACTGAGCCACCCAGGGGCCCCTGAGGACTTACTCTTATAAAATTATCCACCTGGCAGAATGCTGGAGCCCAGGGAACTCTGTTAGTATAACTACTATTATCAGTATCTGGGCGGCGTAAAAGAAGGACTGAAAACAGGGCCCAGGCGCGAGCTGGAGCAGAGGAGGGACACGTCCCAGGCCGCACCGGCCCGTTCCCTACCGTTGGCTGCTGCTCAGTCCAGTTCACCTCGAAGCCATCAAAAGCGTGGCTCTGCCAATTCTTGTTCAGCTCCCGAGTAACCATGGCCTCCACCCTCCGAAGAAAGGCTGCGAGCCGGGGGTCATCGTGCGGGGACACGGACGGCGCGCTGACTGGCACAGGGGCCTCCGTCTGCACCTCAGCATCCACATGCTTCCGGGTCTGGGCTGCCTTCTCGGCGATGGCAATGCTCACTGTCTGGCAACTTTTCTGCAAAAGATCACAGCCCGGCTGTCAACACGTGGCCTCGCCTGCCCACACACTCCCCTCCCATGCCGCTGCTGCCCCTCAGGCCTCTGGGCCTCTGGTCACCGTGTCCACCCCAGCATGTCCCTTTCCTCTTTGCCCATCTTCCAAAGGACAAGCCCGACCCGTGTGCCAAGGGTGGAGATGACCCTTCAACCTTCCTATGTGCCCTGGGTCACACTGAGATGTCCAGGGGCAGCCAACAAGACCCAATAAGAGCCTGACCCAGAACCTCTGGTGACATCATGACACTATTTGGCGCAGATGCAGGAATATATATATGTATATATTTTTTAGGAGTGCCGTTTTGAAGAGCCTGACAGTAATCATGTCATATTAGAGCCAGCAGTGGTCGCCTAAGCCCGCACGCGGAAGCATGTCAAACCTGGCCACCAGCAGAATGGCCCACGGCTTCTCCCTCCCTTAGCAGGCACTGTCCAAGACGCCCCCCCATCATCAAAGGAAGTGAGTGTGTCTGGAATGAGCTAGTTGGTGGAAGGCGGGCTTCTCCCCAGCTGCCCCCTTTCCCCACCCCACCATCTGCCTCCAATCCCTTGTCCCCTGTTTAGCTGGGCCCAGGGACAGACAACAGATCAGCCTCTTTCTCACACGGACATGACCCATCATTTACCAAGTGAGGGGCCACCTATCGTACATCGTGGTCTCACAAGAGGCTCTGCTCACGTGGCCCCTCACCAAGCACCTGAACACAAAGGGCAATGACGAGGCCCAGACCCCTGTGCCCCGCACTCAGGCCTGGGGGACAGCGCTGGGCAGCAGGCCAGCACTAGCAAGCCCGAAGGAAGGGAGCGGGCCCTACCTAGGGGCAGCTCTTGCTAGAACATAAAATATCCATCCCCACATTCCCCTTCACATTCCACAAAATTCTCTTTATCTACCACCAATCAAACTGTAAGTTCCTCCAGCTTCAGAACCCTTCTGATGTCTCTTTATATCCCCGGCTCTTTGCATGGTATTTGGCATACGGCATAAATTCGTTTATACACACACACCATGACACTGTATTATGTATACATATATACCATATGTAACCCATATTACATGTTATTTATATGTATCTCCATTTTGCTACACACACACACACACACACACACACACACTATTTACTGAGCATCCACTTGCCAGGCACTGTCCGGGTACTACCGATACAGAGCAAACAAAATGTGTAAGATTCCTATGCCTAAGGAGGTTCTACGGGGGTCGGGGCTACACAGACAAGAAAACCCATCACTTACCGATGACGCCAAGTGCAGCAGAGGTGTGGGAGAGAAGGGAACAGCTGGGGAGGCCTCTGGGCACACAGCACTTGTGCTGAGGTGTGAAGGACAAGTGGAGAGCGGCAGGAGAGGGGCCTGGAACGGGGATGGGGACCAGCCGGGAGGCGAGACCAAAACCCGCCGGTAGAGGAGGCCCCACATTCAGAGACTGGAGAGCTGGCGGCTCGCCCGGCCACAGTGGGTGAGGAGGGCGGCACGCGAGCAAGGGTGAGGCCCGGAGGTGTCTGGGAGTCAGGACAAGTGGGGCTTTCCCTCTAGGTGTGAGCCCCAGGGTGGCCGTAGGCAGGGCCATGCCTCTCTGGCTGCTCAGGGAGAAGTGAGGAGCAGAGAGCAGGTGTGACAACCAGTGAATACGATGGCAGATTCCGGGAGAAGAGCACGCAGAGGCGGTTCTGCTGGGCCTCCTCTAGACTAAGATGCCTCCCTGCCGTCTGCGTGGAGGCGTCGAGGATTCCTGAGAGTGGCCACAAGGCACGAGGCTCGGAGAGCATCCAGCAGAGACGCGACCTGAAACCATAGCGCTGGAGGGCTGCCCCCGTGCCAGTGGAGTGTGCACACTGAGGAATTCACGGATGGGCACGGGGACCCGAAAGTATACAGGCTCAGCCAAATTCTAAGGCGGTGGGAGAAAATCAAAGTTCCAGAAGCCACAATGATGGTAAGAGTGTCGGTAAACTAAGTGCTCACTCAGGCAGTCCCCCCAAAGCTCTAGCCATATCTTATTCATGCTCGCAACCACCCCATGAAGAAAATCCTATTTCTGGACTACTGCTCTTGGCGCCGAGGCACAGAGAAGCAACTCACCCAAGGTCACACAGCACAGAGGTGAGTGCTGTGGAACCTGAATCCAGGTAGTCTGACCTGGGACACCAGCCTGTCTCAGCCATGGTGTTCGCTCCCAAACAGTCCAGCGTCCTGGCCACTGATCACATCAGATGAATGCAGAAAAATGCTTCTAAAAAATGTTACCCCAGTGTCCTAACATAAGACAAAAATGGCCACAAGAGACACATAGCGGTCACCTTTCCAGCTATCTCTATTAATATTTCTTTGCTGCTTGCTTATTCAGGCAAATGACAAATGTCAAAAAAACACTAGGGAGGGGCGCCTGAGTGGCTCAGTGGGTTAAAGCCTCTGCCTTTGGCTCAGGTCATGATCCCAGAGTCGTGGGATTGAGCCCCACATCAGGCTCTCTGCTCAGCAGGGAGCCTGCTTCCTCCTCTCTCTCTGGCTGCCTCTCTGCCTACCTGTGAGCTCTGTCAAATAAATAAAAGAAAAAA
The DNA here is from genome assembly GCA_004024625.1 of Mellivora capensis. Taxonomy (NCBI): domain Eukaryota; kingdom Metazoa; phylum Chordata; class Mammalia; order Carnivora; family Mustelidae; genus Mellivora; species Mellivora capensis. Next base: position 23,540 of record PISX010001605.1, on the reverse strand, counting down.
AAAAAACACTAGGGAAAATTTAGGGAGAAAAAAAAAAAACTTAAAAAACCAACGATAATGTACCTGCAATTTTTTTTTTTTCTGTGAACTGGCAGGAAACCACGACGACTCTCTTTTCCCTCGGGGACTCCAAAGTAGGTTCCCATGGTTCATGATCCAAGTATCTGGTCTGATCCTGACCAGACTCAGATTGTCAGGGGTTAGAGCCCCAAACCTCCAGAAAGGAAGGGCTCGCTCAAGGTTACCCCGTATAGAACGGTGCCTTCCGTGCCAGGCAGTGTGTGGCTGCGCTGAGGCTCCCATCTGAGATGTCAGGGAAGAGGTCAAGGCCCAGTGGGATCCTTGCTTCTTAGGCCTCAGCAAGGCCCGGAAGGAGAGTGTTCGGGATGCTGGGCTGCAGGCTGCCTCCCGCACCTCGGAGGCACAGGTGCCGCAGGGGAAATGCGGAGGTGTGGGGGGGGGGGGGCTGGGGCCAAACTTTAATGGCACTGGGAGGTGTGGACCAGGGAAACAATTCCCAAATCAAGACTGCCAGGCTCCATGCTCTGGAGTCTGAAGCCCCGGCAACCTCCAGCGGAGAGGAAGGCAATGAGACTCAGGGAGCAGAGCTTAGGGTGAGTGCCTAACTCTCCTGCCCAAGAGAGCCTGCAGATATGCAGAACGCCAGCACTCCTACCCAAGCCACAAAATGTGCCCCCAACACCAGGACTGCAGCTTCTGACTAGATGGGAAGTGAACACTACACTACTGCTCCCCAACTGAGCTCTCTCAGGGAAACTCATGACAGAGACAAAGATTTCACAAGTTAGACAGCACAGGCCCAGAACCGAAACCTGGAAACTCTGGGCCCTGACACTCAGCCAGTGCCACCATGTGACCAGGAGACAGGTAGAGACAGGCCTCAGGGAATGCATGGCAACAGCAGAGCCCCCAAAGCCTCCTGGATTCCTCAGGACCAGCTGCACCTCCATGAGGGACTCAGGAGACCCTTGCATCCTGAACAGAAGTGCCTGGTCTGGGCCAGTTTCTGTCACTTGCTATCACACTAACCCCTAGGAAGGCTCCCTGACCCCCAGACCGCCACCCCTCAAGGCCTCATTTCTGAAATAATGGGTCTCTGGGGGTGCCTGGGTGGCTCAGTGGGTTAAAGCCTCTGCCTTCGGCTCAGGTCATGATCTCAGGGTCCTGGGATCGAGCCCCGCATCGGGCTCTCTGCTCGGCAGGGAGCCTGCTTCCTCCTCTCTCTCTGCCTGCCTCTCTGCCTACTTGTGATCTCTCTCTGTCAAATAAATAAATAAAATCTTAAAAAAATAATAATGGGTCTCTGGCTGGCATTTCGGATCGATCAATCTCAGGAATACTCATCATGGCAGAGGAAATGGCCCCACTGTGTCTGGTGACCAGCCCCCACCCCCGGCTCCAAGAGGGATGTTGACAGAATACTGGGCTTTGCCCTGCCTTTAGGGTCGAAGACTGACCAGTGCCAGCCTAACTGTGCTGATGTGTGACTCAGTCATTCAGAAACTGGCCAGCTAGAGAAATCCATGCAGGGGATATCAATATGGGGCAGGCCAACTTCAAAGTCATAAGTAGAATAGTCATTTTCTTATTAAAAAATATACATTCTAGGGGCACCTGGCTGGCTCAGTCAGTAGAGCACGTGACTCTTGATCTCAGGGTCATGAGTTCAAGCCCCCCCACTGGGTGTAGAGACAGATAGATAGGGGGCACCTGGGTGGCTCAGTCGGTGAAGCATCTGACTCTTGATTTCAGCTCAGGTCATGATCTCAGGGCCGTGAAATCAAGCCCCCCATCTAGCTCCATCCCAGACATGGAGGCTGCTTCAGATTCTTTTGCTCCCTCTACCCCTCCCCCTCCTCTCTCCCTCTCAAGAAAAAAAGAGACAAATAAAATATATACATCTCCTTGACTCTAGGATGTATTGATTATAAAACATTCCAATGATTTAATAGTTTTTTTTTTAATTCTTTTTTTTTTTTTTAAAGATTTTATTTATTTGAGAGAGAGGCAGTGAGAGAGCATGAGCGAGGAGAAGGTCAGAGGGAGAAGCAGACTCCCCGTGGAGCTGGGAGCCTGATGCGGGACTCAATCCTGGGTCTCCGGGATCGTGACCTGAGCCGAAGGCAGTCGTCCAACCAACTGAGCCACCCAGGCGTCCCTGATTTAATAGTTTTACAGGGGAAACTATATTAAATACACAGGTCATTTGTGAGACACACCGAATTTTAAGATCTGTTACAAAGGTTGGGGGTGGGCGTGTGTCCTCTAATTGAGGAAATACATCACCACAGAAAGAATGTGTCTTTGAAGGTCTGGGGCGATGCCATGAGAGACAAGCCCCCATGACTCCCCTGGGTAGTAACCACCACCAGCAAACACCAGAACCATACCACTTCTCGCTTCATCCTCCCAGTCAGCCTGAGCCAGCACATCTGACTCCAGAGTGGAAAGGCACCTCAAAGACCATTCTAGACCTGCATTCCAAATGGGCAGGCCCCAGAATCACCTGGAAGCTTGGGAAAACACAAGCTGCCACCTCCTGGAGCGGGGCTGAGTGTGCTGTGCTAACAAGCCCCCAGGTGATGTGGATGCTGGGGGTGGGGGGCGGTTACTGAGACCCCACATGTGGGCCTCAGCACTTTGTATGCTTCCCAGGGCCACAGCCCAAGGTCTATCACCTCCCCCGCCCCCGTACACACCGTGCTCACATTCCTCCCCTTTCTGAGTATCTCCACTACTCCAGGTCCTGGGCTTCACCTAGGGTCACGGCTCATCCCCAGAGGCAGAGGGACGCTGTCAAGCCCACCTGAGGGGCGCTGCTGGGCACCTGCGGGGAGAGTGGCTTGTCACTATCACCTCGCCACTTCCAGCAGGCCCACTTCCACCTGTCCTCCCCAGAGCTACCGTTTCCCCAGGCTGCCGTCACCCCAAAGTCCTCCTTTCTTCCTCCTCGTCGGGGCCCACACACCCGAGGAGAAGGCAGGTGTGATGGCAGTGGCGAGGACCCCGGCCTAGGTCAGCGGCTCCCCGTGCGCATGCTGCAAAGCCCACGCGCCAGCCGCGCCTCGATCTGACCCGGGTGTGAGGCACAATCCAAGGTTCGGCGGGAATGTCTTGGGTGTGATGCTGAACGGGTTTCATGATGCGGCATGGACAACCGTCCCAGGCGGCCTCTGCAAGGGCGGAGTAACTGAGCTGGGAACCACGTCAAGGCACAACCTCCTGTTCAGGTGAACTTGCCTCTTGAGTCTATCAGGGCAACAAACAGCTTTTCAAACAAGGACGTGGAGCCGGGGCTTGGCCACGTGCCGAGGACAACAGCAGATATTTCCACAGAAGCTGGGAGCCGCAGAGGTGCTAGCCCCCTTTGAGCTGCAGTTACTGCAGACCATTTTGGTGTCCTTTTAGCCTCTTAATCTCTTCTCATGCTCTTTAAAAAAAAAATGAATAAATCTAGTATCAACACTGTCTAGCAAACTCAAAGGCAGAGAACCACAGACTGAATTCTCCTTGAAAATCAATAAGAGGCCAGACCCCAGGTTAAAAACAAACACCTTCCAGCAGGGGGTGACATATGCTACAGAAGCCACCAAGGCCACGAAGCAGCAGCCCCATCAGGGAAGGAGGAAGAGCCTGCGGGAAGGCAGCGCATTTAATCCAAAGCAGGAGAGGAGAGATGTACCCTGTGTGGGATGACAGCACACGGGAAAATTATTCAATCCACTATTTCCTGGTTGCCTTCAGGAGGTGCAAAAGTACACAAGACTAACTTCCCTGACCTCTGGGAGCCCACAGTCCACGGAAGAGAGATCTGAATGTCCAAAATGCATCCCACAGATGAGAAAGTTCTGAAACTAGATAGTGGCGAGTGGTGGCACCTTGTGAATGAACTTGACGCAGCTCAACTGTACACTTAAAAACAGTAAAATTTCGGGGCGCCTGGGTGGCTCAGTGGGTTAAGCCGCTGCCTTCGGCTCAGGTCATGATCTCAGGGTCCTGGGATCGAGTCCCACATCGGGCTATCTGCTCAGCAGGGAGCCTACTTCCCTCTCTCTCTGCCTGCCTCTGTCTACTGTGATTTCTCTCTGTCAAATAAATAAATAAAATCTTTAAATTAAAAAAAAAAACAGTAAAATTTCTATTATGTGTCTCTTGCCACAATTTTATTTATTTTTAAGTAATCTCTATGCCCAACATGGAGCTCGAACTCAAGACCCTGAGATCAAGAATCACATGCTCTACCCTGACCCAGCCAGGCACCCCACCACAATTTTTTAAAAAAGGAAAAAAACACACCCCACATTTTCCTAGGATCAAACTTGGACTTCAGAAAGGTAATGCTGTTGGAAAGTAGGATGCGTTCAGTGGATGGTCTCAAATTTTGCTACCTATTAGAATGACCTGGAAACCTTTAATAAAACCAGATTCCCACATCACACCATGTACCAATTAGGTCAGAATCGATGAAGGTAGGACCCAGACATCCATATTTTTCAAGGGTCTCCAGGACATTCCAGTGTCAGGCAAGTTTGAGAAACAGCGGATGAGCAAGGAGGGATAATTACGCACCCTCCATCATCTCAGGCAGCTGGCCAGGCGCCTGACACCCCCAGACCATCCACCTGAGCAGCCCCAGGCTTTCAAACTGCTTTCTTACTCACAGTCTCATTTAACCCCTCAGGAAGTGTTCTCATAAGGACCCACTTTGAAGAAGAGGAGATCATGTGACTGGCCCAAAGCCCTAAAGAGTGTGTGCACTCCGGTCTCGAACCAAAGCTCAGGACACTATCCCTCTGTGAACATATTGGAATATGATAGGAAAACTCAAGGAAGGCCAAAGACTATTAGTATTAAAACAGAAAAGGGGCACCTGGCTCATGAGTTTGAGCCCCACGCTATTGTAGAGATTACTTAAAGAGTAAAATCTTAAAAAAATATATTAAAAAGGGGAGTTTGGGTGGCTTAGTTGGTTCGGTGTCTGACTCTTGGTTTCCCTTCAGGTCATGATCTCCGGGTTGTGGGGTCAGGCCCCGCACTCAATGAGGAGTCTGCTGGGGATTCTCTCTCCTCCATCCCCAATGCACTCTCTCTAGAATAAACAAATCTTTTAAAAAAAATTTTTTTAGAGGCGCCTGGTGGCTCAGTGGGTTAAAGCCTCTGCCTTCGGCTCAGGTCATGATCCTGGGGTCCTGGGATCGAGTCCCACATCGGGCTCTCTGCTCAGCGGGGAGCCTGCTTCCTCCTCTCTCTCTCTCTGCCTGCCTCTCTGCCTACTTGTGATCTCTGTCTGTCAAATAAATAAATAAAATCTTTAAAAAAATTTTTAATAAAAAAAAATGTACTCATTTATTTGACAGAGATCACAAGTAGGCTCAGGTCATGATCCCAGCATCCTGGGATCGAGTCCCACATCGGGCTCCTTGCTCGGCAGGGAGCCTGCTTCTCCCTCTGCCTCTGCTGCCACTCTGTCTGCCTGTGCTCACTCTCTCTCTCCCTCTCTCTCTGACAAATAAATAAATTTTTAAAAAAATTTTTTTAAAAAGTGACTGGTTAAAAAAATGAAATTATAAAAAGTTTTAAACATGAAAATTTATTGTAGATGTATTAAGTGTAAAACCTAAAACAAAATATTGCGTACAGTGTTATTCCATTTTTATTTTTAAATAAAGCGGGGGGCGCTTGGGTGGCTCAGTGGGTTAAGCCTTTGCCTGCGGCTCAGGTCATGATCTCAGGGTCCTGGGATTGAGCCCCGCATCGGGCTCTCTGCTTGGCAGGGAGCCTGCTACCCGGCCCCCGCCTGCCTCTCTGCCTACTTGTGATCTCTGTCAAATAAATAAATAAAATCTTAAAAAAAATAAAAATAAAAATAAAAAGGGGGGGCAAAACAGACAACACACTTGTGACAGGTATAAACCAAATGGCTGAGGAAATGGGGTGATTTTTTTTTTTTTTTTTTGCATATCCAGGTTTTTTCTACATTTTGGACACACTAACTTCCATAAAGAGAAAAAAGATACTTTAGAAAAAGCAATTTACCTCCTTCTTCCGACCTCTGCAACATTCTTATAACTTAGTCAAACATCTCCTTCAATAAGACAGGAGATGCTAATCCAAGGAAACCACCCTCACAGATGAAAGCTTTTTACTTGGAATTTGTTCTTAGAATCCTACAGGTAAAAACTGTAGTCACAAGAAAATGAACCTGCCTCCATTTCATTCTCTGTAAGAAGAAAGAAGTTAGACTGAATCAGTGGTTTCCAATCTAAAGTCTTCTAGAATCTGGGCCTTTGGCAAACAAGAGCTATTTCAAGTGCCCTTCAAGGCCAGGAACTGTGAAGTATACGTTTACCTGTGATAAGAATGGACAGATTTAACTAAAACATCCACTTGGCTTTGCACCAGAACCATTTCCAGGCAGCATGTAAGTGGGGAGTGCTTTGAGGCCACACCACATCCTGGCTTGAGACCTGCAAGCAGACTGTTGGCCTGAGGCAAGAAACCTATCTTCCAGAGTAAGACTTCATGGAAAGCTCATCGGTGTTGGTGAGGACCTAAGCTCTGCAGGTCTGGCCACTCTGGTGGCAAACTAAGTTTTCTCTTCTGGTAAATGCATAGCACCTTACAACGCCTCCCATTTTCACCGAGGAAAAGCCAATGTCCTTACAATGACCTGCAAGACCCTACCTGACCTGCCTCTGGCTTACCCACTCTGGCTTCAATTGGGACCATTTCCCCTTCTCTCATTCCATGCCAGCCGGCTGCCTCCTCACACACACAAGATCTGCTCCAACCACTGGGCCTTTGTACTTGCAGTTTGCCCTGCCAGGCGGCTCTGCCACTCCTCTGATGTCACCTTCTCAATGAGGCCCGCCCACCCCCTCACTCTCCAACCCAGACCCTCCGAGCCCTCACCCTTCTTTTGCCTTCGTCCGTGGCACACCTCACCTCCTAAGGACCACACCGCAGAATTTACTTATTGCATAAGTTGCCTATTGTCCGTGCCCTGCAAACAACCCCACGTCGGCTCCAGGAGGGAAGAGCTCTGGGTACACAGCAGGCCCTCAAAGTCTGCACAAAGTCCCCTGAGAAGACCCGGCGCCCAGGAGCCCTGCCCCTCCCTCCTCACAAAACCTCGCTGTGTGCGCTTTTGATGACGCTCCTAGAAAACCGGCGTATCTCGACCTTGAAATGCAATCTGGTCTTTTTTTTTTTTTTTCTTTTTCCTCTTTTTAAGAAAAGTTAGTTTGAAATGCCCCGAAACGGCGGTTCACACAAAATCCTACAAAACACGGGGTCTTCAGAAGGCTTAAGGAAAAACCCCTTCTGTGGTTGCACAGAGTCTGAGGAAACGCACGAGAATACCGCCAGGGTTGGCGTCTGTGGGTGAAAACACAAAACAAACCCGCCGCACGCCAGAACTCGGCCCGGAGACGGCGCGCGGATCCTCGCCCTCCGGCCCCCGTCGCCCGGAGCCGGGCCGGCGCTCTCACCGTCTCCCGGCGGATGCCCTGGACGCCCCTCCACTGCGAGGGCACAGACGCCACGCCCAGGGTCTCGTCCTGCAGGGGCGCCGGCCGCCCGGGCCCCTCGGCGCTCAGAGCCCCGCCTGTCGCCAGCGCCTCAGCTCCCGCACTTCCCGCCGGGCAGAGTTCCCCACGCTGCGCGCGGGTTGCCATGGAAATAGCCCCCCCCGTCGCGCCTGCGCACTCCGACGTGACCTCGCCCATGCGCGTCTAAAGCGGAAGACAGGGGAGGTGAGGGTATCCCCACCATTTTTGAATTGGTCAGACCGCCTCTTCCAAGCCCTGGGAGAACGCGATAAATTATTATTTGGGGCCAGCATGAGACAAGCCTGGTCAGCTATGGATACTTCATCCTAGTAGGGGCACACTTGGGCATAAGTGGCCACCCCTGGGTTGGGGAGGAAAGTGCGGAAGTACGGCTTCGTGCCAGGCTCAAAGATGGCGCTGGGCGGACAGATGCCGAAGCGAGGACGAGAGGTTGTGAGGACGCGAAGCTGCGACAGCGGCAGGCTGACGAGTAGTGGGGCGTGGGGGTTGCAGGGCCCACTGAGAAGTTGGGTGCTCCCCAGGGGAGCGGGCTCCAGTTGGCGGCCACCTCGAGTTCAAGTGCCTGCCCTCTGATCCTCAAGTCTCTGCCGCGATAAAATGATTATTTGAAATATGCATCTGCGGAGGTAGAGTTTGATTGGATAACTGAAAGGCCAAATGAGGTTGAATATAGAAAAATGCTTGTTAAATCGAAATGAAAGGCTCAAATAAATACCACTTATTGTCTATCTTGTGTCAGGCAGAGCTCAGAGATATTACGTATGTAGAACTTACTAAATCCTCAAAACAACTCTAGGAAGAAGCAATTGCTCAAATGTCACATGAGGGTACCTGGTCTGAGAAGTTACTGCCCAGGTCACCCAGAAAAGCCCATAAAAAATTTGCCCAAGGCCCTGCAGATTGCTGCTTAGACCCAAAGGTTGGTTCCCGGCTTCTTGGCAGGTATCCTCCCAGCAGGTCCTCTGGGCTGCTTTCATTCTATCCCTGAACTTTCAGGGATGGAAACCTGCCCAGTTAGGGGCCCCTCTGCACCACAGCACAAATGAGTCCTCATTAGGACCCTGGTGCACCCAAGGCCTTGAAGACTGATTAGATTAACAGCACTGGAAGGGGGAAAAAAATGAAATCCAAAAGAAATTTCTTACAAAACAAAGAAGAATCAGATAAAATTGTCCTAGGGAGGCCCTCTTTAACACTAGAGAATGTGCAAACATCACCAAGGATTCCAAAAATCAAGCTCAAAAAGAAGCTCAAGACTGTGGGAGTCAAGAGGTGTAGATTTGAACCCTGCAGAATGCTATGTCCTCCTTGATAAAATGGGGACCTCTTCAGGCCTTGGTTTCTTAGTTGTCAAATGAAGCTAGTAAGACTGGATCTGCTTTACCTGACCAAGGATGGTAAATATTTCAGGAAGAGAAGAGTGGCCAGAGGTATTAAATGGCCCAAACAGGTCAATGAAGATAAGGACCAAAAATAGATGAATCACTGAAACTGACACTCGATGATATCTGATGACCTCAGTGAGAATAATTTCAGTGGAGTAGGAGGAACAAAACTCAGCCTGCAAAGGGTTTAAGAATGAAAGAAGGAAGTAGAGACAGTAATGGACATTATCAAAGCAGTTAAAGACAGGAAGTGGGTGTGAGTGTAAATTGGTAAAACCTAATTGGAGGGTAATTTGACCTTAAAGTCTCCTCTTGAATCTAGAAATCCTACTTCTGGGAATTTTTCCTGTGTCAGCAATTACAGACATGCCCAGATGTTGAGCCCCAAGGAAATTTACTAGCACCTCATTTATAATAACATTACTATGATAATAGTAGGATCTTGCAGTCAACCTAAATTTCCAAGCAAAGTCGTGCCACACAACAGGTGCTCACTGAATATTTGAGAAAAAAAGGGTACCTGGGTAGCTCAGTGGGTTAAGCGTCTGCCATCAGTTCAGGTCATGATCCTGGGGTCCTGGGATGGAGCCTCACAATGGGCTCCCTACTCAGTGGGGAGCCTTCTTTTCCCTTTGCTCTCCTGCTCCCCCTGTTCATTTTCTCTCTCACTCACTCTCTCTCAAATAAATAAATAAAATCTCAAAAATAAATGCCTGGGTGGCTCAGTGGGTTAAGCCTCTGCCTTCAGCTCAGGTCATGATCTCAGGGTCCTGGGATCAAGCCCCAAATCTGGCTCTCTGTTCCACGGGGAGACTGCTTTCCCCTCCCTCTCTTTGCCTGCCTCTCTGCCTACTTGTGATCTGTCTGTCAAATAAATAAATAAAATCTTTAAAAATAAATAAATATTTGAGAAAGAATGTATAGTAGGCTTTTAATTGAGTATTTCTGATACATGATATAGAATCTCAGGTGGCCATTAACAGTGTTGTTATAGAGATATTTACTGTGGCATAATGTGCAGCGTATTAAAGTTTTTATGACTCAATTTATGCACAGTGTATCCTGTTTTATGATATTATATATCATTATAATACATATTTCTGACAAAACCTAGGAGGATAGATCCACATATTGATAGCAGTTGCCTCTTTGTGGCATTCAAGTTTTATGTGGCTTGTTTAAAAAAAAAAAAAGCCATGAATGAATGAATGAATGAATGATCAGAGTATGCTTAGCTATGCTGGAGAGAGTATAATACTTTGGGCAAGCAGGAATGTTGGGGTAATGTATCCAGGGTGGGAGAGTCTTGAGCAGGGACATGTGCCAGGAAGGAGGAATCTGGAAGGGAGAGCACTGGATGAGGAGTGGAGGGGGCAAGGACAGGAGAGGTTGGGCAGCCAGTGGCCCTGTGGTGCTTCTCCAGTCCTCATCCTAAAGCAGCAGGCACTCTGATGCATCCTCTGTTCCCCTGACAGCAATTCAAACTCCCCTGCTCAGCCTTTGGAATGCTCCTCCCTGCTCTCCTAACCTTTAGGCCTCCCAGGAAGTGTTACTTGCTAAAGGGACCAGGTCCCAAACCCTGTTATTGTCTATCAGGGGACTGAATTTCTCTCCTCTGGAGCACCCCTCCAACGTGTAATTAGGTAACAAGGTACTAATGCCTGTCTTTGCCCCAGTGGGTCAGCTCCACCAACACAAGAACCTCAGGTGTCCCCAGAGCCTAGCCTTGTGCCTGGAATACAGCAAAGACTAATTGAATGCCTCACTATTGGTAAGTACAGTTTCAGACTTATAGGAGGATGGAGCCTGTCTTAAATCTCAGGTGGGCAGAGGGAGAGGGAGCTCAGTGAGTTAAGCATCTGACTCTTGATTTCAATTCTGGTCATAATCTCAGGGTCATGAGATTGAGCCCCATATCAGACTCTGTTTGGTGGAGAGTCTGCTTAAAATTCTCTCTTTCCCTGTCCTTCACCCCTGCCTGGTACTCTCTCTGTCTCTCTCTCTCTCTCTTTCTTTCTCTCTAAAATAAATAAATAGGGGCACCTAGATGGCACAGTCAGTTAAGCATCCGACTTTGGGTTTCATCTCATGTTGTCTTCTCACTGTTCTCACTTCTCACTGTTGTAAGATCAAGCTCCCTATCAGACTCCACGCTCAGGGTGGAGTCTGTTTGAATTTTTCTCTCCCTCTCCCTCTGCCTCTCACATTTGTGCTCTCTTTCTCTCTCCAATAAATAAATCTTCAAAAATAAATAAATCTTGGGGCACCTGGGTGGCTCAGTGGGTTCAATAAAGCCTCTGCCTTCGGCTCAGATCATGATCCCAGGATCCTGGGATCGAGCCCCACATCGGGCTCTCTGCTCAGCGGGGAGCCTGCCTCTCTCTCTCTCTCTCTCTCTCTCTCTCTGACTACCTCTCTGCCTACTTGTGATCTCTCTGTCAAATAAATAAATAAAATCTTTAAATAAATAAATCTTTTTTAAAAATGCAATTATTGTCTTTTGTTTTGTTTTGTTTAAGGTTTTATTTGTTTATTTGACAGAGAGACAGCGAGAGAGGGAACACAAGCCAGGGGAGAGAAAGTGGTAAGAAGCAGGCTTCCCGCTGAGCAGGGGCCCTGATGAAGGTCTCCATCCCAGGACCCTGGGGTCATGATCTGAGCCGAAGGCAGACGCTTAATGACTGAGCCACCCAGGTGCCCCAATAAATCTTTATAAATAAATAAATCACTCTGTGTCTCAACTATCTTATCCCTAAAACTGAGGCACTAGGGTCTGTCTCATTGGAGTTGAAATAAAATTGAATGAGTTAACACTTGGAGAGCTAGCACACAAAGCAGTACCAAGGATGTTATCTGTTCTCAGTACTTCTTGATTATTTTTTTAAGATTTTATTTATTTATTTGAGAGAGAGAGAGACAGAGTGAGACAGCATAAGAGGGGAGGTCAGAGGGAGAAGCAGACTTCCCTTGGAGCTGGGAGCCTGATGTGGGACTTGATCCCAGGACTCTGGGATCATGACCTGAGCCAAAGGCAGTCGCTTAACCAACTGAGCCACCCAGGTGCCCCAATACTTCTTGATTATTTTTTTAAAAGATTTTATTTATTTATTTGACAGACAGAAATCATAAGTAGGCAGAGAGGCAGGCAGAGAGAGATGGAGAAGCAGGCTCCCTGCTGAGCAGAGAGCCCGATGCAGGACTCGATCCCAGGACCCTGGGATCATGACCTGAGCCGAAGGCAGAGGCTTTAACCCACTGAGCCACCCAGGTTCCCCACTTCTTGATTATTTTTAAAGTGTATTTATTTAAGTGATCTCTACACCCAGTATGAGGCTCCAACTCATGGTCCCAAAGTCAAGAGCCACATGCTCCTCTGACTGAGCCAGCCAGGCACAGCACTACTTCTTAACTATTAGCATTATTATTTTTGTAAAGACTTTTATTTACTCATTTGAGAGAGAGAGAATGAGCTGAGAGAGGGGCAGAGGGAGAGGGAGAAGCAGGCTCACCCCTGAGCAGGGAAACTGATGTGGGGCTCAATCCCAGGACCCTGGGATCATGACCCGAGCTGAAGGCAGATGCTTAACCGAGTAAGCCATCCAAGGGCCCCTGAACATTATCTTTTTTAAGATTTCATGTATTTGAGAGAGAGAGAGAGAGAGAGCAGGAGCAAGGGGGAAGGGTAAAGGGGAGAGAGAGAGAGAGAGAGAGAAAATCCCCAGCAGATTCTATGCTGAGCATCAAGCCCCACAAGGAGCTCCATCTCATGACCCCAAGATCATGACCTGAGCCAAAACCAAGAATCTGACACTCAACAAACTGAGCCACCCAGGAGCCCCTTAATTACTAACATTATTATTACCACCAAGCCATATGGGATCAGGGAGGCCACACAAAGGGAGCCTGGGTCTTAAAAGGTGGGCAAGATTAGTCCTGAGTAACACTGGGCACCGGATAGGTTCTCAGCATATGTGTGCACACAGACATTTGGGTTTGGCCTTCCAAATAAGGGTCGTCTTCCCCAAGTTGCCGCCAATTATGTGCCAGGTACTGCCCTAGGTTCTGGGGACCATGTTTCTGCCTTCAACAAGCTTACAGTTGGATAAGACAGTGTCGAGACTCTGTGAGCCAACTCTGGTGATGGCCAGGAATGTGTAACCAGCAAAGGAGCCTCATGAAATGGGGGATCAAGAAGGGCTTCTGCAAGAAGAGGGCTTCTAGGCTGAGCTCTAAAGAAAAAGAAGTCACCCAGGGAAGAACAACTTGAAGGTGAAAATAGGAGTGGGAACAGGGAGAGAGTTTTCCAGGTAGAAGGAATCATTTTTCAAAGAAAGTCCCCAAGGCAAGAGGGAACTTGGGGCCTTGATGTGGCAAGTGGACCCAGGCTGGATCACGCAGATATTACAGGTACGAGGAGTTTGAACACCAGAAAACCACTTATGGGTTTCAGGAAGAGCATGACTTAATTGGATTTACATATTTTAAGAAGAAGTCTGGTTGCGGGATGCAGAACAGATTGCGAACACCTACATTCCATTAGCCCAGGACGGCCCCACTAATTATCTTTAAGGTGGGTTCTGGGATTTCCCTTGGTCATTCTCCAAGTGCTCTGAAGTTTAAGACCTATTCAAGAGGAATTCCAGAACCATTTAGAGTAAAGGTGGAATCAGTGAAGTAGGTGCTGCTCAGAAAAGGAAAAAGCCCATGGAGTTCTCAGCAGTGGGCATTATTGCAAAGTCCTGCCGGAAGGCTTCCCAGCTCAGGCCTTCCCAGGCGTTCATCCCTTCATTTATTCACTCACTTAGCAAATGATTGTCCCGCACCTCCTGTGCGTTGAACACTGCTTGGATGCAAGAAACATTCGTGGAATTTACACTTTGTGCATTGACAACGTACACATGAGGGTAAAAAGTGCTTGCAAGAGGCACCGGGTCATTATGGGGAGGAGGTGTTGGCCACTGGTGAGATGGAGAGTGGGGGGGAAGAAAGTGGTGAGAAAAAGCCACACCTCACTCCTCTCACACACATGAAAGAACACAAATAACTGTTTTTGTTTTAGATTTTATTAATTTCTGAGAGAAAGAGAGCACAAGAGGGGGAGGGTCAGAGGGAGAAGCAGACACCCTGCTGAGCAGGGAGCCCGATGCGGGACTTGATCTCAGAACTCCAGGATCATAACCTGAGCTGAAGGCAGTTGCTTAACCAACTGAGCCACCCAGGTGCCCACAAATAACGGTTTTATTCGACAAAAGTTAATTGCATGCCTACAATGAGCCTAGTGCCGGGTGTGGAATAAAGCAGGGGAAGGGACTTAAAGAAGGACAGGGGTGGGACGCCTGGGTGGCTCAGTTGGTTAAGCGGCTGCCTTCGGCTCAGGTCATGATCCCAGTGTCCTGGGATCGAGTTCCACATCGGGCTCCTTGCTCGGCGGGGAGCCTGCTTCTCCTTCTGCCTCTGCCTGCCACTCTGTCTGCCTGTGCTTGCTCATTCTCTCTCTATGACAAATAAATAAAACCTAAAAAAAAAAAAAAAAAAAAAAAGAAGGACAGGGGTACATCTGGGAATGAACACTTTATCCAGAGCAGATAAGGATGGCCTCCTGGAGGAGGTGCCATTTGAGATGGAAGGTCACTTTGACCTTAGCCTCAGGTCAAGATAGAGTGACGGTAAAGCAAGTGGGTATTCACGGTTCTAAGATGTATGTGGTACAGTCCCCGTTATACAGATTACAAACAAGCCAACAGCTGATGTTCAGAAAGAAGGAGTGATTGGCCGCACAGCTGAGGATATGGATTTGTTTTGTTTTTTAGGACGCAAACCAGAACTCAAGACACAAAGTGACCTTCCATCGGTTACCTTGTAAAATTTATGATGTATTTATTCTGGGCCACAGTTTAACTCCATATGTTAATTTAGGGAACTATCTTTTTAGTGTCATAGCCCATAAAAATCAAACTATACTTGGGGTTCCTTGGTAGCTCAGTGGGTTAAGCATCCAACTCTCGATTTCAGCTCAGCTCATGATCCTGGGGTCCTGGGATTGAGCCCCATGACAGGTACCATGTTGGGCTCCATTTCAGACTCTGTGCTCACCAGAATTTGCTTGAGGATTCTCTCTCCCTCTCCCTCTGCCCTTCCTCTGGCTCATACTTTCTCTCTCTAAAATCAACCAATCAACCAATCAATCTTTAAAAAAAAATCAAACTATCCTCTATCCTTTGAAGATAGATTTGATTTTTCTATAAAACTTTATTTTATTTTATTTTTTTAAAGATTTTATTTATTCATTTGACAGATAGAGATTACAAGTAGGCAGAGAGGCATGCAGAGAGAGAGGAGGAAGGAGGCTCCTGGCCGAGCAGAGAGCCCAATTCGGGGCTTGATCCCAGGACCCTGGGATCATGACCTGAGCCAAAGGCAGAGGCTTTAACCCACTGAGCCACCCAGGCGCCCCAAGATTTTTATTTATTTATTTATTTGTCAGAGAGAGAGGGAAACAGAGAGAGAGCGAGCACAGGCAGACAGAGTGGCAGGCAGAGGCAGAGGGAGAAGCAGGCTCCCTGCCTAGCAAGGAGCCCGATGTGGGACCCGATCCCAGGACGCTGGGATCATGACCTGAGCTGAAGGCAGTCGCTTAACCAACTGAGCCACCCAGGCGTCCCCAAGATTTTATTTTTTAAGCAATCTCTACACCCAATGTGGGGCTTAAACTCACAACCCCAAGATCAAGAGTCACAGGCTCTACCAATGGAACCAGCCAGGGGCCCCAAAGATGGACCTGATTTTTAGAGTCAGGATTTAGCCAGAGACAAAATGAATGATTATGTTGGGACCCAGCAAAGTGATCTTTTTTGATCTATAAAATGGATTGTGAACATGACGTCTGTTCCAGTTCATTGGGAAGAATAAACCCATAAGAATGCCTAATAAATTTCCTAAAATTAAAGAATAATGAAAGAAGCCAGGCCCTACTACATAGTAAGTAGACAAAAATAAAGCCAGATGTAAAAGACAACATATTGTAAGATTCAATTTATGTGAAATGTCCAGGAAAAGCAAATTTATAGAGACAGAAAGTAGTTTTAGTGGTTGCCTGGGGCTGGGGGTGGGGATGGGCATGAGGTTTCTTTTAGGGGTAATGGAAATATTCTAAAATCAGATTGTGGTGATGGTTCTACAGTTTTGTAAACTTACTAACAATCATTGAATTGTATGGTTAAAATGAATGAAATATTTGGCATGTAAATTATACTTAAATAAAGCTGTTAAGTCAGAGAGAGAAATAGTCCAAGAAAAATAATGTAAAGAACATGGAATTGAATTGGAATCACAGATATCTGTTCAATGGAATAGCAAGCCCAGAACCAGCTATGCATAAGAATACATTTAATGTATGTCAGAGCCAATACTTACATTGTTCAGTAAATGATGTTACCTTCCTAACACTGCAAGCTCACACACTCCACTCATCTATGAGATGTGAATGATGGGCTACATTGTTTTAATCTTTGCAAACCTAAGGTCTAGCTCAGTAATAGAAACATATAATATCCATTCTAGGGACCCCTGGGTGGCTCAGTCAGTGAAGAGTCTGCCTTCAGCTCAGGTCATGATCCCAGGGTCCTGGGAAGGAACCCCAAGTTGAGCTCCTTGCTCAATCAGGATCCTGCTTCACCCTCTGCCTGCCTCTCCCCCTGCTTGTGCTCTTCCAAACTCTCTCCCTCTTTGACAAATAAATAAATAAAATCTTTTAAAAATATAACATTCATTCTGTAAAAGGCTGAGTTGTCAATTCCTTGCAATTTTCAAAGGCTCAGAACAAGAATATTCATTTAAAAAAATATTTATTTGAAAGAGAGAACGAGAAAGAGAGCATGAGCAGGGGGAGGGGCAGAGGGAGAAAGAAAAGCAGATATCCCTCCAACTACCTCCCCCAGCTGAACAGGGAGCACAAAATGGGGCTTGATCCCAGGACCCTGAGATCATTACCTGAGCCAAAGGCAGTTGTTTAAACAACTGAGCCACCCAGTCACCCCTTGAACTCATTTTTTAAAAAACTCTAACAACTTTGGTACACCTGGGTGGCTCAGTCAGTTAAGCCTCCCACTCTTGATTTTAGCTCAGGTCATGATCTCAGAGGGAAAGGATCAAGCCCTGTGTTGGGCTCTGCATTTAGCACCAAGCCAACTTGAGATTCTCCCTGCTCAGTGGGGAGCCTGCTTCTCCCTCTGCTTCTGCCTGCCACTGTGCCTGCTTGTGCTCCGTCTCTCTCTCCATCAAATAAATAAAATCTTTTTAAAAAAAAAGGTATTATTTATTTATTTGAGAGAGAGGGAGATGGACAAGCAGACTACCTGCTGAATTGGGAGCTCAATGTGGGGCTCAGTCCCAGGACCCTGAGACCATGACTTGAGCCAAAGTCAGATGCTTAACTGACTGAGCCACCCAGGCTCCCCAAGAAGGTCTTACCTTATTATTTGTATTTTGTTCATAGAACTTGTAGTCATTGCTACCTAGCATGTATTAGACAACAAATATTGACTGAGTGCATGGATGAATGTGAATCCATATAAGCAAATTTTCTTCTAATATGGTAATTCCAGCATTTCTTTTGTCAACATTATGACTTGTAGCACAAATTCTTTTTTTTCTCAAGATTTTATTTATTGGGGCACCTGGGTGGCTCAGCGGGTTAAAGCCTCTGCCTTTGGCTCAGGTCATGATCCCAGGGTCCTGGGATCGAGCCCCACATCGGGCTCTCTGCTCAGCAGAGAGTCTGCTTCCTCCTCTCTCTCTCTCTCTCTGCCTGCCTCTCTGCCTACTTGTGATCTCTGTCTGTCAAATAAATAAATAAATAAATAGATTTTATTTATTCATTTTACAGATGGAGATCACAAGTAGGCAGAGAGGTAAGCGGGGTGGGGGTGGGGGGGAAGCAGGCTCACTGCTGAGCAGAGAGCCCAATGTGGGTCTCGATCCCAGGACCCTGAGATCATGACCCAGGCCAAAGGCAGAGGCTTAACCCACTGAGCCACCCAGGTGCCCCTGTAGCACAAATTCTATTGAAAGAAATGTGTCATGTAAACTGTTACTTGGGTAAAGTTAAACTCTATGAACCTCAAAGTTATTTGGGGAGGGATGGTATGTGTTATATCCTTCTTGATGTTTGCCATCACCTTTTAAAAATTTTAAAAAAAATTAAGAATGCTATATGCCCAACCTGGGGCTTAAACTTATAATCCCAAGATCAAGAGTTGTGTGCTCTATGGACTGAGCCAGCCAGGGGCCCCTGCCATTGCTTTTAACCGGAGATTTCTTATAAAAAATAGATACCTGATATGTATTGAATAGATAGAAAAACGTGTTGGATCAACCGATCAATTTGATCAATTTGGGGGGAAAAGCCTAATTATATCTTTGTTTCACATCATATTCCAGAATGAATTCAGAAAGGTTATAACTTATAGCATTAAAATTAAGATATACCAATACAAAAAGAAAACACAGGTGATTATTTGCAATAGCCTGGGATGGAGGAGTCTCTCTCAGCGTCTCCAAAGGCAGAAACCATTGAAACAAGAAGAAAAAGAAGATGAAGAAGAAGAAGGGTGGTGGGGAAGAGGAGGAAGAGGAGAAGGAAGAAGGAGAGAAGGAGAAGGAGGGGTAAGGGGATGGGGAGGGGGAGGGGAGGAGGGCAAGAAGGAGGGGAAGGAGGAAGAGAGGAGGACAAGAAGGAAAGAAAAAATTGAGAGCCTTGATTACATAAACACAAAATACTTTAGTGAGTCTTCCTCAGAATTAAAAGGTCACTAAAAATACAGTGAATAACAAGTAACCTAGGGAAAAATAATTTGCTATATATAAGAGAGAAGGTTTATATGCTTAATACATAAAATACATTTATAAATTAACAAAGAAACATCCCAATAGGAAATTGGGAAAATTGATATGAATGGACTATTTACAAAAGAGGAAATATTGGGGCATCTGGGTAGAGATGCCTGCCTCCTCCTCTCTCTCTCTGCCTGCCTCTCTTCCTACTTGTGATCTCTGTCTGTCAAATAAATAAACAAAATCTTTAAAGAAGAAGAAGGAGGAGGAGGAGGAGAAGGAGGAGGAGGAGGAGGAGGAGGAGGGGAAATACCATCAGAAAAGAAGCGTAAGAGAGGTGCCTGGGTAGCTCAGTCAGTCAAGCATCTGCCTTTGGCGAGGGTCATGATCCCAGGATCCTGGCATAAAGTCCCAGCTCAGGCTCCCTGCTCAGCGGGGACTTGCTTCTCCCTTTCCCACTCCCCTGCTTGTATTCCCTCTCTTGCTGTCTCTCTCTGTGTGTCAAATAAATAAGTAAAATCTTTAAAAATTAAAAAAAAAAGAGTAAACACAGCTTAAATTTCCATTGCTGACATTTAAATAAATCATAGCACATTTAGGGGCACTTGGTTGGCTCACTGGGCTAAGCACGCAACTCTTGATCTTGGAGTTGTGACTTTGTGCCCCAAGTTGCATTTAAAAATGACCCAAACCAAAATAAATAAATAAATAAATAAATAAATAAAAATAAAATAAAAATTACCCAAACAGGGGCGCCTGGGTGGCTCAGCGGGTTGGGCCTCTGCCTTCGGCTCAGGTCATGATCTCAGGGTCCTGGGATCGAGCCCCACATCAGGCTCTTTGCTCGGTGGGGAGCCTGCTTCTCCTCTCTCTCTGCCTGCTTGTGATCTTTCTCTCTCTGTCGAATAAATAAATAAAATTAAAAAAAAAATTACCCAAACATAAAATCTAAAGAAAAATAAAAATGCACAGGAATATGTTATGTGACATAAATGTTATGTTATATAGGTAGGTTGTAATAGTAGTTGCTATGTGTTGGTGTAGAACTTTGCTTATTTTAATTTTCTAAATTTTAATAAAAATACTATTATGGGGGCGCCTGGGTGGCTCAGTGGGTTAAGCCTCTGCCTTCGGCTCAGGTCATGATCTCAGGGTCCTGGGATCGAGCCCTGCATCGTGCTCTCTGCTCAGCGGGGAGCCTGCTTCCCATCCTTCTCTCTCTGCCTACCTCTCTGCCTGCTTGTGATCTCTGCCTGTCAAATAAATAAATAAAATCTTTAAAAAAATACTATTACGATAACTTTTTTTAAAAACTTATTTATTTGTCAGAGAGAGAGGGAGAGAGAGAGAGTGAGCACAGGCAGACAGAGTGGCAGGCAGAGGCAGAGGGAGAAGCAGGCTCCCTGCCGAGAAAGGAGCCCGATGTGGGACTCGATCCCAGGAGTCCGAGATCATGACCTGAGCCGAAGGCAGAGGCTCAACCAACTGAGCCACCCAGGCATCCCTATTACGATAACTTTTTAATGAGTACTAAGGAGCCAAAGCACAGCATGGAGGGCAATGAAAGAGGAATCAAGTGACTTTCAGGCCCTGGCACCCAGTTAAGAAAAAAGATTGTCTTTTTTTTTTTTTTAAAGATTTTATTTATTTATTTGTCAGAGAGAGAGAGAGCACAGGCAGACAGAGGCAGAGGGAGAAGCAGGCTCCCTGCTGAACTAGGAGCCCGATGTGGGACTCGATCCCAGGACGCTGGGATTATGAGCTGAGCCGAAGGCAGTCACTTAACCAACTGAGCCACCCAGGCATCCCAAGAAAAAAGATTGTCTTAATACAAGTACCCCCTCGGTGCTGAGAAGTATGAAGGAAAATCTACCAGGGGATGGCCAGAGATGATCTCCTGAGGTTCTGAGTCCCAGAGACAAGTTTTGGTGTGTTCTGGGCTTACCCAGCAATGAGGCTCTGGGTAGCCATTTGTTTGCATCACATTAATGCCAAAAGTCGTACACAGGAGTCAGAAAGACAGAAGTTTGAATCCTGACTCTTCTATCCCTTTTATTCTGGGACCAAATTCTTTGATTATTGACTCTTCATTTTGGTTTGATTCTCCCATCTGCAAAATAAGGACATGATACTGTCCTGGCAAGGATGATGGAGGGTTCAAAAAGGATAATGCTTAGTGAATACCTCTCATACCGCTAATGCTCAATAAACGGTAGCTATTTATAGCCACCCTCTGGTGCACACAGATAACTAAACAATAGGGAGTTCTGGGTATTTTGGAAACTCCTGGTTCCCAGAAGGAGCCTGGCCTCAGGGTTACAGAACATCATGAGCCTGTCAACCTTTGGTTGGGTTGGAGGGAGGCCATTTGCCTGTCCCCCACCTTGCCTGCAGCTGTCCTGGAATGAAGCAGAGTTGCACAGTTGCCTAGTAACACCTCTGGAAATCCAGGAAATTAAAATTTTGGAAGCCATAGAGGAAAGGAAAGGTGGGGTCGGGCATGTTTGAATGTAGGCTGACACGTACCAAGTGGTGCTGTATTTAGATGATCTGAATGACTCTAAGTATTGGAGCTCAGGTAATCTTTGGTTGCTGTTATTGTCATTTAAAAATTTTTATTTTGGGGGGCTCCTGGGTGGCTCAGTGGGTTAAGCCTCTGCCTTCGGCTCAGGTCATGATCTCAGGGTCCTGGGATCGAGCCCCGCATCAGGCTCTCTGCTCAGTGGGGAGCCTGCTTCCCTTCCTCTCTCTCTCTGCCTGCCTCTCTGCCTACTTGTGATCTCTGTCTGTCAAATAAATAAATAAAATCTTTTAAAATTAAAAAAAAATATTTTTTTAACTAATCTCTACATTGAACATGGGGCTCGAACTCAAGACCCTAAGATCAAGAGTCACCTGCTCCACTGAACTAGCTAGTCAGGCACCCCTGTTTTGTTTTGTTTTGTTCTGTTTTAGTTTTATTTATTTGAGAGAGAGAGGATGCACACAAATGGCGGGGGAGGGGGAGGAACAGAGTGGGAGAGAGAAGGACAAGCAGACTCCTATTGAGCTTGGAGCTTAACTCAGGACTTGATCCCAGGACCCTGAGATCATGATCCAGGCTGAAGTCAGATGCTTAATGGACTGCGCCATCCAGGCACCCCCTCCCTTTAAAAACATATAATAGGGGCGCCTGGGTGGCTCAGTGGGTTAAAGCCACTTTTGGCTCAGGTCATGATCCCAGGGTCCTGGGATCAAGCCTGCCTCTCTCTCCCTGCCTGCCTCTCTTGCCGACTTGTAATCTCTGTCTGTCAAATAAATAAATAAAATCTTAAAAAAAAAAAAAAAACCACACATAATAGGGCGCCTGGGTGGCTTAGTGGGTTAAGCCTCTGCCTTCAGCTCAGGTCATGATGCCAGCATCCTGGGATCGAGCCCCACATCAGGCTCTCTGCTCAGCAGGAGGCCTGCTTCTCTTCCTCTCTCTCTGCCTGCCTCTCTGCCTACTTGTGATCTCTGTCTGTCAAATAAATAAATAAATAAATAAATAAAAATCTTAAAAAAAATTAAAACACATAATATATTCAGAAGGTACAAAATTCAAAATGTACCACAAAATAAAGAGTGAAGCATTTCCATCTTATTTCTGTCTTCTCATTTGTCACTACCCAGTCCCCTCCTCAAGGCTGGTGGGTTATGGCCTTCATGGGAGTCCTTCAAGAGCTGTATTATAGGCATACAGGCAAATAAGTGAATATGTATTCTTTTAAATTTTTTAAAAATATGTTATTTATTTATTTGACAGAGAAAACAAGTAGGCAGAGAGGCAGGCAGAGAGAGAAGGGGAAGCAGGCTCCCTGTTGAGCAGAGAGCCTGATGTGGGGCTCGATCCCAGGACCCTGAGATCATGACCTGAGCTGAAGGCAGAGGCTTAACCCACTGAACCATCCAGGTGCCCCGTGAATATGCATTTTTTAAAAAAAGATCTTATTTATTTATTTGACAGATAAAGATCACAAGTAGGCAGAGAGGCAGGCAGAGAGAGAAGGGGAAGCAGGCTCCCTGTTGAGCAGAGAGCCTGATGCGGGCCTCGATCCCAGGACCCTGGGATCATGACCTGAGCTGAAGGCAGAGGCTTTAACCCACTGAGCCACCCAGGCAGAGGCTTTAACCCACTGAGCCACCCAGGCGCCCCTGTATTTTTTTCCTAACACCAATGGTAACATACTAACCACTTGGTATAGGATTTTGCTTATTTCTTAACACAATGGTAACTTTTTCTTAACATAAAAGGTAACATACTAACCACTTGGTATAGGGTTTTGCTTATTTCACTTAGTCATGGCTCTGGTTCCCTATTTGGTTTGATGGTTGTAAGGCATTCCATGGTTTGGATATACCCTTTGGTCCCCAGAAGCCTAAAGAAGCTGTTAGGTTTTTTCCAATATTCTGCTTTTACAATGTTGCAAATGAGGGGCATCTGGGTGGCTCTGGAGCCCTCTGTGAAGCAGGGACTCCTGATTTAGGGTCAGGTCAGGATCTCAGGGTCTTGAGATCCATTCAGAATCTGTGCTTTAGCATCTTTCTCCCTCTCTCCCTCTGTGCCCCCCTCGGATGCCCCCTGCTAGCAAAGGTGAGTGGGGCTCTTGCACCCCCCCAACTCTCTCTCTAAAAATAAATAAATAATGTTGCAAATTAATTGTTTCATACAGGTGCCATCTCCCTGCAATACAATGAATCTGTAGGACAAATT